>JAQMRL010000009.1:23943820-24543820 GCA_035578175.1 Catonia carolina
TTTTCCTTCAGTCCAGATTGTCAAATGCTTTCTCTAAATCTACAAATGCCATATAAGTAGTTTTTTTTATCCTTATCTTAATAATCAATCTCAGAGCCAATATTGCATATCGTGTCACTAAATCAAAATTGGTTATCGCTAACACTTCTCTACTCGGTGTTCTATTCTCCTGTATATAATTCTTATCATTATCTTGGATGCGTGGCATGTTAAGCTGATGGTTCTGTAATGTTCGCACTTCTCCGCTCCTGACTTTCTTGGTATAGGAATCATAATATTTTTTTAAAGTCCGATGGTACTTCTCCACTCTCATACATTCTGCACACAAGTTTGTACAATGTGTTTTGAGCAACTTCTCCACAACGTATTAATAATTTCAATGGTATGTTATCTATTCCTGCCGTCTTAGTCATATTCATATCCTTAAGTGCCCAATCGAATTACCAGTGGATTTTTCGCGAAATTCTACATGGAAATAATGTGCCACATGACCACCTTCGGGTTTATAAAAAGAAAGTTGCATTCAAAATGGCGGAACAAATGTACAAACAGGATTTTCAGTAGTTTTTATTCAGATTCATTTTGAAGAATAGCATCATTAGTTCGCAAAATATTTAGCCGTGCTCGGACTTTTAGGACACCCGGTATATCTCGTGATTGCAATGGAGGACATAACACCTCAAGTCAATAAAAGATCCAAATTCATATTCAAAAAATTTTAATTTAAAACTAATCTTTTCTGAGATTATCAATACCTCTAAAATCTTTTTCTTCTCTAAAGAAGTCAAGCGGTTATGTTGCTCATCAGTTGAACTAAATATATATACAAAAACTTTTGAACACCGTCCTTAGACCCTGTAAACAATAGTAAGTTATAAGGAAAAGCTAAAAGTTTCAAATAAGTCGAACTTACAAAGCTCTTTATCTACATACAATTATTCCATTCAATATGACAGCATCAATATACAAATTCAATAGAAATGGTAAGAAACGTCATCTTGTCTATTTTAAAAAAAATATTGTCAATTTATATGTATAACAAAGTTCGGTTGAAACTCTTCAGAAATTCAAATCTAGAAATTCAGAGGTTTAAATAAATATGGGAGTTGAAAAAAGGTACAAGACTAGAGAATGAAAACAGTAATACATAGAGCAGTTCTCATTGAATATGTTACAACATTAAGTAATAAGGATTAACTTTAAGATGTATTGGCTTAGTCTTTCAATTCTTCAAACTGATCTTCTGATTTCTTTTCCTGGCCATTTTGTGATAGGCTATAGAAAGCTATACTGCCCTCGCGAATTCTGTCTAAGTCGAGTTACCTTAATATTTTATTGTCTTTCGGTTAAATTCATACATTAGCTATTTCCTCAGTGACGTTCCAACTTCCAATTTAATTTATGCATCACGCAATTGCACAATAACTGATTACATACTGAATACAAAACCAAAAGCCCGCTTCAAAGTAATTTTTATATTAGGTCAAAAGGATTTTAAGCTGTAAACAGACCGAAAAATTCAAATTCATGTTAATTGCAAGTAAATTGACAAAAAAGTATAAATATTATACAATGTAGTCTAAAATTACTATTATAATGGAATAAATTTGTTTTCAGGAAGCACAGAAAGGGACAAACGATACGTATTTCGAGGTCATGGAAATTATAGGCATTATCGCATGAGAGCCAACGACAAATCCAGATTTTTCAGAGCAAACGATGGAAGTTTCGGAAATGAAGCGGTTAGTGATGAATTTTACGATGACCCAGACAATGATTATATGAGTCGCGTTCAAAGCCATCAACAGCGTCATTATCCGTGTTCGCCTGACAACAGGATGACTAAATATAGGGGTGGGGCACGAAGAAACAAAAGATTCGTAAAAGAGAACAATGGTTGGCAATTTAGAAGGAATAACAACGCTGGATTTAATAACGCACAAAATGGATCTGTTGAAAATATAAACAACGAAAGTCCAACTACATCATCTGGCAGTAATTTTAAAATCAATAATCTACAGAATTCAAATATGGGGAATTTCCAAGGAGGATGGGGGTGGTTTGGCCCCTATGGAGATAACAACCAAAACTTCGCTTTTAACCGCGGACCAAATAGAAACAAAATAGGTCCATTTGGGCTGAATGGAGAATTCAGTCAAAACGGACAATTTGACACATCAGGAGGTAACTCAGAAAATAGCAACTTTGGCTCCGATAGTAATAATGGAGGCCATGAATATTTTGGAGGAAATGGAGGAAATCAAGGAAACTTCGGTTACGGTACACAACAGGGCTCTGGGAAAGAATCACAAATAGGAAAATTCAATGGCAATAATGGTGAAAGCTATGAAAAACAAAATAACTACGGAAACCGTGGGTCAAATTTTAATACTAATTATGATCAAAATGAAAACTATGGAAATAACCCATCATTCAGTAGAAATGGATTTCAATCAAACTACGGAAGCTCTAGTAACTACAATGAACTTAATAATTTTGATAGTTTCAACAAACACGGTAGTTATCAAAACATGGGAACAAACAATATTAAAGGGAGCGAAAGAAATTCTGGCGAGCGAGGATCTAACAAAGGCGACTATGTATCTGGCGGTTACCAAGGCAACAGTGACGTAGGAGTAAAAGGAACAACTGGCCGTGGTCAATACCAAGGTCTTGGAAGTTCTAGTGTAGGTGGAAGATATGGTAACATTTCTGGTAATCAAAACGTCGGGGGAAAAGTAACAGCTGGTATTTCTGGTAACGGAGATAATGCATTAGGCGGTGCTCAACGAAATGGTGGCGTTGGTGCAGGAGGCATCAGCAGTAGTGGTCAGGCCCATGGGGGAGGAAATTCCGGAATTGGTGGAACAAGTGTTGCTAATGAAGGTTACGAGAATATACGGGGTGGATCAAAAGTCAATTCAGGTAGAAATTATAACGGCAATAATATCTCTGGTGGTTACCAAATTAATGGTGGTGGTGGCGTAGGAGGAACAACTGGCCGCGATCAAATAAATGGTGACGGAAGTGTCGGAGGAAGAAATGGTAATAACCGCCCTTCTGGCAATCAAAATAGCGGTGGGCAAGGTGCAGGTGGTCAGCGTAAGACCGGCAGTAACGGGGCAGGCGGTGTACAAGGAAATCGTGGTATTGGCATAGGAGGCTTTACCGGTGATGGTCATATCCGTGGAGGAGGAAATAATGGAATCAGTGGCACAGGTGTTACTAATAGGGATTACGGGAACATAAGAGGTGGTTCAAATGTCAATTCCGGGGGATATTATTATGGTAATAATATCTCTGGCGGTTACAAAGTGAACGGAGGCGCTGGCGTAAAAGGAACAACTGGTAGGGATAACATAAATGGTAATGGAGGCGTTAGTGAAGGAAATGGTTATTACCGCCCTTCTGGTAAACAAAACGTCGGTGTAAAAGTAACAGGTGGTCACAGTAACAACGGAAATAATAGATCAGGCGGTGTTCAAGGAAATGGTGGAGTAAATGTGGGAGGCATTAGTGGAAATGGTAATGTCCGCGGAAATGGAAAATCCGAAAATAGTGGAAACGCTGGTACCAATGGCAGTTATCAAATTAATTTTGGTGGCGGCGAAAGAGGAAACACTGGCCGTGGTAAAATCAGTGGCAATGGAAGTCTCGCAGGCAGAAATAGCCCTTCTGAAAATCAAAATCGTGGTGAACCAGCAACAGGTGAACAACGTAAAAACGGAAATAATGGGTCTGGAGGTTTGCAAGGAACAGGTGGTATTGGCGTAGGAGGCTTTAACGGTAATGGTCAGGTCCGTGGAGGAAGTAATACTGGTATAAGTGGAAACAGTGGTACTAATAGAGACTACGAGAACGGGAGAAGTGGTTCAAATTCCAATTCCGGCAGAAATATCAACGGTAAAAATATCTCTGGTGGTTATCAAATTAACATTGGTGGCGGCGTAAGAGGAACATCTGGCCGTGGTCAAATCAATGGTGATGGAAGCGTTGGAGGAAGAAGTGGCAATAATGGCTATTCTGGAAATCAAAATAGTGGCGGAAAAGGTAAAAACGGAAATAACGAATCAGGTCGTTGGCAAGGAAATGGTAGTATTGGCGTAGGAGGCTTTAAAGGTAATAGTCAGATTCGCAGAGGAGGTAATACTGGTATTAGTAGAATCGGTGGTACTAATAGAGATTACGAGAACGTGAGAGGTGGTTCAAAATCCAATTCTGGCGGAAATTTCAACGGTAATAATATCTCTGGTGGGTATCAAATTAACGTTCGTGGTGGCGTAAAGGGAACACCTGGCCGTGATCAAACCAATGGCATTGGAAGTGTTGGAGGCATAAATGGCCCGTCTGAAAATCAAAATGGTGGTGGAATATCAACAGGCGGGCAAAGTAAAAACGGAAATAATGGTTATAGTGGTTTACAAGGAAATAGTGGTATTGGCGGAAGTGTCATTAACAGTAATGGTCAGATCCATAGAGGAGGTAATAATGGTATTAGTAGAACCGGTGGTACTAATAGAGATTACGAAAACGGAAGTGGTTCAAATTCCAATTCCGGCGGAAATTTCAACGGTAAATATACCTCTAATGGTTATCAAATTAATGTTGGCGGTGGCGTAAGAGGAACATCTGGCCGTGGTCAAATGAATGGCGCTGAAAGCGCCGGTGGAAGAAATGGCAATAATAGCCCTACTGGATATCAAAATCGTGATGGACAAGGAACAGGTAGACAAGATAGAAACGGAAATAATGTGTCAGGTCGTTGGCAAGGAAATGGTGGTATTGGCGTAGGGGGCTTTTACGGTAATGGTCAGATACGTCGAGAAGGTAAAACTAGAGTAAGTGGAACCGGTAGTACGAATAGAGATTACGGGAACGTGAGAGGTGGTTCAAGTCCCACTTCCGGCGAAAATTTCAACGGCAATAATAACTCTGGTGGTATCCAAATTAATGGTGGTAGTGGCATAAGAGGAACAACTGGCCGTGATCAAATGAATGGCGATAGAAGAAAAGGCAATAAAGGCCCTTCTGGAAAACTAAATCATGATGGACAAACTACAGGTGGACAAGGTAGAAACGGAAATAATGGGTCTGGCCGTTGGCAAGGAAATGGTGGTGTGGGCGTAGGAGGCATAAACGGCAATGCTCAGACCCGACGAGGCGGCAATACTGGTGTTAGTGGAACCGGTGGTACGAATGGAGATTACGGGAACGTGAGAGGTGGTTCGAGTGCCAATTCCGGCGGAAATTTCAACGGCAATAATAACTCTGGTGGTTATCAAATTAATGGTGGTGGTGGCATAAGAGAAACAACTGGCCGCGGTCAAATGAATGGCGATGGACGAAATGGCAATAATGGCCCTTCTAGAAATCAAAATGGTGATGGTCAAGGGACAGGTGGACAAGGTAGAAACGAAAATAATGGGTCAGGTCGTTGGCTAGGAAATGGTGGTATTGGCGTAAGAGTCACAAACGGTTATGGTCAGATCCGTGGAGGCGGTAATACAGGCATAACTGGAACCGGTGGTACTAATACAGATTACGAGAACATAAGAGGTGGTTCAAGTGCCAATTCAGGCAGAAATTTCAACGGCAAATATATCTCTAATGGTTATCAAATTAATGTTGGCGGTGGCGTAAGAGGAACATCTGGCCGTGGTCAAATGAATGGCGCTGTAAGCGTCGGTGGAAGAAATGGCAATAATGGCTCTTTTGGAAATCCAAATCTTGGTGGACCAGGTGAAAACGGATATCATGCGTCAGGCAGCTGGCAAGAAAATCGTGGTATTGGCGTAGGTGTCACAAACGGTTATGGTCAGATCCGTGGGGGCGGTAATACTGGCATAACAGGAACCGGTGGTATTAATAGAGATTACGAGGACGTAATAGGTGGTTCAAGTGCCAATTCTGGCGGAAATTTCAACGGCAATAATAACTCTGGTGGTTATCAAATTAATAAGGGTGGTGGCGGCGTAAGAGAAACATCTGGCCGTGATCAAATGACAGGCGATGGAAGAAATGGTAATTATGGCCCTCCTGGAAAACAAAATCGTGATGGACAAAAGACAGGTGGACAAGGTAGAAACGGAAATAATGAGTCAGGTCGTTGGCAAGAAAATGGTGGTGTGGGCGGAAGAGGCTTTAACGGTAATGGTCAGACCCGTGGAGGCGGTAATACTGGTGTTAGAGGAACCGGTGCTACAAATAGAGACTACGGAAACGTGAGAAGTGGTTCGAGTGCCAATTACGGCGGAAATTTCAACGGCAGTAATAACTCTGGTGGTTATCAAATTAATGGTGGTGGTGGCATAAGAGGAACAACTGGCCGCGGTCAAATTAATAGCGATGGAAGCAAAGGCAATAATGGCCCTTCTGGAAATCAAAATGGTGATGGACAAGGGACAGGTGGACAAGGTAGAAACGGAAATATTGGGTCAGGCCGTTGGCAAGGAAATGGTGGTATTGGCGTAGGGGTTATTAATGGTAATGGTCATACAAGTGGAGGAGGTATTACTGGTGTTAGTGGAACCGGTGCTACGAATAGAGATTACGGGAACGTGAGAGGTGGTTCAAGTGCCAATTCCGGCCAAAATTTCAACGGTAATAATAACTCTGGTGGTTTTCAAATTAATGGTGGTGGTGGCATAAGAGGAACAACTGGCCGCGGTCAAATGAATAGCGATGGAAGAAATGGCAATAATGGCCCTTCTGGAAATCAAAATGGTGATGGACAAGGGACTGGTGGACAGGGTAGAAACGGAAATAATGGATCTGGTCGTTGGCAAGGAAATGGTGGTATTGGCGTAGGAGGCATTAACGGTAATGGTCAGACCCGTGGAGGAGTTAATACTGGTGTTAGTGGAACCAGTGGTACGAATGGACATTACTGGAACGTGAGAGGTGGTTCAAGTGCCACTTCCGGCCGAAATTTCAACGGCAATAATAACTCTGGTGGTTATCAAATGAATGGTGGTGGTGGCGTAAGAGGAACATCTAGCCGTGGTCAATTGAATGGCGATGGGAGCGTGGGTGGACGAAATGGCTATAATGGCCCTTCTGGAAATCAAAATCATGATGGACAAGGGACAGGTGGGCAAGGTAGTAACGGAAATAATGGGTCAGGCCGTTGGCAAGGAAATGGTGGTATTGGCGTAGGGGGCATTAACGGTAATGGTCAGACCCGTGGAGGAGGTATTACTGGTGTTAGTGGAGCCGGTGGTACGAATAGAGATCACGGGAACACGAGAGGTGGTTCAAGTGCCAATTCCGGCCGAAATTTTAACGGCAATAATAACTCTGGTGGTTTTCAAATTAATGGTGGTGGTGGCATAAGAGGAACAACTGGCCGCGGTCAAATGAATGGCGATGGAAGAATTGGCAATAATGGCCCTTCTGGAAATCTAAATGGTGATGTACAAGGGACTGGTGGACAGGGTAGAAACGGAAATAATGGATCTGGTCGTTGGCAAGGAAATGGTGGTATTGGCGTAGGAGGCATTAACGGTAATGGTCAGACCCTTGGAGGAGGTAATACTGGTGTTAGTGGAACCGGTAGTACGAATAGAGATTACGGGAACGTGAGAGGTGGTTCGAGTGCCCATTCCGGCGGAAATTTCAACGGCAATAATAACTCTGGTGGTTATCAAATTAATGGTGGTGGTGGCGTAAGAGGAACATCTGGCCGTGGTCAAATGAATGGCGATGGAAGAAATGGCAATAATAGCCCTTCTGGAAATCAAAATCGTGCTGAACAAGGAAAAGGTGGACAAGGTAGAACCGGAAATAATGGGTCTGGTCGTTGGCAAGGAAATGGTGGTATTGGCGTAGGAGGCATTAACGGTAATGGTCAGACCCGTGGAGGAGTTAATACTGGTGTTAGTGGAACCAGTGGTACGAATGGAGATTACTGGAACGTAAGAGGTGGTTCAAGTGCCAATTCCGGCCGAAATTTCAACGGCAATAATAACTCTGGTGGTTATCAAATTAATGGTGGTGGTGGCGTAAGAGGAACATCTGGCCGTGGTCAAATGAATGGCGATGGAAGAAATGGCAATAATAGCCCTTCTGGAAATCAAAATCGTGCTGAACAAGGGAAAGGTGGACCAGGTAGAACCGGAAATAATGGGTCTGGTCGTTGGCAAGGAAATGGTGGTATTGGCGTAGGAGGCATTAACGGTAATGGTCAGACCCGTGGAGGAGTTAATACTGGTGTTAGTGGAACCAGTGGTACGAATGGAGATTACTGGAACGTAAGAGGTGGTTCAAGTGCCAATTCCGGCCGAAATTTCAACGGCAATAATAACTCTGGTGGTTATCAAATTAATGGTGGTGGTGGCGTTAGAGGATCATCTGGCCGTGGGCAAATGAATGGTGATGGAAGAAATGGCAATAATGGCCCTTCTGGAAATCAAAATGGTGATGGACAAGGGACAGGTGGACAAGGTAGAACCGGAAATAATGGGTCAGGCCGTTGGCAAGGAAATGGTGGTATTGGCGTAGGAGGCACTAACGGTAATGGTCAGACCCTTGGAGGAGGTAATACTGGTGTTAGTGGAACCGGTGGTACGAATAGAGATTACGGGAGCGTGAGAGGTGGTTCGAGTGCCAATTTCGGCGGAAATTTCAACGGCAATAATAACTCTGGTGGTTATCAAATTAATGGTGGTGGTGGCGTAAGAGGAACATCTGGCCGTGGTCATATGAATGGCGATGGAAGAAATGGCAATAATAGCCCTTCTGGAAATCAAAATCGTGCTGGACAAGGGAAAGGTGGACAAGGTAGAACCGGAAATAATGGGTCTGGTCGTTGGCAAGGAAATGGTGGTATTGGCGTAGGAGGCATTAACGGTAATAGTCAGACCCGTGGAGGAGTTAATACCGGTGTTAGTGGAACCAGTGGTACGAATGGAGATTACTGGAACGTGAGAGGTGGTTCAAGTGCCAATTCCGGCCGAAATTTCAACGGCAATAATGACTCTGGTGGTTATCAAATTAATGGTGGTGGTGGCGTTAGAGGATCATCTGGCCGTGGGCAAATGAATGGTGATGGAAGAAATGGCAGTAATGGCCCTTCTGGAAATCAAAATGGTGATGGACAAGGGACAGGTGGGCAAAGTAGAAACGGAAATAATGGGTCAGGCCGTTGGCAAGGAAATGGTGGTATTGGCGTAGGAGGCATTAACGGTAATGGTCAGACCCGTGGAGCAGGTAATACTGGTGTTAGTAGAACCGGTGGTACGAATAGAGATTACGGGAACGTGAGAGGTGGTTCAAGTGCCAATTCCGGCCGAAATTTCAACGGCAATAATAACTCTGGTGGTTATCAAATTAATGGTGGTGGTGGCGTTAGAGGATCATCTGGCCGTGGGCAAATGAATGGTGATGGAAGAAATGGCAATAATGGCCCTTCTGGAAATCAAAATGGTGATGGACAAGGGACAGGTGGACAAGGTAGAACCGGAAATAATGGGTCAGGCCGTTGGCAAGGAAATGGTGGTATTGGCGTAGGAGGCACTAACGGTAATGGTCAGACCCTTGGAGGAGGTAATACTGGTGTTAGTGGAACCGGTGGTACGAATAGAGATTACGGGAGCGTGAGAGGTGGTTCGAGTGCCAATTTCGGCGGAAATTTCAACGGCAATAATAACTCTGGTGGTTATCAAATTAATGGTGGTGGTGGCGTAAGAGGAACATCTGGCCGTGGTCATATGAATGGCGATGGAAGAAATGGCAATAATAGCCCTTCTGGAAATCAAAATCGTGCTGGACAAGGGAAAGGTGGACAAGGTAGAACCGGAAATAATGGGTCTGGTCGTTGGCAAGGAAATGGTGGTATTGGCGTAGGAGGCATTAACGGTAATAGTCAGACCCGTGGAGGAGTTAATACCGGTGTTAGTGGAACCAGTGGTACGAATGGAGATTACTGGAACGTGAGAGGTGGTTCAAGTGCCAATTCCGGCCGAAATTTCAACGGCAATAATGACTCTGGTGGTTATCAAATTAATGGTGGTGGTGGCGTTAGAGGATCATCTGGCCGTGGGCAAATGAATGGTGATGGAAGAAATGGCAATAATGGCCCTTCTGGAAATCAAAATGGTGATGGACAAGGGACAGGTGGGCAAAGTAGAAACGGAAATAATGGGTCAGGCCGTTGGCAAGGAAATGGTGGTATTGGCGTAGGAGGCATTAACGGTAATGGTCAGACCCGTGGAGCAGGTAATACTGGTGTTAGTAGAACCGGTGGTACGAATAGAGATTACGGGAACGTGAGAGGTGGTTCAAGTGCCAATTCCGGCCGAAATTTCAACGGCAATAATAACTCTGGTGGTTATCAAATTAATGGTGGTGGTGGCGTAAGAGGAACATCTGGCCGCGGTCAAATGAATGGCGATGGAAGAAATGGCCATAATGGCTATTCTGGAAATCAAAATGGTGATGGACAAGGGACAGGTGGACAAGGTAGAAACGGAAATAATGGGTCAGGTCGTTGGCAAGGAAATGGTGGTATTGGTGTAGGTGGTTTTACCACTAATAATCAGATCCGTGGAGTAGGTAATACTGGAGTCAGTGGAACACGTGGTACTAATAGAGATTACGAGAATGTGAGTGGTGGGGGAAATGCCAATCCCGGCGTAAATCACAACGGTAATAATATCTCTCGTGGTTACCAAAGTAATGGTGGTGGTGATGGCGTAAGAGGAACAGCTGGTCGTGGTCATAGGAATGGTGATGGTACCGGTGGAGGAAGAAATGGTATCAACCGTTTTTCTGGAAATCAAAATGGCGGTCGACCAGGAACAGGTGGTCAAGGTAAAAATGGAAATAATGGGTCAGGCGGTTTGCAAGGAAATAGTGGTATTGGCTCAGGAGGTTTTACGGGTAAGGCTCAGATCCGTGGAGGAGGAAATACTGGAATCAGGGGATCAGGTTTTACTAATAGGGATTACGAGAGCACAAGAGGTGGTTCAAATGTCAATTCTGGTGGAAATTATAAAAACGGTCATATCATTGGCGGTTACCAAGTTAACGGCGGCGTTGGCGGTGGAGGAACAACTGGTCGTGGTCAGATGCCTGGTGTTGGCTCCGTTGTTGGGAAAAATGGTAGTAACCGCATTCCTGGTTACCATAATATTGGTGGAAAAGTGACAGGTGGTCGTCCGTATAACGGAAACGTTCCTGTAGGCGGTATTCAGGGAAGTGGTGGCGTTGGTTGGGGAGGATTGAATGGTGACGGTATTGTGCGTGGTGGTGGATCTTCCGGAAATTTTGGAACGGGTCGTTTTAATGGAGGTTACAAGAACATTAAAGGTGGTTCTCTTTTTAATTCTGGAGGGAGTTATAACAACGAATATGTTTCGGGTGGTTACAAAGGAAGCGGTGGTGTAAAAGGAACAACTGGTCGTGGTGGTGGTCAGGGGAATGGCCGTTTAGGCGGTGGATTTGATTTTGGCAATATTGTGCCAAGTGGACATTATTCTGGTTCTGCTCCTTTAAGTGGTGGCGGAAGTTTTGGTAATGGTGGAGTACATGGTAGTGGTTTTGGTTTCGGTGGCAAAGGGGATAATTCACGTAATTTTGATGGGGATTATGAGTTTCATGGGTCAGGAGGTAGAAAAGGTAGTTTTGGAGGTGGTGATGATGGAAATACTTTCGGTTTTAATAGTGGTAGTTTTCATAATTCTATGTTTAATGGAAGGTTTAGTCCTGATAACTACGGTGTAGATCCTGGTAGGTTTGGATTTAGTGACAATTATGACGGTGATATTTCAAATTACGGTGATGATTCCTATTTTAGTTCTTATGGCGATCGTGAAGATTTTGGCGTGCAAGGAGGATTCGGTAACACAGGTAATCAGGGGAATTATGGAGGGTTCTCTAACTATGATGAACATGTAAACCTTGGTGGTTTTGGTAGCCACGGTCAGTTTGGGAAACTAAGTAGTTACGATCCCGATGAAGGGTATGGTGGCTTCAGTCGTTTCAGGTGCAAAAGGAATGCTCCATACAGATACGCTTCATACACCTTCCGAAATCATGACAACGCGGGTTTTAACAATGTGCAAGGTGGTTCTCTTAAGATGAATGAGAAGGACAGTCCTCCTGTGGTGTCTGGAAGTAATTTTTCTGATGGAAATATTCAGTATAATGGTTTCAATTTACCGAAAAGCAAATCTAATAAGATGCTACACTTTCAAAAAAGGCAAGTAATAGATTCGTACAGTCGAAACAAGACAAACGAAACAGATACCAGTTCTCTGAATAGTACAAGGAACCAAACACTGGACAACGGAAATGTTAGAAATCAGAATGTGATAACTGGTCTTGTCGTAGGCAACAATAAAAGTGATAGTAATTCCCCAGCATTAAGTGGAAGTACGGAAGAGAGCTCAGAAAACAATAAAACCTCGGCTAGACCAGCAGTTATCAATCACAGTAGCTTAGAGGATAATCAAAATACAGAGATTTCAAACAAATCTGGCAGAAATAATTTCGATGGCTTTGGCATTGTTAACGATACGGCGAGTTTAACAAGAACAAATTCTACTTTGGCCACAGAAAATAAGAATGGGGTTACAAACCAAATGGATACAAATAACCAGAAGCTTAAACGTACGACACCGCATGGTAATTAACTTTTTCAAGGAAACCTTAGATAAACATTTTTCATCGTGTGGATATGTAGCACCCAACATTTTATTTTGTTGGGTTAAACGTTACGTGATTATTTCTGTAATCATTGTAATGTAATACAACACATTAATAAAAATTATCTTTTACATCGATCTATCTTTTCTTTAGTTACGTACCCTTGATTTCTTAGTTTTATGATTAAAGGAAATTGAAATTTGCCTCACATATAATCCAACTAACCTTCTTACTTTATAATCATAGAAAATTTGTTAAGTTTTAATGGTGTTAATTCCTTGAATGAACGTCCTTTCTCTGAGTTTATCAAGGATGGAACAAATTCCAGGTCTGACAGATTCCCAAAAGTAACAATTTGTGGACCTGAAATCTTGTGAATGACGAATCTATGTATATGTATATGTGACTGATAAATATAAAATTCTGGTGTGAAAAACACATGACTTTCTCTTGCCAATGCAAATAACAGTTATTGTTCATTAATTGCATCGGTTATTTTTTTTCTTGGACTAATTTTCGGTTATATTCTAAAATAAGAAATAAACAAAAAACTAACCTCAAAAAAATCTTATTTTAATCATGAGTGAATGATGCAAAATGAAAACCAACCTTAGTTTGGCTTAATAATACGAAATTATTTTTGAGAACATAGAAATGTTGAAAGCTCTATTTTTATATGCTACAAAAGATCCTTTGTCTATGATCAGATTTCAAGGCAATTGCGTATTCCACCTAATTCCTGTAGTAATATTATTTGACTTAAACAATTATAAATTGAAGAAAATAGTGATTGGTTTAGAAGCATTATGTTTTTAAGATCTTTCATCCTTTTCTATTCGGTTGACAGTTGCTACAGCAGTTGTGACTACTAGATATCAGTTTCATAATCATAGACACCAGAGTTTGAACCCCAGAATCCAGAATCCGGGTTGAGTGGGCCCTGGAGGCCTTTGTTGGCAACGTCGTGCTGGGCACCTGGTCGCTCGATAAATAATCTAACAGAATAAAATACAACCTTAATGGATAAATCAGGGGAAAGGTAGTTTGAACCCTTGCTTCTCCAAAACTATGAGTCAGATTTTAACATACTTTAAAAAGAATTTAGCTCATTTTATTCTGCGTTTACCTACAATGGTTCTATGTTTTTAATGTTGTTTAAAAATTACCATATCGAGGTTGGAAGACAAAAAGACCCGGTGTTTGATATCGTAACAAATTTCATGCGTTTATAGGCGTGTAACTCGATAAGTATTTAACCGAAAAGTTTTAAATTTTAACACAACATAGACAATTATATTCTTACAGCGTATACCAAATTATATATTCGTACGTTATTTAAATTTTGATTTATTAACAATATTCTGAACCCTTCCTATCTCGGTAACCGCTCGATCATTTGGCACGGAAAATTATCGTTTGTTCAGCGTAAAAAAACTTAGTACAGATATGTTAATAATATGAAATGTCGATTGGCTAATATTGTGGTAGAATTTTTAGAATTTTGAAAAATAGATAAGTAATGCAGGGGGTGGGCGCTACTATCCATTTTGCTTGAATCTGACTGTCTACTTAAATTGACAATGCAGTCTGTCAATTCAGGTAGAGTGTCCAACAGGATGCCACGTACACAAACTAGTAAAATGGATAGTAACTCCTACCCCCCGCATTACCCATCTATTTTTCAAAATTCTAATAATTCTACCACAATATTGGCCAATCGATATTTCATATTATTAACAATCTATGCTATTTTTTTTACGCTGAATAAAACGATAGTTTGCCCATGCCGAACGATCGAGCGGTTACCGAGATAGGAAGGGTTCAGAATATTGTTAATAAATCAAAATTTAAATAACACACCATTTTGAAATTTTGTACACGCTGTAAGAATATAATTTTCTATGCTGTGTTAAAAGTTACAACTTTTCGGTCAAATACTTATCGAGATACACGCCTCTAAACGCATAATATTTGTTGCAGTATCAAGAAAACCGGGTCTTTTGGTCTTTCAACCTCGATGTAACAATTTTTATACAATATTAAAAAATTAGGATTATTAAGGGTCAACACAGAATAAAATTAGCTAAATTTTTATGTAAAGTATGTTAGAATCCGACTCATAGTTTTGGAGATGCAAGGGTTCAAACTTGGATGTTTATGATTATGAAACTGATAGTAGGTTTCCTTTTATTTCTTAAAGTTCTTACATTGCTGTAAATTTTAACGTTTTCATGTTGAATGTTAATTAATAAGTAACCAAAATGACATTGATTGCTATTTTCATGTATTGCAAGTTTGCAATACATGAAATAATAATGAATAATTGCTGAACAATAGCATAAGATTTTGTATAGAACTTTACCATACTGAAAACAAACATTTTGTTCAAAACTTATCGTAGAAAATAGCATCTCTTCTCATTGAAGATGCGGTAAAAATGTTGGTATCTGTGGTATATGTAGAAACGCTTATGTATTGATGGATATTGTTGTGGCGGGTGTAGCTCAAAAGTCGGTTGTGATAGGTAACCGGAGCGGCAGGGCACCCGGCGGTATAGTCGAGTTCAAAGAAAGAGGGTTGAGAAAGCCTTCGCTGCTGCTTCAAAAAGGTGCGGCCGCTGGCTAACGAGTATCATCTCTACCGCCACTTAAAGCCGGGAGCGGTTGCCGACGTGTTGTCACTTTTCGCTGCTGTCTCGGTAGTAGGAGTGGCCGCTGGAAAGTTGAGTACGTCTATACCGCTACTTAACATATAGGAGCGGTCACCGACGTTGCAAACACCGTTTACCGCTGCCTCAAGCAGGATCAGTCGCTAGTGAAGCAAAGGGAAACGAATAAATTTTTTTTATTTTTTGGTTTAACGTCCGACTGTTCTGCAGTTACTGCTAATGCAGATGATGAAGAATGAAATGACATTATGTAACGTATGAAAATATGCCGTGCCTGAATGGGATTCAAACCCAAGACCGCATGATGAGAGGCGAGCACGTTACCAACTACGCTAAAGCGGCCGGCGTAAGGAAGGAAGGAAAGGGGTCAGTGTGAAGCAAAGAATGTACTCAATGTTGTAACGTCCGGCGTTGGGTGTAGCTCAGAAGTCGGTTGTGATAGGTAGCCGGAGCGGCAGGGCATCCGGCGGTACAGTCGAGTTCAAACATAAAGGGTTGGGAAAGCCTTCGCTGCTGCTTCAAAAAGGTACGGCCGCTGGCTAACGAGTATCATCTCTACCGCCACTTAAAGCGGGGAGCGGTTGCCGACGTGTTGTTACTTTTCGCTGCTGTCTCGGTAGTAGGAGTGGCCGCTGGAAAGTTGAATACGTCTATACCGCTACTTAACATATAGGAGCGGTCACCGACGTTGCAAACACCGTTTACCGCTGCCTCAAGCAGGATCAGTCGCTAGTGAAGCAAAGGGAAAAGAATATATTTTTTAATTTTTTTGGTTTAACGTCCGACTGTTCTGCAGTTACTGCTAATGCAGATGATGAAGAATGAAATGACATTATGTAACGTATGAAAATATGCCGTGCCTGAATGGGATTCAAACCCAAGACCGCATGATGAGAGGCGAGCACGTTACCAACTACGCCAAAGCGGCCGGCGTAAGGAAGGAAGGAAAGGGGTCAGTGTCAAGCAAAGAATGTAATCAATGTTGTAACGTCCGGCTTTGGGGCCGTTACATTTATTTTTGTAATTTTATATTTTGGCGCTTGTTTGGTTATCATTCTGTAGGCTGTCGTTGTCAATTTGATTTTGTTGCCGCCGTAAGCTGGCCGTCCGGTGGCGATGTCTATCGTTTATCTTTATTACTCGAGTTCAACCTTACTTGAACAGCTGACGTGGATTGCCGGTTAGGGCACAATGTGTTGGGTTTTCAATCCGATCTCTTCTATTACTATGTCGTTCTTAAATATAAATTTTTGAAACGCATTTTAATGTTTGTAACTTTTGTGAAAGTTATGTCTGCCTTGCCCATTAATTTGGGTTTAATTCCCGGTCGATAAATTTTGGAGTTAATCCCGGATAGTAAAATTCGACTCCCGGTGATAATGCGATTGCTATTGCCGCTAAGGATGTTCATTTCCTGGGTTTTCCTCGGTTCTACTCTGGTGCAGTCAAATTCCTGACTGTTTTTCCGGCTTTGCTGACATTAGTGGCAGCTCCATCGGTCACGGTTTGTGAAACTTGGATTACGTCTCTATTCGATTACCTGGAGGTATTTTCAAAATTGGATCGGTATGAGATTTATTTGTTATTTTCTTTGTAATTGAAAATCATCAAATGACGACGCAAATCTTTTGTCTACGTGTGTCGACATCTTTTCGCTGGTCTACAACAGGCCTGTACTCGGATTCGACATGGATTCAACAAGTCAACCTACCTCTATGCTGAATGGATTTTATACCATATTAAAATCATGAGACTTTTCTTTGGTTATTGAATGCTTTACGGCAAAGAAACCTTGTGCATTTATTCGGGAAATGAACAAAAATTATATTTACATAATTGATATAAATTCTTTTTTTAATTTTTTTTTCTCAAAATCAAATTCTATAAAATTTTGCATAACTTAGCGAATTACCAGTTAATACTGGATTTTTTTAAAAATATATTAAAAGGCCTAATTTAATGACTTCAATTCTTATACAGCAACCATGGTTGATTCGAGTCTAATTCTAAATAATAATGGTAATTTATTAATAGCAAAAAAATTAATTCTTGAATAAGATTTCTTATAAATTTTTTGTAATTTCTTTTTTTGAACTTTTGAAATATTTTGGTAATTTTGTATTACCATGGTAACAAAATTTAATCGTGCCTTTTGAAGGTATTACTGTTATTAATTAATATTGGTTTTGATGATTATATTTTATTGTTGATATTATTATTATTAAATTAAATTATTTGTTTGAACCATTTTATGCAACCGCAACCTGAGTATTTGTTTTCTCTGCTTCCTTTTTTAATTTTTTTTGTTTTCGCCCCAGTAACCTATCGCTGACGTGCCCGTTGTTTTCCCGGCAGCGATAGGGGCGTTAAAATTTGAGCGTTCAATTTCTCTCCGTCTCGACCTTCTTGAAGAGAAGGCCGATAATGACTGATCGATTTCCTTCTACTAGCCGAGTCCCGCCGTAGGTGTTAGCTGTCGTACAAGCGCCGTGAGAAATTTGCTGTCTGCGCTAGTCTACCGTCATCGTCTTGTGTTCTGTTGGGTACGTAACTCAGGCAAATAGTAATTAGTCGTAATAATTTACTTTGAAAATGCTGTATTCGTGAAATTACTGATGGGATTACTGCACCATAAACTTGACTACCATACATTCAGATTACGTGAAGCATCGCCTTGTACGTCAAGAATTTTGAAGCCGTGGGTAGTTTACAACTGTTTCAGTTTGTTATTTAGCAATTGCAGATTTTGGTTTACGTGCTTGTTCCACGTCAACCGCCTGTCTAAATATAGCCCAAGGTACTGAACATTAATTGTTTGCGGAAGAGGTTGGTTGAATAAAAATAACTGTTTACACGTTTGCCGACGAAGGGTGAAGGTCATTTGGTATGTTTTGTTTATATTAATTTTTATACGCTATCTTCTAAAACATAATTCGAGAATGTTAAGATGATATTGAATATCGTTTTAAGCATGAACAGGTTCATCAGAGGATGTAAGAACAGTATTATCAGTGAACGTAGTAAGCAAAGTAGTAGGAATTTGTGGTGTATTCGAAATGAAAATAGAAAACAGCAAGGGAGCTAAAACTGATCCTTTGGGTGCTCCTGCCCTAATAGGGAAGAAGTCAGACTGGGTGGTTCCTACAGATACCGTAAAAAAGCTATTTAATAAACTTAATATATTTAATATATGCTATTGTAATATATGAAAATAGGCATACGGTAAAAAACGAAGCTTACTTAGAAGTTCATCTACCCACACCCTATTGACAGCTTGGCATACGTCAAAAAACAAGGTATAAGAGTTCTGCTTATTTTCTAAAGAGGTGAACGAAAAGTTTAAATGCAGCAGATTATCGAGAAAAAGGTAATGAAATTTAATACATGTATTTAACAGTGTATCTCAATGAATGAGATTAAATAAAAACATCGTTTTTTGAAAAAACAATTTTCTTAGTCCTAATTAATCTCCACACAATAATACAAAGTTAAGTGGAATAAGGTTAGGTGAAATTGAATGAAAGTAATTTTTCCACCTCATTAACAACAATACAACACATTGGTCAACACAATTAGCTGAAAAATCAAATTCATTAAAAAAATATTTGTGTTTATCAGCGCAGAATATTACCCTTCTACGGTTAATTTCTTGTTCGTATATAATCAGTTTTAGACCACTGAAAGTCACTTTCGACACTTCTGGAAGCTCTTTTATACAGCCCATATTCTCGGCATTCTTTCCTTTGGGCTTTACTCCTTTTTTCGGACCACCCGGTATTCTGTTTTTGTTCACAATGTAAGTTCTTAAAATAAGTAATTAGTTACCTGAATTTGGTTCACACTATCTGCGTATTTGAACAATATATCCGACACCTTAATTTTATTGTTTAGTGTCTTAACAATAAGTTTAGTCAAATAATAATAATAGTAATAATAATTTTATTTATTCCCATGATATTACATAAAAAAACCATGATACAAAATTTCTTAAACTACTATTCTATTACACTAGAGGTGGTGGAAATTATCCCATCCAAAAATGGACTAAACCATTTACTAGGATGGGTTGGAAGCTTTTAAATAAAAATATCAAAAAATTGAAGTATTAACTATTAGCAATAGCATTCAATACCTACTATTATATTACGTACTACACTATCTTAACCAATACTTTGTTATTTACTAAGATTACGATTATATCAATTACGATACATTAAAGATTAATAAATATTATTAAACTTAAACTATTTTTAATAAAATCAAGATAATTAAAAATAAAAAATAATAAAAACAATAAAAAAGTTAATTAATATACTATTTGTTTTTCTCCTGTCTCTTTAATTACATCTACACATACATTTGATTATTGCTAAACATTTTTGCTATTTTCTCTCTACCTGTTTTGGCTATCCATTTTTTTAGTTCCTTATAAAATTTTGAACCTGTTAGATTTTTTAAATCTAACGGTAGCAGCTTATATATTTTGGGTGCCAAGTACTCAAAATGATGCTGGTAAAGAGCAATTCTCGCTCTCTCCGATATGAGCAATGTTTGTCATCTATTCGATAAAGGTGTCCCTTGAGTTTCAGAATCTTCTTCTAAACGATTTCATTAATCGTTTGCTTTTCTTATACAGTTATCGTCCTCGTAACTTGATTGTATGCCTGCTATCTTTGAATCCATTATCTTGTGAGCGATATTTTTTAAAAACTACTCTTCTTCTTTTAGACTAACCTGCTTGGTCATTGTAAGGTACTGACTCGCGTACAGTCCCACAGATTTTATCACAGTACCTATTAAAATGTTTATTCTTTGTTTTGACAGTGCTTTCTTCTTCTACAAGTGGTGAGTTCCTTAAAGTACACCGGCCATCAATTATCGTCTGTTGTTATTCACTTTTTCTCTGGTTTACGGTTGTAATATCCCTTGAGATACTTGAAGCTATCAACTTTTTTAATTTTCCCATATTTTATATTTATGTGACGCGGAACTGTTATGTACATACGAGGTGTGGCTATTAAATAATGAGACCTCATTCAGCTCCTTCAGCTCCTTCAGGACACATGCCCCTTTCTCTTTTACTGCTTCCACAGACTCAAATCTTGTCCGTTTTAATGCAGATTTCACCTTAGAGAACAGGTAGAAGTCTCATTGTGCAAGATCTGGCGAATAAAGTGGATGTTCTAACACTGAGATGCTGTACTTGGCTAGGAACCTCTTGACAGATAACGCGGAATGAGCTGGCGCATTGTCTTGGTGGAGAACCCATGGTTTGTTCCCCCACATTTCGGGGCGTTTTTTCCTTACTCTTTGACGTAGTTTAGAAAGTACCACAAGGTTGTAATATTGATTAATTTTTTGACCTTCAGGAACCCAGTGAAGGTACATAATCCCATAGATAGCAAAAAAAAAAATAAATAAAAACAATCACCATTGCTTTAAATTTTGACTTGCTTATTCGGGCTATTTTAGCTCTCGGTGAAGTTCGGTTCTTCCAGTGCATGGATTGGCGCTTCGTTTCTGGATCATAAGTAAAAAACCACGTTTTATTACATGTTATTATAGTTTCCAAAAAGTTTGGGTCATTTTCAATCGCGTACGAAGTGTCAGTACAAACATTTTTGCGAGCTTCAGTTCAAACATTTTTGAGCGGCACGTGTCCTGAAGGAGCTGACAGAAGATGACTTCCAGCACTGTTTCCAACAATGTAAAATTCGCATGGAACGTTGTAGGGATAAAGAAGCAATGTATATTGTAGTTGACAAAAAGTGATTATGTATAAAATAAAAATGACATTTTTTACAACGTCAGTCTCGTTATTTATTAGCCACACCTCGTATTTAGTTTTTGAAGCAAATATGTATTTCTGCTTACTCTGCTTGTTCGTTAAACACTTTAAATTGATCTATTGCTGTATCTGTGTTCCCTGAAACGGTTACTAGGTCGTCCGCAAAAAATATACTGCTTATCTTTAAGCCGTTATTTAATCTGTCGATGTAAACTTCATTATACATTTATATGCCAGCTACTTTTGAAATGTGTACGCCGGAAGCTCAAGAATGTTGAATGATAAAAGTAAAATTTGCTAAAACCCTACCCCTACCGTAACGTATAAAATCCTACCCAACAACTTTTGACCTTACTTTGTTCTACCCAAACGTGTGTAAAACATGGTAAAATATCTAGATTCGTCGACAAAAAAAATAAATTTAAAACTTGCGTCTGTGGGTGAAGTGAACGGTCTTTTAAGAATCTTAAGACTCAATTTTTTGTGACTATTTAGAAGAACAACGTACCGTGAATATTGAGTGCATTCTAACTTTCTTTAACAGAAAGTGAGATCCGCGATATGACAAACACATATAGAAGCTTTTACATAAAAAACATGCGTCATCAAACTACTCAGAAATCGGAAGAAAGGCTCTAGAAGTTGAGTTGGAAAACACACAAATAGTTCAAACAGCAAGGCAAGGACTTCTACACCGCAGGAATCAGAAAGAACATAGAACGGTGGGACAGGTGTCTAGATATTTAAATGTTGCTGAAGGCTATATCGAAAAATAGTTTATATTTCATTATCATTGAATCAACTGTTATTCTCTAACACGAAACCTTCTTGTTAATAATTAAACGATCTCCGTAGAATGAAAACCGAGGAGAATATTGTGATAAAAAGAAAAATGTGGTGTGAAACATGACTCACACAACTTTCTCTTGCCAATGAAAATAATTAACAATATAACCTAACATAAGTAATAAAATATTAGAAATAAACAAAAAACTAACATGCTCTAAATAAATGTTGTAGATCTTTTAATTTCCTATAAATTTGGCTTTTTACACTTTGTCGTAAGATGCATACTAAGGCTGAAATCTTAAAAAAAACTATTTTTACACGTTTTTGTGAGAAAAAAACATAAAATCGCTAATTACCGCTAAACTAAGCGTTATACAAAAAGTATTTCAAATACAAGATGTAGGATTTTAAATTCTCTACAACTTTAATTATATACATTTTTGAGCTAAAATGCATACTAATGCTTCAATCTTAAAAAAATAATGTTTATACAAGAAAACAACCTCCCCACAAATTTCAGCCGACATGGCGTCTACCCTATCTTGTAAAACATAAAAATATTTAATAAACAATGCGATTTAAAAAAAATCGTATGAGCCGTTTTTGAGAAAATCGCAAAAAGTGAAAAATTACACGAATAAACTACTACTTCTGGTTGAGCGATTTTGATGAAAAAGTTCGTGTCGGGTTCTCTAGTAGTATTTAACTTAAGTTTAAAGTTTCAAGTTCGTATGATGTTCCGTTCTTGAGATATTTTGTTCAAACAGACACCCAGACAAACACACACCAATCGCTAAAAACATGTTTTTTGGGTTCAGGTATCTGAAAACCTGTAGATCCAGTAAAAACGCATTAAAGAAAATTTGTAATGAAAACAATACGTTCCTTCCTTTTATATTCATGTAGGCAAGAGAAAGTAAAATGAGAATATTGTGATAAAAAGGATAAAATAAATCGGTAAGTAAATTGACGCATGTTATACACGTATTGACGCATTATGTTACAACTTCCGTCACAGAATTTTTGCTAGATTTAAAAACAAAACAAAAGTCACAAAGTGATTAATAATTTTATTTAAATGGTTTTTTACTTACAAGTTATTCGCTTTTTTTAGTTTATTTAAAGTCTTATCAATAGCCTGATTATACTTAATATAATAACTTTAACGGTGGGTTTAGACTTGTAATATTTCCAAATCCTAGCCGGGAGTTGAAATTGAGACTTCCGCGTTGTAGGCTAGCGCGCTACCATTAAGCTACAAAGGCGGCCTTGGGTTTGCTTCTCCATGTATACCTAATCCAATGATTAAATCTACAAAGATTGATTTCAATATTTCATCATTCACTCAAGATAAAACATAGGTAATATTTGTTTATTATTTACATTGGCAAGATAAAGTCATGTGAGTGTTTCACACTTTTTTTTTTTGGTTTCATGTTTATCTAAATGAAAAATGTGTAGATTAAGAGGAGATTGTATGATGGTTTTGAACGAAAATTTCGATTTTCGATTTGTTTTTCCATAGTTTAGAACTTGATCTACCAAAAAACATTACGGTAGGCTAAATAGCTACGTTAAAAGATTATTTTTTAAATTAATGAAAAAAATAAAGTTTTATAAGGTGTACCCAGAAATGTTATATTATTCATGTCACCAATTTATAATTTAATTTTGCTGGTTTTAGTTCAATAGAAATTTAAGTGTTTTACTTTTTTATGCCTATATGAATAATATATTGGAAGAAAAGTATTGTTTTCATTTCGACTTTTCAAAATCGAGTTTTCACCGGATCTACACGTTTTCACACCCCCTGAACCCAAAAAACATGTTTTTAGCGATTGGTGTGTGTGTGTGTGTGTGTGTGTGTGAGTGTGAACAGAATATCTCAAGAACGGAACATCGTACGAACTTAAAACTTGAAACTTAAGTTAGATACCACTAGAGGATCCGACAGGAACATTTCCCTAAAAATCGGTCAACCGGAAGTAGTAGTTTATTCGTGTCATTTTTCACATTTATGCGATTTTCTCAAAATCGGCTCCTACATTTTTTTCTTTAAATCGCCTGATTTGCTAAATTTTTTATGCTCTACAAGATAAAGTAGGCGCTATGTCTGCTGAAATTCTTGGCGAGACTGTTTTCTCGTAACAAAATAGTGTTTTTATGATTGCGGTTTTATTTTGCATTTTAGCGCAAAAATGTATATAATAAGAGTTGGAGACAATTAAAAATCCTACAACTTTTATTTCAAACATTATTTTTATAACGCTTAGTTTAGCGGTAATTAGTGATTTGCTGTTTTTTTTCTCACCAAAACGTGTAAAAATGAGATTTTATTAAGATTTCAGCCTTATTAAGATTAAAATCAGATTTATAGGAAATTAAAAGATCTACAATTTTTATTTAGAGCATTTTTCTCTACAGAGCCTAGTTTAGCATGAAAGAGTGATTTTCCGAATTTTTAACCCAAACTAGGTTGATTTTAATTTTGCGTCCTTCACTTATGATTAAAATTAGGTTATGTTTATTGAGGCTAGTTTTTTGTTTATTTCTAATGCTTTATTACTAATGTTAGGCTATATTGTTCATAATTTGCATTGGCAAAAGAAAGTTGTGTGAGTGTTTCACACCAGATTTTTTTAAAATATCTACATCACTGTTTTTAATACGCTTAGCTTTCTAAACAAGTGGATGACATTAACTTGTTCGTGAACATTTAGTTTTCATGTGGGCCTTTAGCCATAAATTCAGATTTTTAACTCTTTGGTACAATTTTCTCAGAAACCATTAAACCTTCCAGGCTGAAATTTTTACCAGTTATTTATCTTATAGTACATCCACACATACTGACATTTTTATGACTTCCTCAGGTTCTCAAAAAATTAGTAAGTTGATGTTCAAAATCGTACATAATATTTGTAAACATGTTATTAGGTTTCTTTTATTTTATGATCCAACAAATTAATTGAAAAAATGTTAGTAGCTAGATAAAGTGTAAAGTTTAATTTCCCTATATTTTACCAATCTTGTAAAAAATATAGGCCTACCTTAAGTAGCAAATGTAATATTTGCGGGATACAAAGTAGTCACCCTTAAACTTTTACCACTACTGATGGACTAAAACACCCTATCAAATCACAGTTATTGTAACTAATACTGTATCCTGGTAAATAAAAATTTATTTATGTTAAGTGAAAAAAATCTCTTACATAATAATTTTTAACGTACAGAGACTCATTTCAACAAAGTACTACTTGTAAAATTGTAAATAATAAGGAACATTTTAAATTATTATTGTTATTATTCTGCCCAGAGCAGACAGGTGGAGTGTCAAATTATTTACACCCAATCTGTTCGTTGCAGGGCTAAAATAAATAGTTCTGTTTCTTATCACACGGTGTTAAATGACTGAATCATTTAAGAACAGAAGAGGTAGTGGTGTAAAAGACACTAATCAGAGTTATCTCCTCTAAAAGTAATGAATTTCATTATATAGCCAGACCCTACGGTGAATGAAGTGAAGGTGTCATTTGCAGAGTGGAAAATATGTGCTTTCCAGAGGGCATGGCATGCTGATAAGCGTACTTTTCCACTCAGTGAGGAAGGCAATGGAAAACCACCTCACTCCTCGATTTACTTAGTAAAACCTCTGCAGGTTTAAACCAGCTTTTTGGCTGATGACCTAAACAACATTGTTATTATTAGAGACTGTACAAACATCACCCTCAAAAGATTAATTCTATTAAGGGTGGTTAATGATAGAGAGTAATTTACAAAAGTTGTAAACAATCTTGTAAAAGTTGTAAACAATTGATGCAGTCAGTCCTCTAAGAAAAAGAAGATAAAAAATTATTGTAAGGCAACCCTTTCGATGTTCATAATAAGTTCGCGTAAAGCATGAGCGTAATTTCTAGTTAATTAATAAATTCCTAACCGATGTGTTTAAACGAAAAATAGAAAAATAAAGATCATTAGTGAGGAACAAACAATTAGATATTTTTTACATCATCATTTGTCAAAACTTATTAATAACCAAGTTGTTTTTACACCAATTTTCTGTTGCTACTGTGTAAGAAAAATTGTAGTGCATACTTTTGCAAAGATAAGAATGCTGAGCTGCTATTGATAACAGATATTATACGTTTTTTCCTCAATTTATGTTACCTATATAAGCGAAAATTTTCTCTCCGATAGCACTTCACTTAGTGACATCAAACTTCTTTATATGATCAAACTAAGTTTCATTTAGGTAGCTTATAGTCACGCTATATGGACCACAATTTGAACTGCACACAAAAATGATGTCTTCGGTCAATTTAGTTTTACTTCTATTATCTCTGTCACAATTTTCGACAAAAACAGGTAAGTTATTCAATATTTCAAGTAAATTGTAGTCTTAAATTTTCTTTTTAAATTTCACAAAAAATAGTCAACTTCGTAGGTCACAAGTTTAACTTCAATACATAATATTTACTTGCCATTCATTTTAAAATAGGTAAATATATCGAAATATTACAAATAAGTTACATTTGTTTGTTTTGTAGTTTCAAACTACCCAATCAATTTCAAAAATTCTTACACTTTTGGAAAGCTTAAAGTTTTCAGAGAAACATATTTGTAAATCTTTACGTATTTTTTTAAATTGAAATAATCTGGTGTGAAACACTCACACGTGTTACTCTTGCCAATATAAATATTGTAATGAAAAATATAACCATGCTTAATCATTACTGAATAATGTAAAATTAAAAATCTAAACTGATTTCATTTATGATTAAAATCAACCTCAGTTTGTCTAAAAAATACGAATACTCACTAATTAACACTGAAGTAGATTTTGAAGGAAAAATTTGGTGTGAAGCACATACAACTTTCTCTTGCAAACGCAAATTATGAACAATATAACATAACATAAGTAATGAAAAATTACAGATAAAAAAAAACTAACCTCAAAAACATAACCTAATTTTAATAATGTGTAAATGACGCGAAATGAAAACCAACCTTAGTTTGGCTTAATAATGCGGAAAATCACTCTTTCACTCTAAACTAGGCTCTGTAGAGTAAAATGCTCAAAATAAAAGTTGTAGATCGTTTAATTGCCATAAATTTAATTACGTATACCTTTGTCGTAAAATGCATACTACGGCCGAAATCTTAAAAAATTCATTTTTTTACATTTGCATGAAAACAACCGAAAATTACTAATTACTGCTAAACTAAGCGATGTACAAAAATACGTTAGGAATAAAAGTTGTAGTTTATAAATTGTCTGCAACTTTAATTATACACTTTTGTCTTCAAACGCATTTTAAGGCCGCAATCTTAAATAAACCATTTTCTTCTTCGAGAGAATGGTCTCTCCAAAAATTTCAGCAGATGTGGCATCTACCCTATCTTATACAACATAAAAAATGTAGTGAATGAAGCCGTTTTACAGAAAACCGCAAAAAAGTTAAAATTGACTGGAATAAACTACTACTTCCGGTTAATAGATTTTGATGAAAATGTTCGTCCCGGAATCTGTAGTAGTAGGCTACCTAACTTAAGTATTAAGTTTCAACTTCGTATGATGTTTGGTTGTTGAGATATTTTTCACACGCGTGCGCGCGCGCACACACACACACACAAACACACCAATCGCTAAAAGATGTTTTTTGGGTTAAGGGGGTCCGAAAACGTTAGATCCGGTGAAAACTCGATTTAAAAAAAATTAACATGAAAATAATACTTCCTTCCTGTATATTCATATAGGGAAGAGAAAGTAAAAAACTGTTCGCCTGTTTTGAGCTCAACTTCAAAAACTGAGCAGCAAAGCAAAAGCAGGGCTTCCGTTATTGCGCAAGTAAATAGAGTGAGGAAGATGCTTATATCATTCAAAAGTCACGTTTTGTTTATACAAATAACAAAACTTAATAAACATGTTCAATTTTAAAACCTTTTTTTAAGATTGCAGTGCTAAAACGAAATCATGAAATATAGTACTCCTACTATTTTATATTCTATAATTGTGTTTAGGTCATCAGCCAAAAGGCTGGTTTGAACCTGTAGAGGTTTTACTAAGGCAAACGAGGAGTGAGGTGGTTTACCGTTGCCTTCCTCACTGAGTGGAAAAGTACGCTTATCAGCATGCCGGGCCCTCTGAAAAACACATATTTTCCACTCTGCAAACGACACCTTCACTTCATTCACCACAGGGTCTGGCTGTATAATGAAATTCATTACTTTCAGAGGAGATAACTCTGATTAGTGTCTTTTGCACCTCTACCTCTTCTGTTCTTAAATGATTCAGTCATTTAATTGGCTGACCATGTGATAAGAAACAGAACTATTTATTTTAGCCCTGCAACGAAAGATTGAGTGTAAATAATTTGACACTCCACCTGTCCGTCATGGGCAGATTCTATAATTATAACCTGAAATTTGAAGTTGTGTTATTGCCTCTAGACTAGAATCTAATACAGGGCTACAATTATTAAAATAATTTGGAAGAAGTACGTAACTGTAAAAAACGTTGAGAACCACTGATGTGCAATTTCAATATTCACAATATCAATGGTGGGGGTTGGTGGGATTGCAACCTTAAAACTAACTAAATGAACTTGAATAAACTTTATCTTTCAAACGACGCTACAAAATTTAAAAAAAACGATTTTATTTTAATCTAAGAAACGATTTATTACTTTTTTTAAATATTATTGTTTAAAATTTTAAAAGTCAGACTTTTAAAATTTTAAACAATAATATTTAAAAAAAGTAATAAATCGTTTCTTAGATTAAAATAAAATCGTTTTTTACTTTCTCTTGCCTATATGAATATATAGGAAGGAAAGTATTGTTTTCATGTCGATTTTTAGAAATCGAGTTTTCACCGGATCTATACGTTTTCAGACCCCCTGAACCCAAAAAACATGTTTTTAGCGATTGGTCTGTGTGTGTGTGTGTGTGTGTGTGTCTGTCTGTGTGTGTGTGGGTGTGTGTGTGTGTGTGTGTGTGTGTCTGTGTGTGAACAGAATATCTCAAGAACGGAACATCGTACGAACTTGAAACTTGAAACTTAAGTTACATACCACTACCGGACGCGACACGAACATTTTCATCAAAATCGGTCAACCGGAAGTAGTAGTTTATTCGTATAATTTTTTAGTTTTTTGCGATTTTCTCAAAAACTGGTCCTACGATTTTTTTTAAAATCGCCTATTTTACTCAAGTTTTTATTCTCTACAAGATAGGGTAGGCGCCATGTTTGCTGAAATTCTCGGTGAGGTTGTTT
Source organism: Catonia carolina (assembly GCA_035578175.1). Classification (NCBI taxonomy): domain Eukaryota; kingdom Metazoa; phylum Arthropoda; class Insecta; order Hemiptera; family Achilidae; genus Catonia; species Catonia carolina. The sequence continues at coordinate 23,972,984 of JAQMRL010000009.1, forward strand.
TCACGTAAAAACGTTGTTTTTTTAAGATTACGGCTTTAATATAAATTTTAGCGCAAAAACTTATATAATAAAAGTTGTAGAGAATTTAAAAACCTACAACTTGTGTTTCAAACATTTTTTTGTATAACGCTTAGTTTAGCGGTAATTTGCGATTTTCTGTTTTTTTTCTCACGAAAACGTGAGAAAAATCGATTTTTTTAACATTTCGGTCTTAGTATGCATTTTACAACAAAAGTGTGTATAATTAAATTTATAGAAAATTAAAAGATCTACAACTTTTGTTTAGAGCATTTTTCTCTACAGAGCCTAGTTTAGCGTGAAAGCGTGATTTTCCGTATTTTTAAGCCAAACTGAGTTCGATTGTCATTTTGCGTCATTCACTCGTGATTAAAATAAGGTTATGTTTTTTTTGTTTGTTTCTAATGTTTTTGTACTAATATTAGGTTTATTGTTAATTATTTGAATTGGAAAGAGAAAGTTGTGTGAGTGTTTCACACCAGATTTTTTAAGATTGCAGTGCTAAAACGAAATCATGAAATATAGTACTCCTACTATTTTATATTCTATAATTATAACCTGAAATTTGAAGTTGTATTATTGCCTCTAGACTAGAATCTAATACAGGGCTACAATTATTAAAATAATTTGGAAGAAGTACGTAACTGTAAAAAAGGTTGAGAACCACTGATGTGCAATTTCAATATTCACAATATCAATGGTGGGGGTTGTGCTCTTTTCAAAAATAACATTTTTGTATGATTGCAACCTTAAAACTAACTAAATGAACTTGAATAAACTTTATCTTTCAAACGACGCTACAAAATTTAAAAAAACGATTTTATTTTAATCTAAGAAACGATTTATTACTTTTTTTAAATATTATTGTTTAAAATTTTAAAAGTCTTATGATTCTAAATTTGGAAGAAATAATTTAATTACTTAATTTGTTCAATAAAAATTTCTTACGAATTGATCGTTATTTATGTAACTTCAAAATGTGTTCTATATGGAAATTATATTATGTAAATATAAAAAAAATCATTAGGCAGCACAAAAATATACATCTTCCTGGTACGATCAGTTACTGTCAACAGCCATATTTTTGTCATATCCGAACAAACATTTCCAAATCTTACTCTTTCTTTTGTAAAATATTTGAATTTTTATTTATTTCATTTAAATTTAATATAAACGTTAATTTCAATTTAGAATAATTATGGATATTATCATTAGGTAAATCAAAATTTATAAAAAATTACTATAAATTTTTTATATTTTTTAATACCTATCTATTGTGTGTACGTTGCAATCTGTTCAATTCAGAACGATAAGCAACCCCATGACCAAATGAGATGAGGATTATGTGTATGATGCGTAAACGAGGTGTAGTCTTATACAGACCTAGGCCGACCATGCCTGCGAGAGTATGGTTAATTGAACCCCAACCATCAAAGTACACCGGTTGTAGACCAAAGTTGTAGAAAATTAAAAACCTACAACTTTTATTCTGGATTTTTTTTGGTACAGAGGTTAGTTTAACGTCAAAAGCACATTTTCCTAATTTTCCTCATTAAAATTCAAAGTCTAACAGACGTTGATTAGGTTATGTTTTTTATTAAGTGCATTGTACACTGGCCAGAGAAAATTATGAGTGTTTCAAATCAGATTTTTTTACGTCACCATACAAGAGATTATCTAACGAACTAGAAAAAAAATACAAATTTTTACACAAGATAAATATTCAAATCACGACAAAACAATTTCATCACATTGAAAATAAAAGAGTTTACAAGGTGACATTAAAAAATACAGTGAATAATTTGATTACGAAAAAAATAATAAGCTTATATTAAATTTAAATAAATCTGCTTCAAAGTATACTGCTTGGGTAGCGATGCACTTATTCTAACGTCGATTCCATGATTGGAAGCTTTTATGCTTCTAATCATAAGGTGCTCTGTTGTAGACCTCTTAATGTCAGGAACGGTGTCAAAATGTTTTCCTTTTAGCACAATTTTTATTTTTTGAAAGAGAGAGAAGTCGCATGGTGAATGGTAACTTATATGTAACTATAAAATTAACTTAAAATGATTAATTCAAATCCTTCACATTGATAATTGTACAAGGACTACAAAATATGGAAAAAATTAATTTTATTGAATTTTTCAGGAAGCACTGAACGAGAGAAACGATATTTATCTCGAGGATATGGACACTACAATAAATATCATATGAGAGCTAATGATAACTCCGGATCATTAAATGCAAATGGAGGACCAGTTGCGGTCTCACCGGTATCAAGTCCATATGTGCAAAATAATGTAAATAATGAAGTAACAAATGGACCGACAGGTGAAGGAGGCAATAATGATATGGATTCTGATTATTTAGAGCGAATACAATCTCACCAACAACGTCATTACCCATGTACACCTGAAGTGAGATCATCTCACTATAGGGGTCAATACAGAAGGTATAAGAGATACGCACCACAAAACCACCGATGGACTTTTAGAAATAATGAAAATAACTTAAAAAATCCATCCGGTTTTAACGGAGGATATAGTTATAGTGAACAATTTGGTACATCAGGAAATAATGGACAGAACTTTGACCAGAATAATAATAATAATGGCGGATTCGAATATTTTGGAGGAACTACTAACGAAGGAGGCCAAAACAATTTCGGTAACGGTGGTGGTCAAAATTTCGGTAACGGTGGTGGTGGTGGTTACAGTTATGAAACTCACTTTGAGCCATACCAATTTGATACCAATGGTGGAAATGGTGGAAACTTTGGAACAGGTAATAATTTTGGAAGCGGAAACTCAAATTTTAAGAAAGGTACCTACGGTCAGTACGATTTCGGAAGTAATTCATCTTACAGTAGTAGTAGTAGTAGTAGTAGTAGCAGTGGATATGAAAGCAAATATGGAAGTTCTAACAGTTATAACAAATATAATAATTTTGGAGATTATAACAACCAAGGAGGCTATGGGAACGGAATAAACAGTGAAGGAAACTTTGGTACAAGTAGTTCAACCGGATTTGGAGCTGGTGTTGGTGGATCATCAAACCTTGGTGGTAGGGGAAATATAGGTTTTGGTGGCAATCAATATAGCGATTTTACCCAAGGGAATGGTAAATACAGTATTAGTGGGGCCCGTGGTAGTGGAAGAACCGTTGGCAATTCTGGCGTGGGAGGTAAGTTAGGCATTGGTACAGGAGTTGGTATTAAAGGTGCTTCAGGAAATGTTAATGGTAATGGAAATATCGGTAACGGTGTTTCACGTAACAACGATTACGAAATTCGCGGATACAAGAACAAGGGTGGGTTTTACTACGGTGGCAAAAGTGGCAGTGCTAATTCAAATAGAAAAACTGGTATTAACTCAAACTTAAACATTGATGCAAACTTAGGCATTGGTGCAAAAATTGGTACTAAAGGCGGCTCACGAAATGGAAAGGGTAATGGAAATTTTGGTACAGGCAGCTCACATGGCACCACAGTATTTGGATCTGGTGTTGGTGGATCATCAAACCTTGGTGGTAGGGGGAATATAGGTTTTGGTGGCAATCAATATAGCGATTTTACCCAAGGCAAAAGTAAATACAGTATTAGTGGGGCCCGTGGTAGTGGAAAAACCGTTGGAAATTCTGGCGTGGGAGGTAAGTTAGGCATTGGTACAGGAGTTGGTATTAAAGGTGCTTCAGGAAATGTTAATGGTAATGGAAATATCGGTAACGGTGTTTCACGTAACAACGGTTACGAAATTCGCGGATACAAGAACAAGGGTGGGTTTAGCTACGGTGGCAAAAGTGGTAGTACTAATTCAAATAAAAAAACTGGTATTAACTCAAAATTAAACATTGATGCAAACTTAGGCATTGGTGCAAAAGTTGGTACTAAAGGCGGCTCACGAAATGGAAAGGGTAATGGAAATATCGGTAACGGTGTTTCACGTAACAACGGTTACGAAATTCGCGGATACAAGAACAAGGGTTGGTTTAACTACGGTGGCAAAAGTGGTAGTACTAATGCAAATAGAAAAACTGGTATTAACTCAAACTTAAACGTTGATGCAAACTTAGGCATTGGTGCAAAAGTTGGTACTAAAGGCGGTTCGCGAAATGGAAAGGGTAATGGAAATATCGGTAACGGTGTTTCACGTAACAACGGTTACGAAATTCGCGGATACAAGAACAAGGGTTGGTTTAACTACGGTGGCAAAAGTGGTAGTACTAATTCAAATAAAAAAACTGGTATTAACTCAAAATTAAACATTGATGCGAACTTAGGCATTGGTGCAAAAGTTGGTACTAAAGGCGGTTCACGAAATGGAAAGGGTAATGGAAATATCGGTAACGGTGTTTCACGTAACAACGGTTACGAAATTCGCGGATACAAGAACAAGGGTGGGTTTAGCTTCGGCGGCAAAAGTGGTAGTACTAATTCAAATAGAAAAACTGGTATTAACTCAAACTTAAACATTGATGCAAACTTAGGCGTTGGTGCAAAAGTTGGTACTAAAGGCGGTTCACGAAATGGAAAGGGTAATGGAAATATCGGTAACGGTGTTTCACGTAACAACGGTTACGAAATTCGCGGATACAAGAACCAGGGTGGGTTTAACTACGGTAGCAAAAGTGGTAGTACTAATTCAAATAGAAAAACTGGTATTAACTCAAACTTAAACATTGATGCAAACTTAGGCATTGGTGCAAAAGTTGGTACTAAAGGCGGTTCACGAAATGGAAAGGGTAATGGAAATGTCGGTAACGGTAACCGTAACAACGATTACGGATCAGGCGGTTTCAACGGGAACGATGGGATACGATACATTGACAATAAACCTACTGCTCAAACGACTGGACAAATTGGCATTGGGTCAAAATCAGGCATTGATACTAAAGGTGGTTCACAAAACGTAAATGGCAATTTAAATACAGGTACCAGTGTTTTATATAATAAAGATTTTGAATCTGGCGGCAATGGCAAGGGTGGAATACGCTATGGTTACAAAAAACCTAGTCCTCAATTGACTGGACAAATTGGCATTGGGTCAAAATCGGGCATTGGTGCAGGAGTTGTTACTAAAGGTGGTTCACAAAATGTAAATGGTAATATTAATATTGGTAATAATGTTTCAAGTAACAAAGATTTCGTATCTGGCGGCTTAAATAGCAAGGGTGGAATACGCTATGGGTATGAAAAACCCGATGGAAAAATCGGTGTTGGTACAAAATCAGGCATTAGTTCAACAGTGGGTACTAATTTTGGATCTGGAAACGTAAATGGTGGTGGAAATTTAGGTACTCGGTATCCACAGAACAATAACTTAGGATTAGGAGGATTGAATGGAAATGGTCAGCTTGGTGTAAGAGGCACCAGTGGTAATGGACAGGTTAGGGGGCAAATTAATGGCGGAAGAAAAATTGTTACTAGTAAATTGCATGGTTCTAATAGCGGGTCTGCTCCAGTAGGAGCTAATGGGAAAGTTGGTATCGGTGGTACTTATAATTCTGAACTTCCCAAATTAGTTATCGGCGGACATAATAACGATTTAGGTTCAAGCCGAATCCCAGGAGAGGCTGGTTATAGCGGCAGTGGTTACTCGACTGGGCAGAATGGTGGGGGAAGAAATTTTGGTATTGGTGGAACAAGTAGCACTAACAGCGGTTCAGCAAATTTCCATAATATTGGAAATTACGGTATAGGTGGAATACGAGGTAGTCCACGTGGGTCTGGATACATAAGCGGTAATGGTAATTTTGGTTTTGATATGTCAGGTGGTAGGGATGGTGGAATTGGAGCTCCCGGTAAGGAGAGTGGTATTAATCGCGGTTCTGGATCAATAGGAGGCCGAGTCCAAGGTAAGGGTGGTTATGGCAATGGAGGTATTAGCGGTAATGAATACGCGACTGGACAATATGGCGGTGGAGGAAATTTTGGTATTGGTGGAACAACGGGTACTAACGGTGGTTCGGTGAATTATGCCAACGAAGGAAATTACGGTATAGGTGGGTTACAAAGTAGTCCTGACGGATCTGGATATCTCAGCGGTAGTGGTAATTTTGGTTTTGATATGTCAGGTGGTGCATCAGGTGGCGCTAGTCCTCCAGGTGGCAGAAGTGGTTCAGGTTACGGAGGTCGTAATGGTAAATATCACAATTCTGTATTCAACGGAGAGTTCGGTTCTGGTAGCAAAGGTAATTTGAATGCTGATAGATCATCAGGTGGTTTTGGTTTTGGTTATGACGGTATGTCGAATTACGGTGATAATTCCTACTTAAGTACTTTTGGCGATCGTGAAAGTGTTGGTGAGCAAGAGGGAACCGGTAACATGGCGAATCAAGGAAGTTTTGGAGGATTTTCTAATTACGGTGAAAATGTCAATCTTGGTGGTTTTGGTAGCCGTGGTCAGTCCGGAAGCCGAGGTAGTTCTAATTCTGATGGAGGGTATGGTGGTTTCAGTAGTTCGAGATGCAAAAGATATGCACCTTTCATGTCATTTTCCCACGCTTACCGAAACCATGATAATGTAGGTTTCAACAATGCAAATGGAGGAGGGTCTTTTAATTCAAATAGTACAAACAGTCCTCCAGTGGTATCCAACAGTGATTTTTCTGATTATAACATTCAAGTAAACGGTGTAAATCCTCGTAAAAACGTACCTCAATCTAAAATGTTACATTTTTATAAAAGAGAAGCAACGCTGACACATGTACAAAATAACTTGAATGAAACCGATAGCACTGCGTCGAGTCAACCAGCTAGTAATTCAATGAGCAATACAAAAGCTGAAAATCATGATGTATCAGCTGGTGCAGCCGTTCCTGGTGCGGTGAATTTAACAACATCAAATTCTACTCTGGCGACAGGAAATAAACATGACGCAAAAAACCACATGGACTCAAATAACAGCAAGACTGAACGCACAGTATCTCATGGTAACTAATTTTTTTTACCGGAGCCACAGAAATCTGAACTTTCAACAATAAATTGCCAAAATTATTTACGTACTTTTTTTTGGATTTAAAAATATTTACTTATACAAAAATTACTGTAATATAAATTGCAATTATCAATAAACCACGATCTTACATAGATCTGATGTTTTTTTTTTAGTTTATTACCTATTATTCATTTCGTATCTCAGTTGTTTTAATAAGAGGACAAGTTACTCAAGTAAAGAAAGAAAAAAAAATGTATATTTGGCCGATAAGCGGTTGTCTGTTTGTTAAACAAATATTGAATTGATGATAAATACCTTATACGAAAACATTTAAAAAAATTTGCAACCCCTAAAATTAGGGTGGGACTAAAATAAATAGTTATAGCGAAATATGATGGCACTAAAAATCTACTAGTACAATTTTGTTTATTACAGTACCAAGAACAGAAAATATACGATGCAGATAAATTATACAGTAAATAGGTTCTTATCTAAAGTATAAAAACAGGTTTTAAAAAATTATATTATTATTTTCTAGTCTCTTTTGATTATGAAATTTAAAATAACATTTTTTAAAAGTATTATTTTTAAAAATAATATTTTTTAGAATATTCTGTCTGCAGGTCTTAAAACAATAAATTCGTTTACAGCCTGAAAAAGAACCTAGTAGAATTCGGTTAAAAAAAGAAAGTGTTACACATTTTGTTAAAATTGTGTTAGAAAAAAAATTTAAATTCCAGAAAATAGAGAAAGATGTGCAGCGTTAAAGAACTAACACTATAAAACGGAACAACTGTTAATGCCTTTACTCAATCTTATAGCACTGACAGTACATGGTAAAGAACTAAAACGAACAGCCTGTGTTTTCAACTACATGCAACCAAAAAATTTATCGAGTATCTTCTTTTTAAAGAGATTTGCACACTGAATTATATGACAATTTTCCCTGGGTCAACAAAAATCAGCACATTTCCACAGTGTAAAACCGAAAGAGATGTTTTGATAAAAAATAAGTACATGGCATCAGTTTTCTGAATAGACTCTGTTGTCAAAAATCCGTTAAATAAATGTTTACGCACTTTAATGTAAACAATTAAATCTAATCGGATGTAGGATTTATCAAATCAATCTCTTTTTCTAATAAAATGTCACCGCACTTACGTTTTTTGCCAGCCGTCCCGAGTTTGATTCCTACACAGGTCTGGCATTTTTTCATTTCTAATTTTCTTCTATCACCCTTCATCTTTTGTGTAAACTGCTTTTTTATTAATATGCATAAGAGTGGACGTAAAAAGAAAATATTAAAAAACCCTTTAAAGAGATAACGTGTCTTATGGTTGATGACAACTTTTTAAAAAGCTTACCTTTGATTTATGGCAAAAACCATTAGGGATTTTTGTATCTGCTCTTTAAGAGGAACCAAATGACACTATTTTTGTTTCCAAATTCCAACTTGGATTTCTCGACTTCCAATTTTGGACCATTTCCGGTCGAGACTGGAACTTCAAACCCAATCTAGGTCCACTAATATTTTGAGTAAATTACGAATTTGAAAACCGTCCGTTGCTATATCTTGTAGTTTCTGACTTCCGGTTTTGTGCCACTTCCAGTCGAAACCGGACCGTCAATCCTAATTTAGAGTTTTGTATAGATTGTTGTTTAGGTCATCAGCCGAAAAACTGGTTTGAACCTGTAGAGTTTTTACTAAGTAAACGAGAAGTGAGGTGGTTCACAATTGCCTTCCTCACTGAGTTGAAAAGTACGCTTATCAGCATGCCGGGCCCTCTGAAAAGCACATATTTTTCATTCTGCAACTGACACTTTTACTTCCTTTACCACTGGGTCTGGCTGTGTAATGAAATTAATGAATTTCAGAGGAGATAATTCTGATTAGTGTCTTTTACACCTCTACCTCTTCTGTTCGTAAATGATTCAATCATTTAATTGGCTGACGATGTATTAACCAACAGAACTAATTTTTTTAGCCCTGCAACGAACAGATTGAGTGTAAATAATTTGGCACTCCACTTGTCTGTTTTGGGCATTGTATTGATTAAAAATCGGTAAACTGTTTTTACTATCTCTTGTGGTTTCTGACATCTGGGTGACAAAACAAAATGATGAATGACAATTTTACAAATTGCCACCATTACACTCTTTTACCCGTGTTATGAATTCAATAAGATTAGCAGTTGTGCGTCTACTAAATGTTTTATTCAACACAACTCCAAGAATAAAAGTTAAAAAGGTGTAAAAGCATAGTCCAAAAATCAAAAAAAAAACTAATTGCAATGGAAGCTTGTTCACAGTTAATATTATTACATGGCAGGTCATACATGGAAAAAACTATTCCAGTCATTAGATATTTTTTTCCCATATAAAAACTCAGTTATATAACTGTGTTGGGTTTCCTCTGCCCTCTTCAAATAACTTTAACGAAATTATCACATAATTAGCCATGCTCAAACGTTTTTAAGTAATTAAAAAATTGGTTTCCGAAGAAACCTTTAGCTTTTTATAGTTGTCAGCTGTATGGCGTTAGATAATGAGCTGGTTGATAAAATACGTTTCTCACATACCAAGGATAAAAAATGAACTTACTTTCTATGCTATCAAAATGGTGACGACGAAAAATTGAAAATAGGAAAGGAGTAATTCTGTATAAAAATAGTTTATGTGCAACACTCATTATTTTATTTTTTTTTAATTTTCGAGAAAACATGAAAACCGTGTAAGAAGTGCACTTTATATGATAACTTATTTTTAATACCTAATGTGTGAACCTTATAATCTGTTTAATTTAAGAACACTAAGCAACGCCATTGGTTATTTAGATGAGGATTAATGTATAGCGTGTAAAATGAGGTGTAGTCTTGTACAGACTCAGTTTGACAATTCCAGAGAAAGTACGGTTAATTGAGATCCAACCATTAAAGTACACCGGTAACCACTGTCTGGTATTCAAACCCGTAATTACCTTTATTAGGATCTAAACAGCTGACTCGTGGCGACGATTTCACCAATAGATTAAACCGGTGACTTAATAAATGGTAAATTTTTACATTGTATTTTAATGCGTAATGCTGTTATGATGTTAGCTTACAAAGTTTTAGTTAGCTATAGCTGTAGATAATTAAAAAAAAAAGTTATTTGAGAAATTCAAAAGGAATCAACGCGTTTTGCAACTGCAGAACGGTTTTTATTATTTTTGGAACTATAAGAAAAAACTATCTGTGTTTCTATGAATATCGTGGTAAAAGTTTTCGTACAGTTTTCCTTGACCACTACAAGTAAGTGCTCCGTCAGTCTCCTCCTTGCCTTCTGTGGAGTAGTGAAATTTTTCAGTTCCATATTGCAAAAATATGGCTTGCGATAGATAAAATATAAATAATCTATAAAGTTTATTTAATTATTTGTGCTCCACACTAAACGTGATAAGTACTTTAAAAGAAAATTTAAAAAAGGAGTAAGCCAATGAAAGCGTTTTTTTAAGAAATCAAGTAAAAGTAAATTACTCGAAAATAAGTACTGATTTTATAGTCATTTTGGATGTTGGCTTCTTCATTTTTAACCGATCCATTCTCTCAGAAATCGCTTCTCGTCTTAGTTCTGAAAAATTGTGTTAATTTATTTAGTATTTACTTAAGTTCAAAAGGAATTTTCAAATCCAATACGTTAGTTAAAAATTCCGTTTTTATCGTAATATTAATTTTCTATAAACCTAGTTTTCCGTTAACAGTTGCTGTCTATTATTAAGTTAATTTTGCTTTTAACGTTACAAATATTGTAAATTTTTACTAATTCTCTCTACGTGACCAAAGAATGATTCTCCTCATTTTGTTAATGAAATTATTAATATCCATAAAATCAATTTCTGAAAAATATGTTTTAACTATCTCTTCCAAGTTCACATGTTCACAATAAGTTTGTGGAAGAAAGTATATACTTTCTGTCTGTTGTTAAGTTATCAGCCGAAAGGCTGATTTTTTTTGAACCTCCAGAGACTTTACTAAGTAAAATGAGGAGTGAGGTGGTTTACCATGCCTTTCTCACTGAATGAAAAAGTACGCTTATCAGCATGCCAGGCCACTAAAAAGCATCTACTTCTTACCCTCCAAATGACACATTCACTTCATCACCACAGGGTCTGGCCGTAAAATGAAATTCATTTCTCTCAGAGAAGATAACCCTGACTAGTGACTTTGACACCTATTCCTCTTCTCTTTAAATGCTTTAGTCATTTAATTAGCTGACCATGCGATAAGAAACAGAATTTTTTGTAGCCCTGGAACTAACAGATTGAGTGCAAAAAAATTTAACTCTCCACTTGCCTCTTATGGGCAAACTATAGTCAAGTTAATTTAAGCTTCACATTGTTATAATTGTTTTACCTTAAGTAACTCAAATTGTAATTCGTCAGTAAACTTAGTGTAATATGTGTATCAATAAATAATTGTTACAAGTTTACGGAAGTTTGTTAATTATTTACTACACCCAGTTCTCGAACGAATCAAGGCTTATGGGTTAAAAAATTTTGGATTATTATTATTATTATTATCACTGAATACTATTAAGGATTACTTTATAGTCAGTTAGTCTTATTATAATGTTCGTCTGACCTAATCAAATTTTCACATAGTTTTTATGTGAAATATGTCTTCATTTTGAGGCATGTGCAGAAGTGTAGCCTTCCAATTTCCTATCATAATCATCGTGACTTGTCCTCCATTATTATATGTTGTCGCCGACCCTGGCCGACGACACGTGGTGAAACCTTGCTTGTGAGTTTGGTGGCCTTAAAAAGGGTCGTTTAATTGTGTTGGTGGCCCTGAAAAGGCCGGGTGTGTTTTGTGGTTGGGCCCTGAAAAGAACAATTGTTAGTGGTCGGAAACAGAGCCCAAAAACTGGCGGCTTGGCTACCGGTTTCTGCCCTAGCCTTCCTTTAGCGGCAGTTGGGTCCCCACTGCAGAGTGACAGTGAAGGCCACCAGAGCCCCGCAGTGTCGGGTGTGCGTAGGCCATCGGTTAATAGCGCGGCCGAGGTGATTCTCTCTAGGTCAGTGAAGACTGGCCGGTGTAGGATTGTGCGTCCACACCGGTAGCGTAGACCAGGGATGGTGTGTTCGTTCTCAGCTGGGCTCTTCTTCTTCGGTCGGGAGCTCTTCTCTCTTCTTCTTCCCAGTTTGCAAACTGGGTGGCGAAAGCGACTCGCGAGCCAGTGCTGCCACTTACATCCCTGTGCAGTGAGTCTATTGCATGGAGGAGGGGAGGCACTGCTACCTCGCGTCCGATTCTGGAGCCGTTTGCAGGCGCTGATATTGGTGAGACTGCCGGTGATAATATATATTATTTTACGTGACAATGACGTTTATTTATGTATTATCTCTTCTATTGTTTCAAAGCCTTGTTATAAGACTTCATTTGATTATAATCTTATTCCTCAAATTCAAACTCAATGTATTAATATTAATTTCTGAGGGGTTTCATCTCTGATATAAGGAATTATTACATTGAACTTTTTATTGTTTTAATTGGTTCAAATGTACAGAGATCACTGGTTTAAAAGATGTTGCAATTTATCGAATTTGGAATTGTTTTTATTATTGTCAATGAAACCTTTATTGGGTTTAAAATGTACAAAATACAAATCACTGAATCTAAGTTTAATCTGAAGAGAAAAAACAAAGTAGATCGCCAGAAAAAAAATACTTTAAGTGAATCCTTAATAGGTGGTCTAGAAATATTTAACCGGCTCAAAAACGAAGCTTTGGGTTGTAACAGTAACAACAGTTTCATAAATCAGTTTCATAACAGTAACAGTTGTTTCATAAATCTGTTTCTAATATCATCTGATGACATGAAAACAGCATCTGATATATGAAAACAGCAAATAATTGACGTACATATTAAATAAGAAAACAATTGAGGTAATTAATTAGCTAAAATATTTAATGTTTATCTATTCTGCATCACAAGTTATTGTAGTTGAATAAGGAAGAATAGATAATTAAAACGTACTTCCACGTAATTTTACAACCAATTAACTCACTGGTTTATACTTTAAGACGAAACATACTGCATTATATATCTTAGTTTTTCCTTGTATGTATTTTTAAGTAGGTATAAAAAGAATTGTGTTGCTTATCTTATTTACTTTTTAAAAGAAATGGTAACTTGTACCTACGATTGTACCTTAGCAGCCAAAAATGGATTTATTGTTGTTTATAAGTATTTGTCTCGTCGGTTCTATTAATTTTTCAGCTGGAGACGGTAACTATATCTATATATATATGATTAATAGTAAACAATTTATTTAATGATTCTTATTTCCAAATATTTCACAAAACATTTTTTGACCTTATACTAAATGATCTTTTTCATTTTTATTTACAAGATAACCATACAATAATACAAATAGTCTTTCACATCAACGATATGTAAAAGCAGGTGGCCTATCGATGAAGCTTCTATCATTTAAAAAAAATTAATATAACATAAGTATAGATATATTTTAATCTTCTGAATTTTTAAGGTATCAACAAATCTCTGTTTCAAGCACTCTTTAGTCTACGTAGAGGGTTGTTCTGATGCCTTGCTGATTTTCTATAGAAATGGTGATAGTATGGTTTTATTGTGTCTAATACTTAAGGAACTTGTAGCTTATTTCAAAAAGTCTCGGTTCGTATGTACCAAGATGAGCCCATTGGAGTTTGAAGTACTCCAGGATTATAATCGAGTAACTAATAAATATATATAACTGCATCAAGAGGACTCTCAAAAAGGAATATAAGATATATCATGATAAAACTAATAAGCCTAAATATTAACCATATTTGTTCAAGTTAATGCTAATTCATTTATTATCTTTTTATTACCACTTAGTACTTATTTACTTCCATGGGCTTCATAAAATACACTATTTATATAAGCGTTTACTTGAAAATACATTATTTTTTTACCAAAAATCTATTTAGAATGGAATTTTTGTACACTGTAAATATTTCATCAAGCAAGTAAATGTTTAGCTTTATATTGAAACAAAGTTATAGAATTAAAATTTTTAAAACTTGTGAAAATTTATTAATGTATTTTTTACCTGGTACGTTTCTTTTAAAATAACTTAGTATTGTAATAGCATCGTAGGAATCAATTTTGTTTTTTTGCGTTTCGATTGTGATTTTTTAGAATATTCTAAAAGAAGATATTTTGCTTTAATACATTAGCTCGATCATGGCGTTCTATAGTTCTTTAGTAATTAGAGGACGCCATGGCTCGATTAAATTATTAATAGATTCAATTAATGAAACAAACAGTGTTATTCATAAAAAATTAATAGCCTAGAAAATAAAACAGTTAACTGGATTAAAAAGAAATTTTAAGACATTGCTAAGAAAAGTATGTAGTAGGCCTACTATTGATTAAATATTAGATAAGAAACTTATTACAACTTTAGGTAAGAAAGAAAGTTTGCAGTAGTAGGTTATTGTTTCATTAAAACAATACTTATTACCCAATACACAATACTTATTACACAATACTACACAAATAAATAATAATAAAATAAAATACTATGATAATAATAATAAAAGAATAATACTACACAAGAAACAAAATCGATTATTATGTGGCTGATCACAACACTAAATTTTTCGAACAAAAACCAACTTATGCAGGTAGAAAATACATCAATAAATTGCCACTAGGTTTAAAAAATTGTGACAATTTAAGTCATTTTAAAAAAAGCTAAAACAATATTTGATTGATGAAAAATTTTAGTGTGCACGAATTTTTTTCTAAATAGTTTTGGTTGAAAAGTATTTAACTTCAAATTAAAGAAATAGTGTGTACTATTTGATACAAAGGGGTTCATGACAAGCCTACCGAGTTAAGCAGTAGCGGGAAAAAATTATTGGTAAGTGGTAACTGATCATTGTGTTTGACTTTTTTATTTTTTATTTTGTGTGATATTTGATTCAATGGGGTTCATGACAAGCCTACTGACGTAAGCAGTAGCAGAAACAATTTTTTGGAGGTAAGTGATGAATTTATCATTGGTGACAAACTTACAGTTTATCAGTTTTATGTTGACATGTCCTATACTCCCTTTGGAGTCTCCTGGATGCAAAGAAAGCCTTATAGTCTTCAGTTCTTGACATGTCATGTATTTCCTTGTGAATCTACTAGACTAATTTAAAAAATGTCACTTTAAATATGTTATCACTTCAAATACAAAATACCCTCTGCAAATAGGTAAAGCGTTGTAAGTAATGGTCTGCATTAGGTTAGGTGCTTTGCTCCAACCATGTATCTTACAGCTTTTTTCTGAGCTTTAAAAACTCTTCCGTATTATTCTCTTATGAATTACTCTAAACGATTGTGGTACACCGGATAAGAAATAGAATTAAATCACTGTAAGCTGCTGTTACGAACTTTTTATAATTTAGTCAGGCAATTCATTACAATTTAAGCACTCCAAAATGTACAAATTTTATCAAAATCCAATGAAAAACGTTCTATCCAGTGATACCCTAGAAATGTGATAACCATGTGTACAGATAGGGTTCAGGAAGTATATAATCTTAATTTGTTGCATTTCTCTTTAAATATTTAGATTATTCACATATCCCTGAAATACAACGGAAGAGGATAGATACAACATTCATATTCTCCTGATTTTAAATTTTACAAGCATTACTAAACTGACCTTTTATAACGAATATGAGAAAGTTAAACTTTGTTTCCTAAATGTATATTGGCATATCAAACCGTCTTGAGTTAATATTTTAAATATTTATAATTTAGTTATATCTAAAAAAAATTGTTTAAATTTGTAAAATGTAAGTTTTTAACCAGACTGGATTTTTTTTCGTTTATAATAAGAGCCAAGAGCTTATTTTATAACTTTTTGCTGAAGGTTTGCCCCTCGTGAGCTGGAGTTTAAAATATCAACAAAATTACATCGGTCCAGTACCTGTGTGCTAACCTCTTTCGTTATACTTTATATTCTAGAAAGATGTCACTGGAAAGATGTAGGCAGTATTTTTGACTTCACACGCCTCGTTTTTAATAAACCATCCCTCCGTTAGGACAGTGGCAAAACTTGAGCTCATAATGTTTATATGTAATTATTTGCACTGCTAATTCTAGAACAAAAAAAAATAGTTTTTTTTGTCACCAATTGTGGTCAGCCAATTATAAGACTGAACTATTCAAGAACAGAAGAGGTAGAGGTTTAAAAACACTAGTCAGTTATCTTCTCTGAAAGGAATCAATTTATTTATACAGCCAGACCCTGTGGTGAATTAAGTGAAGGTGTGATTTTGCAGGGTGCAAAGTAGATGCTTTTTGGAGGGCCCTATTTATTTGTCATTATTTAACGGCTTTTATTACGAGAATTAATTATTACTTTATGCTCTCATTCACTAAAATTATAAAATTATGAACTTCAAAAACCCTAAATCCTTTCCTTGTTTAATTCCCGTAGTAGGGTCTTTTGTCCCTCTCTAGTTTTAAAGCAAAGAAAGAGATAAGTATGTAACAGCTTTAAAAGTTGATGAATGTAAAATCACATGTTATTCAGAAAGTTAAAATTCGATCCACTAAGGGGAGTCGAAAGTCCAAAAATAAAATTTTTGGACTCTTTTGTTTGTTTTACATTTTATAATACTTCAAAATCTTGCGATTAATTTGATATATTTACTGTTGTTCTACAGCACACCTTTCTATTTTTAATTTTTTTTTTAATTTGTGCTGTAAATAGTCTTTTCTCCTGTGTTTGTGACATGAAATCGATTTTTTTTGCTGTACCCTCGATTAGAACTAAGCTAACGTGATGATTTTTTTTGAATTGTTTAGAAATTCCCTGTAGTTACCCAGTAGTTGACAAGACGGTCACATAAGTTTGTGAGTATGGCGACATAGGATCTAGGATCTTGCCTGTATCAATATTAGTGGGTGATACCCCTTCATTGCCAGGTTCAGTTAAAACCTGCAGATAAATATATATTTCCGTTGTCAAAATCCATGCTATATCCAAGCACAGCTTCCTCAACAGTTTGCTTTATACTGCGTGAAGCAAGTTTGCTAACACAATCTTAATGACTTGCTGGGATGCACAAAGTTAAATTTTTCAGTTTTTTGTAAGTTCTGAAAAGTTCAATATTTTTAGCGTAAAAGGAACATTTTTTCAGCAATCCCTCAAACAATTTCAGTGAAAATTTCAGGGTAGTTAACCTTTATAGGGACGCATAGTTTCTATGGAAAACTTGTGTAAAAATGTTTTCTGAAATATTTTAGAACTATAAATGTTTCAAAATTTCATAGGTCTGAGCGCTGATCCGAATTTACTTTTTATTTTTGTTAAAAATCAAAATATTATGAAATTGTTACATTAAAAATGTATAGGTCTATAATAACATAATATTGTAAAATAAAATATGAACAATGTTCTAAGCAGCACTAGCTGAGAAAAAGTTCCTTAAGTAAGTATGGTGAAGTATAGGACCCCCGTGTCACCTTAATTTTCAAATTTATCATTCGGTAAAGTACTTATAAAAGGTACTTTTTAATTTTAATGAATGCTTTTCATTTTTTCAGGTAGCACAGAACGAGAGAAACGATATGTATCTCGAGGTTATGGACACTACAATCATTATCATATGAGAGCTAATGATAACTCCGGCTCTTTCAATTCAAATGGAGGAACTGTCGCGGTCTCTCCTGTATCAAGTCCATTTATGGAAAATAATGTAAATAATGGAGTCACAAATGGACCCACGGGTGAGTTAGGAAACAATGATGTGAATTCCGATTATTTTGAGCGAATCCAATATCACCAAGAACGTCATTATCCATGTGCACCTGAAGTGAGATCGTCTAATTATAAGGGACAATACAGAAGGTATAAAAGATACGCGCCACAAAACCACCGATGGACTTTTAGAAATAATGAAAATAACTTAACAAATCCATCCGATTTTAACGGAGGATATAGTTATAGTGAACAATTTGGTACATCAGGAAATAATGGACAGAACTTTGACCAGAATAATAATAATAATAATAATGGAGGATTCGAATATTTTGGAGGAACTACTAACGGAGGAGGCCAAAACAATTTCGGTAACGGTGGTGGTCAAAATGGTTACAGTTATGAAACTCACTTTGAGCCATACCAATTTGATACCAATGGTGGAAATGGTGGAAACTTTGAAACAGGAAATAATTTTGGAAGTGGTGGCTCGAATTTTAACAAAGGTAAATACGGTCAATACGATTTCGGAAGTAATTCATCTTACAGTAGTAGTAGTAGTAGTAGTAGTAGTAGTAGTAGCAGTGGATATGAAAGCAAATATGGAAGTTCTAACAGTTATAACAAATATAATAATTTTGGAGATTATAACAACCAAGGAGGCTATGGGAACGGAATAAACAGTGAAGGAAACTTCGGTACAAGTAGTTCAACCGGATTTGGAGCTGGTGTTGGTGGATCAACAAACCTTGGTGGTAGGGGGAATATAGGTTTTGGTGGCAATCAATATAGCGATTTTACCCAAGGGAATGGTAAATACAGTATTAGTGGGGCCCGTGGTAGTGGAAAAACCGTTGGAAATTCTGGCGTGGGAGGTAAGTTAGGCATTGGTACAGGAGTTGGTATTAAAGGTTCTTCAGGAAATGTTAATGGTAATGGAAATATCGGTAACGGTGTTTCACGTAACAACGATTACGAAATTCGCGGATACAAGAACAAGGGTGGGTTTTACTACGGTGGCAAAAGTGGTAGTGCTAATTCAAATAGAAAAACTGGTATTAACTCAAACTTAAACATTGATGCAAACTTAGGCATTGGTGCAAAAGTTGGTACTAAAGGCGGCTCACGAAATGGAAAGGGTAATGGAAATTTTGGTATAGGTAGATCACATGGCACCACAGTATTTGGATCTGGTGTTAGTGGATCAGCAAACTTAGGTAGTAGAGGAAACGTAGGATTCGGTCGGGAACAACATAATGATTTTACCAAAGGCAACAATGGATTCGGTATCAGTGGTGCCAGTAGTAACGGGTACACAGCTGGACAGAGTGGTGGTAAAGGAAATGTCGGTAATGGTGGAATACGTGGCAGTAATACCGGCACTACCTATATAAAAACTGGTGGAAAAATCGGTATCGGTGGTACGAACAACAGAGATTTCGGGTCTGGCAACATTCAAGGTAAGGGTGGATTTTCAGTCGGTGCCCAGAATGGTAACATGCATAAAGCTGGACATATCACCAACGGAAAAGTTGTAGGTGCGGTTGGTAATACTAATCAAAAAATAAGCGATAGAGGTTTAAATGGTGGCAAGATTTATAAATTTGACCATATCGGCAACAAGGGCGGGTATCGTATTGGTACCATTATTGGTAAAGAGAACACAGCTGGACAGATCAGCGGTGGGAAAAAAGTTGGTTCTGGTGACATACGCGTCTCTAATACCGGAACTGGAAAAATAACAACCGGTGGACAAGTCGGTATCGGAGGTAATAAGAACGGAGATTTTGAGTCTGGCAATATTCAAGGTAAAGGTAGATTTTCTATCAGTAATCGAAATGGTAAGGGGCATACAGTTGGACAAATTGGCGGTAGCAAAACTGTGGATGTTAGCAGAGCAACAGGAGCTTCTGGCGGTGAGGGCATCAGTAGTAGTAACAATGGACGTGTCGGTGTTACGAAAAATATCGGTGTTGGTAGAACAAGTGGCACTAAAGTCAGCTCAAAAACAGTAAACGGTGGTGGTAGTATTGACACAAGTGTCAGATATAAAAACGGTTTGAGATTTCAAGGCAAGAATGGAATTAGCACAAGTGGTAACGCACAGGTGACGGGACAGACAAGCGAAAGTAGCAAACTCGGTGCAAGTAAAACAAGGAGCACTAATGGCGTCTCTGCACTTGGACAAGGTAATAGAAAAGTTAGTCTTTCTGGTATACAAAATAATGGTGTTGGAATCAAACGCAAGGATGGGCTTACCATCAGTGCAAGAAAAAGCTATGGTCGCAAGACTGGACAGATTGACGTTAGGCGAAATGGTGGTATTGATGGAGCAACTGGTACTAAAGTAAGTTCTGGAAAAGTTAAAGGTGGTCCAGTATTTGGAACTGGAGTTACGCGTAACAGTGATTTAGGATTTAGTGGCGTCAAAGGAAAAGGTGGGTTGGGAACCATTAGTACTGGTGATAGTAGGCAACTAACGAAAAAGACTGGGAAAGACGGACGTTTAGGTTCTGGTACCATTAATAGAGGGTCTGTTCAGCCAAAAGGTGATGGTAGTTTTCGTGTAGGTGGTACACGTAAGAGCGGCACTGGATTTGGGGGATTCCAAGGCAAGATTCCCATTAGTCGTACACGTGGAAATGTTCGTACATCAGGACCGATTGGTGGTAAGGGAAAAATCAGCATTGGTAAAGCAAAAGGTAATAAAGGTAGTACAGGCAACGTAAATGGTGATGCAAATTTCGGAAAAGTAGTTGCACATAATAACGATTTTAATGGATTTCAAGGTAAGAGCACAATTGGCGTGGGTAGAACCAGTGGTAGTGCACAAGCAACTGGACAGCCCAAAACGAGTAACAAAATCGGGATTATTAGAACAAGCGGCACTAATAATGGCTCCCCCCAAGTTGAACCTAATGGAAAAATTGGTGTCGGTGGTAAACAAAGTGTTGGGGTTACCCCAAGTAATGGCAGAGGGAATTTTGGTATTGGTGGCACAATTGTTAGTGGTCAGAAGCCAAAACCGATAGGCGTTGGACGGAAATTTGGTACTGGTAGAGAAACCGGTTCTGCACAAATAAAACCTGGTGGAATAGTTGGTGTCGGCGGTACAACTAATGAAGAAATTGGTTATGGCCGGTTACAAGGCGAAGGTGGTAGTAGTAGTTATGGTCAACAACCAACAGGGCGCGGTGGAGGAAATATTGGTATTAGTGGTGGAAATGGTAATGGTAGGGGTTCTGCTCGGGTGAATGGTAATGGTGGTTTTGGTAGCGCACGTAACAGCGACATCGAATATGGCCGAATCCAAGGTAAAGGTAACTATAATATTGAGGGTGGTGGTAGTAGTGGAAATGGGTACTCGACTGGCCAGTACAGCGGTGAAGATAATTTTGGCATTGGTGGAACAAGTGGTACTAACGGTGGTTCTGCGAATTTCGGTAACAATGGGAATCACGGTATAGGTGGGTTACAACGAAGTCCTGATGGATCTGGATACCTCAGCGGTAATGGAAATTTTGGTTTTGTTATGCCAGGTGGTGCGACAGGTAGCGCTTCTGCTCCTGGTGGTGGGGGTGGTTTGGGTTACGGTGGTCGGATTGATAATTATCACAATTCTTTATTCTTTGGAAAATTTGGTTCTGGTGGCCAAGGAAATATCGGTACTAACAGAGGATCTGGTAGTTTTGGATATAGTAACGGTGAATTTTCTAACTACGGTGATAATTCCGACCTAAGTTCTTTCGGTGATCGTGAAAGTGTTAATAAGCAAGGGGGAACCGGTAACATGGTGAATCAAGGAAATTTCGGAGGTTTTTCTAACTACGGTGAAAATGTCAATCTAGGTGGTTTTGGTAGCCGTGGTCAGTTCGGAAGTCATGGTAGAACCAGTTCTAACAGAGGGTATGGTGGTTTCAGTAGTTCGAGATGCAAAAGATATGCACCTTTCATGTATTCTTCTTACGCTTTCCGAAACCATGATAATGTAGGTTTTAATAATGCAAATGGAGGGAATCTTAGGGAAAGTAATTCAAACAGTCCTCCAGTGGTATCTAACAGTAGTTTTTCTGATTATAACATTCAAGTTAATGGAGTAGATCCACGAAATAGTGTACCTCAAAGTAGAATGCTACATTTTTACAAAAGAGAAGCTCCGCTGTCACTTGTACACAACAGTACAAATGAAACAGATAACAGGACATTGAATCAATCAACAAACGACTCACTAAGCAATACAAATGTTGAAAATCGTGGTATGTCAGGTAGTACGGACGTTCCTGGAGCAGTCAATAATAAAAATATTAGTAAACCAGCACCGTCAAATGAACCAAAAAGTTCACCCAGTTTATTAGTTTTAAGTATTATGTATAGCAATTTAAAAACCAATCCAAACCACGCAGCTTCTACAGAATCTGGAAGAAATAATGTCAATGGCGCCGAAAATGTTACTAGTACAATGAGTTCAACATCAAATACTTTTTTGGCAGCAGATGAAGCAAAACACCTTAAGAACACAAATGACCAGAAGCAGAAGGGCACAGTACCTCTTGATAACTAAAAGTTTTACTGAAGCCTTAGAAAAACAACTTCCAATGATAAATTGCGACAAAAACTATGTTTTTGTTACACATTTTTGAATGTAATCAATAAAGTATTATAATCCACCGATTTTATTTTCGTTTGTCATTTCCTTTTCATGTAGTTTATTAAATTTTAATGTAAGATAACCTGTTTTGAGTCTATGTGACAAATCAGCTATCATTTTTTTATCAGTTGTCAGAAAAAATGGTTGAACACAGTCATGCCAGGAGCCTCGGGTTCAATTCCACGTCACGTCTGGTATTTTCTCATTTTAATTTCTATACATTGGCAAAGTTGCGATTCCTGCGAAATGTAGCAAAACATTTACTCTAAAGACAATGTCATAATTAAACTATACAGGTTTACCACTACTTATTTTTTGAACGTAAAAGATCAGTTTATCGGATATTGGCAGCCACACAGGTTAGCCAACAGTTCAATAAAAATCTGACTGTTTATAATGTAAACATTTATTATTAAATTCTTTATTTATGAAAATATACTAAACTAGCTTATTTAAAAATTGTAAAATATTATTATATAACAATCTCAGCAAGTATAAATACAAAACCAGCTGTTTATATGTTAGGAGAAGATGAGGATGTCCAGTCTGAAAACATGAGTCGTTAAGTGACTATTGGGTTATAAGAAATATTAATTAAAACTCGGAATTAAATCAAACTTGAGAAATAATAATATGAACCGCTAAATGTATTCAAAGGATAAACTGCCAGCCGCATTGGCGAAGTTGGTAACGTGCTCGCCTCTCGTCATGTGGTCTTGGGTTCGAATCCCATTCAGGCACGGCATTTTTTCATACGTTACAAAAAATCATTTCATCATTCACCGTCTGCATTAGCAGTAATTGCAGAACAGTCGGACGTTAAACAAAAAAAAAAAGGATAAACTTTAAATAACCAATCATATTTTGATGTCAAAGCAACTTACAGACAATATAAACAAAAAAAATCTGGTGTGAAACACACAACTTTCTCTTGCCAATGCAAATGATTAATAATATACCTAACATTATTAATAAAATATTAGAAATAAACAAAAACTAACCTCAAAAACATAACCTTATTTTAATCACGAGTGAATGACGCAAAATGACAATCGAACTCAGTTTGGCTTAAAAATACGGAAAATCACGCTTTCACGCTAAACTAGGCTCTGTAGAGAAAAATGCTCTAAACAAAAGTTGTAGATCTTTTAATTTTCTATAACTTTTATTATATATACTTTTGTCGTAAAATGCATACTAAGACCGAAATGTTAAAAAAATCGATTTTTCTCACGTTTTCGTGAGAAAAAAACAGAAAATCGCAAATTACCGCTAAACTAAGCGTTATACAAAAAAATGTTTGAAACAAAAGTTGTAGGTTTTTAAATTCTCTACAACTTTTATTATATAAGTTTTTGCGCTGAAATTTATATTTAAGCCGTAATCTTAAAAAAACAACGTTTTTACGTGAAAACAGCCTCACCGAGAATTTCAGCAAACATGGCGCCTACCCTATCTTGTAGAGAATAAAAAATTGAGTAAAATAGGCGATTTTAAAAAAAACCGTAGGACCAGTTTTTGAGAAAATCGCAAAAAACTGAAAAATTATACGAATAAACTACTACTTCCGGTTGACCGATTTTAATGAAAATGTTCGTGTCGCGTCCGGTAGTGGTATGTAACTTAAGTTTCAAGTTTCAAGTTCGTACGATGTTCCGTTCTTGAGATATTCTGTTCACACACACACACACAGACACACAGACACACACACAGACACACAGACACACACACAGACCAATCGCTAAAAACATGTTTTTTGGGTTCAGGGGGTCTGAAAACGTATAGATCCGGTGAAAACTCGATTTCGAAAAATCGACATGAAAACAATACTTTCCTTCCTATATATTCATATAGGCAAGAGAAAGTAATATACATCAAAATACAACAAAGATATAAAAAAAGAATTAATACAAATTACGACAATCTTTGACCGCAAAGCAGAAGCGGATAACTAATCAAAAGTAACTATAGAAAAGGTACCAATTACAAATGTCTTGCACATATTACCAGAAATAAAACCAAAATTTGATAGAAATAAAGAAAGTGAACTGAACTTACATCATACAAAGAAAAGCGTTTAAAATGTTTAGTATTTTTTATATCCTTTGGTATGCAGTGGAAGGTTTAAGGTCCTAAATACAAATTAAATCGTTTAAATAACTCAATTTTAGGCCTTTGTGGTATTATAGTCACTTGAGTCACGAGTTTGCCCTTGTTTGGAACGAGGGGTAAAGGGGGAACAGTATCAGTGCGCATGCACGACGCTTTAATTTCAGTACATAAACATAACAACTTATACTATACCCAGAGCAGAGCCTATACAGTATATCGCGGAACCTTTTTTAGGTTAACGGTACGAATATAACTGTTTGATACTGTAAACAGAAATGGTAGTTTCTCAAAAATCTGGGCAGACTATTCACAGTGCTGAACGAAATGTAATATGCAGTGTAATAAAATGCTGAGAAGTTAAAACTAAACAAAAATGCCTCTTAACCAAAGCCATGAGTGAGTGGCTAACTACTGTGATGTTCTCTTTCCACAATTCGAAAAACAAAGAAGGAAATTAAAGACGTGAAGAAGCTATTCTTCAGCATTTTTTTTGACACCTGGTAAAAAAGGAAGCGGTAAGGTAGACTAGTGAGACCGATAGTGAAGACCCCGTTGACAGCAATCGTAAAGAAGGCGATTCATTCGTAGAAAATTTGTTCCAATGGAATAAGGTAGCTGGTAATTACAGTAAATCAAACATTTCTAGCCGTGTAATTAATCTATAGGCAGTATTGCAGGTTAGAATTATTTCTCTTAAGGTTTATGAAAAAAATTTTCTCGGATTAAACCACAGCTTACAAAATGTATGTAGAAACTGCACGGTAGTGAAATGTACGAGTAGTGTCGCACTGTTGAGGTTGGCAGCCCTGTCATACTGAATTTTCTAGTTTCAAACGTTATTACCGGTTTTTCGTTACATCCGACTTCGTTATAACTGAATTTTACCGTATACTTTTTTTAACAATTAAGCTGAAAATATTTTTTTTTATAATTGCCTTTTATATTTTGATTTCTATTTTCACTTTCCATAAAAACTAAAATTATGTTCAAATGAAAATTACATTTTTTGAAAAGGATAAGGATTTACTATGAAATATCGTTAGAATTTACTAAAATTATTATTTAAAAAAAAAAATATATAAAGGAGCCGTAAATACAAGTACAGCCTCAAAGTTTATAATACGTAAACTTGAACTATAAGCAACGATTTTCATTTCTTTGGACCATTTATCTAACACCTTTGGTCTTTTGTTTATTCTTAAAACTCTGAACTGTAAGCATCATTATTGTATATTATAAGCTAATTAAATTACGATTGTATTGTTATGTATGTTTTAAGAGAGCAGTATTGGGTCTTACCTGTTGCTCTCACATGTAAAACTTTATTAAATAAATAAATAAACTGTAAGCAAAATTTTTCATTTCTTTGGACCATTTATCCAACACCCTTAGGTTTATTTTTTACTCTTAAATTGTTGTTTCGTCAACCATTTGTCATCCATTCTGTATAGAATTCTTTAAAATTTTAGTCTTCTATTTCTAAAAAAATTCATTAATCATTCATTTTCCTTGTACAGTTCTTCGGGTTGGTCTAGAGGTAAAGTCGTCGCCGTGAGTCAGCTGTTTAACAGCTGATTTTGGAGACGAAGTTTCCTAGTTCAAATCCTAGTAAAGGTAGTTACTTTTATACGGATTTGAATGCTAGACAGTGGTTACCGGTGTATTTTGATGGTTGGGGTTCAATTAACCATACTCTCTCAGGAATGGTCGACCTGGGTCTGTACAAGACTACACCTCATTTACACGTCATGCATATCATCCTCATCTCATTGGGTCATGGGGTTGCTCATTGTTCTGCATTGAACAGATTTCAACGTACACGTATTAGGAATTGAAAAAAGTTCTTTACGACCTTGAAGCCTATATTGACAGTCTACTATTGTCGAATCTATTACCTTGAAAAGGACCTTTCTCTCAAATTCTTTGATTTTCTTAGACCAGCTTCCCCGTCATCTTTAAGCGCTCACTCGCGTACAGACACATAGGTTTTATCACAGTATTGTAATGTCTAATCTTGACTTAGTAGCATTATAAATGGACAAGGTGATATTAACCATGTGTTTATAACCTGACTGCTATTGATAATAATTACGTAAACATTTATAATTAAATTCTTACATTTTGTTAATTATTAAACTGGCTAATTATAATTAAAATCTTATTTCTAAATTATTAAATTAAATAGTTTAATAATCTCAGCTAATAATTACCAATCAAGTGGTTAATTAATTAGTGATGGAAGTTTTTATGTTTAGATGAATCAAAAGTGTTTAAAAGTTACAAAAATCATTTATTAAAATTTAAAAATATAAAGAAATATCTACGCAGATCATCAAATAAGTTTAAAAGACTTATTTACAACACAAATTTATATTTTATTTGAAAGTTTTAAAAATTGTCAAACAAAAAGTAATTAATATAAGTGAATGCATATTTGATTTGGTGTGTTGTTTACCGGGGCAGTTTGAAGAGAAAGGTTGTGTTTGTGTGTGGTTTGATTTATGGAATGTGTCAAATAAACATAGGCTAAGGTATAACTGTTATATAATTTATAGCATAAAGTCACAGATAGACCTATGAAATAAAATTGAATGAAAGAACATTATTTTATTAAATTACGGCAAGAAATTTATTTATTAAAATATCAATGGAACATTAAACGAAACTCTTAAGGCGAGCGACTGACTTCAGAAACGATACGAGTAGAATATTATTCGGTAAACTATTAAATATTAATTAACAGCTTAAATAAACTTCATGAAATATATTTTAATAATAATAGCTAAATAATAACTAAAGTATTCAAAATTTCATTTGTTTTAAAAAGCCAGTCAGATTCAATTAAAATTTTATTTAAAGCCGATTTTCTTTTGTTTTATTTTGATTGTCATTTGTTATAATCTAGTAAATAAGTTAGAAATAACTACAAAATGTTACAACTTGTCTTGAGAGTGCTTTCTTTTTAAACTATAGTGGTAAGTTCCTAGGAGAGCACTTGCCATCTCTCTTCGTCTGTTGATGTTTTTGCTGCCTTTACGCTTTTTCAGAGTTGTATTATCACCCCGAGATAATACAACTGTTGATGCTATAAATTTTTCCGTATTGTGTCTTCAAGTGATACCCAATTGTTTTGAAGTTCGTTATGTAACAACTCGTGTTTCTGAAAACATCAAATAATTAATTAAAAATTTTAATGTCAAGACTTCAAGGTAACTTGCTATCCAATATAATTAAGGTTATTTTATCAATTTTGTAATCACCATTATTGGTGAATAAGGAAGAATTTAATACACAATTAAAACAATATTTTCAAATAACAATACATCTAATTAACTTATTTGTTTACAGTTTAAACTTAACATATTACACACATTTCAACTCTTAGACAACAAACATACTT
Source organism: Catonia carolina (assembly GCA_035578175.1). Classification (NCBI taxonomy): domain Eukaryota; kingdom Metazoa; phylum Arthropoda; class Insecta; order Hemiptera; family Achilidae; genus Catonia; species Catonia carolina. The sequence goes on from JAQMRL010000009.1 coordinate 24,000,849, forward strand.
TAAATTTTTCCTTGTATGTATTGTGTTTTGAGTATATAAAGAGTTTAGGAATACCTAAAAATCTTTGAGAGTAAAAGGTAGCTTCATGTATGTGATTGGACCTTTACCGCCGAAAATGGATACCCGAATATTTTTTATAAGTATTTGTATCATAGCTTTTATTGATATTTCAGCTGGAGAAGGTAAATATTCATGATTATTGATTAATTGTTTTTGTAGTATGTATAAATATTAATATATTCAGCACTAGATCACTTACCGTAACTAAAAACGTCATTCTTCTTATTGAACAAATTTAATATTCCTAAAATCGCCTCCAATTTTTAATCCTGATAACGCCAACCAACCATTCCATTTTGGGTAGATCTAGTTTCTTCAACTCCTTCTTATTTGGAACCTAGTCAAATCTTTCAAAGTCAACTAATTGTTTCTCCCCCTTCTTTGCAGATGTTGGTTTTAGTTTAACCGGTTAATAAAAATTTTATGTTTTCTCTCTTTAAATGTTCCTATCTCAATCAAGCACATTCAATTAATAACTCATTTTTCGGATACTCATTTCCGTATTAAACTTTTAAACTTTAATCGGAGAGTTCAAACCTTTGAGCCATAAATAAAGGTTTGTTCAATAAAATAAGGAAAAATTATTTATTTAGTAACACATAATATATTACTTCGAAAAATCTTTTTAGAAATATAAGTATAGTTAAATATTCACGATAACTATGTGATTAGCAATACCTTAAATAATAAATTAATCTACCGTAAATATATTAACGTTTTGACTAATTTTTTGATAGTATTAAATTTAATTTAATATGAGATTAATTTTTGTGGTGTATAAACACCAGCTGTAATAGTTGCTCGTAGTTATTAATGTCGAACGATGGAACACAAAATTGAACAATTTTGTTGTGAGTCTTTACAGAAAATTTCAATCGATTGTTCATAAAATAAGTAAAATTGCTGCTAAAATATTACCCAATGTTATTAGATTAAAGAGTTGTAAAATTTTTATCAATTTTTTGGGTTTTATTCACTTTACTTTTATCATTTTGTATTTTATGCTTCATATTTTAGGAAAAGGTCTATTTCCGTTAGGATTTTTACTCAAAATTACAAAAAATAGTTGCTAAATAAAATATATTTAGGCTGTCTTCGTGACCTAGTGAGTAGAGCGCTAGATAATGCTGGTAAAAACTTCAAACCGGAAGATTTATTTTTTAAATTTTTTTATCAGTTTCTTGACTGGTTTGATGCTGTTTTCCAAGCTGTTCTATCTTGCGCAAGTCGTTTCATATCTACATACCTATAACACCCTACATATTTTGTAATTTGCTTTATATATTCTAACCTTGTCACCCCATACAGTTCACTCCCCCATCATTACGCTCCATTATTGGTAGACCAATACCTGGATGTCTTAACATTTTTGCTCCATTAAGAAGAGGTAGGGTACCCCTTCTTCTGATAAGATGCTTCCATATACTTATTTTTTCGTCCACTCGCCTAAAAACCTCTAAATTACTTATTTTGTCCATCTACCTAATCTTTAACATTTTCCTATAATACCATTTTTCAAAAGCTTCTATCCTTTTCATTTTACAGCCCCTATCTCCCACGATTCACTCCCGTATAATGCTACACTCCAAATATAGTGTTTTAAAAATGTTTCGTATCTGTTAGTTAATGTTTGTAGTCAGTAAACTGTTTTTGATTTCAAAGTTTTTTCTAGCTTGAGTAATTCTACTTTTGATATCACTTGTGCTTCTACAATCCTTTGTTATTTTACTCCCTAGATAGCTGAATTCCCCAACTTCCTGTATGGTTTCGTTGCCTACTTTTAAATTTCCCATCTCTTGTAAACCACTCTTCCTGCTGCACAACACTTTCGTTTTGTTCTTATTAATTTTCATAAAGTAATCCTATCTCATAATTACGTTCATTCTATTTAAGATATCCTCTAGTTTTTTTACTTTCTCTTGCCTATATGAATATATAGGGAGGAAAGTATTGTTTTCATGTCGATTTTTCGAAATCGAGTTTTCACCGGATCTATACGTTTTCAGACCCCCTGAACCCCAAAAACATGTTTTTAGCGATTGGTCTGTGTGTATGTCTGTCTGTGTGTGTGTGTGTGTGCGCGCGCGCGCGCGTGTGTGTGTGTGTGTGTGAACAGAATATCTCAAGAACGGAACATCGTACGAACTTGAAACTTGAAACTTAAGTTATATACCACTACCGGACCCGACACGAACATTTTCATCAAAATCGGTCAACCGGAAGTAGTAGTTTATTTGTATAATTTTTCCCTTTTTTGCGATTTTCTCAAAAACTAGTCCTACGATTTTTTTTAAAACCGCCTGGTTTACTACATTTTTTATGTTCTACAATATAGGGTAGGCGCCATGTTTGCTGAAATTCTGCTTGAGGCTGTTTTTACGTAAAAACATTTTCTTTTTAAGATTGCGGCTTTAATATGCATTTTAGCGCAAAACGTTATATAATAAAAGTTGTAGAGAATGTAAAATTCTACAACTTTTATTTCAAACAATTTTTCGTATAACGCTTAGTTTAGCGGTAATTAGCGATTTTCTGTTTTTTTTCTCACGAAAACGTGAGAAAAATCGATTTTTTTAACATTTCGGTCTTAGTATGCATTTTACGACAAAAGTGTATATAATTAAATTTATAGAAAATTAAAAGATCTACAACTTTTGTTTAGAGCATTTTTCTCTACAGAGCCTAGTTTATCGTGAAAGCGTGATTTTCCGTATTTTTAAGCCAAACTGAGTTCGATTGTCATTTTGCGTCATTCACTCATGAATAAAATAAGGTTATGTTTTTGAGGTTAGTTTTTGTTTATTTCTAATATTTTATTAATAATGTTATTTTTATTATTAATTATTTGCATTAGCAAGAGAAAGTTGTGTGAGTGTTTCACACCAGATTTTATTTTATTTTTTATTAAAAACAAATACAATAAATCTCTTATCCTAGCTTACCCGCACTGGTCTAGCCTGTGCATGGGTTTGAGTTGGGATATGCTAAGCTTGTTAATATTTACAAGAAATGTACATAAAAGAAAGAAAAAACAAACATCTCTAAGAAATAAAATAAAATAGAATTTCTGAAGATAACTTAATATAATACTAAGCTTTTATTACAGTATTAGCAAAAGTATTTATTCAATTCCTGTGGGTAAAAATAACTTATTATAATTTGAAATATTATAAAATTCCTTTCCTACAATATGATAATATAATTTGATAAATATATACTAACTATTATTTAAAGTAAATAAAAAATGAGAGGAAAATATCATTAATATTATTACTAGTATTAGGATCCCAGATTCGAATGTCGGCTAAGGTCTTTAATTAATACATGTTTAATCTCATCGTTTCTATATAGGAAGTAAAAGTAGTCGCTAATATTGAAATCAGATCATTTGACTTGAAATAAATCAATAAAACACGCTTAATTCAACAGTTCTTCTTTTTTCATAACAAGGTTTTAATGCATGTTTTCTTAAATTATTTCCCCAACTATTTAAATTTTACGTAGTATACAATGCCAAACGATTTGACATAAAATTAATCAGTTTCTATCAACTTTTTATACAGAATCAATTAAATTTTCACTAATTTGAGTGATTACTAAAAAATATTCCACAAAAATTTTATAGTATTATGACGTTTATTCCGGGTTTCATAAAAATTTCTTTAAATTTTATAACAAATATTATTATTAACTTACTAATCATTCACATTAATTATTACGTTTATATCAAGTAGGAATTCCAATAAACTACTTAACTAATATTACCGAATAAATTTATTCCCAATATATTAAAACTTAACCAACACTTAAACAGAAACTTTACTGAAAAGATATATGGTTATTTATAATTAAACAAAGAATATAATTACTTTTTACGTGATGAAAATGCAAACTATTTTCTCATAAGAAGAACCTGTTTCAATACCTTAAACACAAACTGGTTTGGTCTTTGCCCGGTGACACTATAATCTATAAAAATTAACTGACTTTTTTCGAGGTTAACGTCTAAAAGATTTTCTTAGAGGCATACTACAAACGTTGTTTTACTAAATTTAGCCTAGGAATTTTATCCTCTACGGAAAGTTATTGTGTTTATTAAACTATAAAAAACTTAGTTTCTAAGTTGAAACCAATCCAAAGTGTTGGATACAGACTGAATAAGGCACACAAATTCTTTCTACATTGGCTTCAGCAGTTTATGAAATGTGTAACTTATGGAAAGAATGACCACGTGCTTTTAAGTTATGGAATACGCACGTTTAGTTATGATATAAGGTTTCAAAACCAAAGAATTAGGTTATCTTCTTATATACGAGGTGTACTAAAAAAACAGTGAAGGATTTTACTACGAATAACTGCAGACACTACGTTCATTTGAAGTAAAACGTTCAATATTCTGGTTCTTTGATATAATCAGTGTCAAGTTTAAACAATTATTTAAGACTTGTCAGTAGGATTCCAGAGCTGGAAGAGTAAGGTCATGTTTACCGTGTCTGTCATGCGTTATGGATTTCGAACTTCGCGTTAATATTAATTTTGTTTTAAGTTCCAAAAAGTGCCATAGAAGCTCATGAAAATGTTAAAATTAGTGTATGGCGAGAATATGATAACTCTGAAGGCTGTTAACAAGAAGTGATATAAGAGATTTAATATAAGCAATGAGTCTACTGAAGACAAGGTATGGTCGGGATGTCCTTCAACCTAAAAAAGAGAAGAAAACATACAAATATTATATAAAATTTGAATTAATCTCCATCAAAGTTCTCTACTTGGCTTGCAACGTACTTCTCCAATGTTGATTCCATGATTGGAAGCATTTCAGGTACGCTTCTTTCGGAAGGGATTGCAGCTGCGCTGTCGAATCTTCTGTTGAGTCTGATGGTTCGTTCAAACATCTGATTGACTATTCAAGAGCTTACTGAAGAACTGAATATCTCGTACAAGTCCGAACAAAGCACTTTAATCGATAATTTGCAAATGAGACGAGCGAGTGCAACATTCGTTCCGGACTTTTAACGCACTTGCCACACCTCACGTGTTCATCCAGAGTTTTCGGCTAAAAAAAGATTCCTGTCAGTCCACATCCGCCTTACTCTCCAGATTTAGCACCATGGGACTTCTGGCCTTTCCAAAAAATAAAAACTACTGAAAGTAACATATTTTGACACAATTCCGGACATTATAAGGGCTTTGACGGAGCAGCTGAAATCCCTTCCGAAAGAAGCGTACCTGAAATGCTTCCAATCATGAAATCAACATTCAGAGAAGTGCGTTGCAAGCCAAGTAGAGTACTTTGATGAAGATTAAATTAAATTTGATATAATTTTATTACTTTGTTCGTAATAAAATTATTCACCGTCTTTTTTGATCACATTCGTAAATAAGTTTTCTCATCCATAATCTTTTTTGTGAAATATAATATTTTGTGAAATATTTGTTAAAACAATGTAATGAGGTATCAAATTATATTTTTAAAACATACTGGACTAAAGTTAGTTTTGACAAGCACATTTTACTCTGAATTTCATAAAAATTATTTATTTTTCACTTCTCCGTTGAATTTTTACTCACAATGTCTAACACTAGATATTTCAATTTTTTGTTTGCTCTTAATAAGTTGTTCAAATGATCTTATTAGCCTACTAGTTTTCTTTAATAATTAGGATACAAAATTCGAAAGTGATAACCACGAATATATCATTTATAGAAACTCATTAACAAGGTCGAATCATCAAATTTTTTTATAACATATTGTCGCCAACTGCCCCACTAATATCGTTGCCTACAAACGGTCCCGGAGCTTGCCACATAGAGCGCTTCCAAAGCGCAGCAAGCAGTGCCCCCCTGCGACTTGAAATGGACTCGCCGGCGGGGTATATAGATAGGTGTTTTGAACCGCGAGAGCAACTCACTCGCCAGCTACCGACCAGGAAGGAACACCAGAAGAAAAGGAAACCCAGCCCAGCCGAGGGGAACAACCCAGCAAGAACAAGACTGACGCAGCCATCCCTGGCCGACGCTACCGGTGGCGATGCCTTATTCCCGTCCCGGTCAGCCGAAGAAAGCCCGTACGTACCGACAGGAACCACGTTGAAGAGTGAGTCCGGCGCAGGCCCGGAGGGAACCACCTCGGCCGCACTACAGGCTGAAGGCCTACGCCAACCCGACATTGTAGGGCTCTGGGTCCACCACTGCCACGCTGCAGTTGGGACCCAACTGCCGCTGAGGGAAGGCTAGGCCTGGTTCAGGCCTAGCTCGGCTACCGGTTTGTTAGCCAAGCCGTCACCCTTTGGACATCGCGTTGCACACGCCGACTTGACGCGTCCGGCCACTACCAACAGCAGCACCATTCACAGAAGAGACGGCCCTTTTCAAGGCCCACCATCCTACAAGGCGAGGCTTGGCCACGTGCCGTCAGCCTGGGTTGGCGACAAAATAAACCAACGTTTTATATATTCAAGAATTCAACATATAATTATCCAAATTATTTTGGTTAATTAAATATTTCGTACCTTATGAGGTACTTAAAACTAATGTAATAACTTACGGTGTTCCATAAAGTAAACTTTTTTCAAAATTTAATCTTATTTTTCCATCATGTTTCATGCACTAAATGTGTTCTGACTGAATTAATTAAGAATTGTACATAAAACGTATTAAAGTACAGCATAAAGGAAAATATCTACGAGAAAATGTAAATAGCATGGGATGATTATCAATCATTATTTACTTGTTATTTAATTGAGATAAAATTTGATAGGATTTACAATACATATTATGACATTTAAATCATATATTATGTATTGCTAAGTTTAGCTATTCTTGAGATACAGTTTAGTTAATAATTTTAATGAGTTCATTCAAATTTTCCAGGAAGAACAGACAGAGAGAAACGATATCTATCTCGAGGATATGGACACTACAATCATTATCGTATGAGAGCTAATGATAATTCTGGGTCATTAAATGCAAATGGAGGAACAGTTGCGGTCTCACCGGTATCAAGTCCATATGTGCAAAATAACGTAAATAATGACGTAACAAACGGACCGACAGGAGAAGGAGGAAACAATGATGTGAATTCTGATTATTTCGAGCGAGTCCAATATCACCAACAACGTCATTATCCATGTGCACCTGAAGTCAGGTGGACTAAATATAGAGGCCAAAACAGAAGGTATAAAAGACAGGTACCACAAAACAACCGTTTGAATTTAATAAATAACGAAGTTAACTCAACAAATCCAACCGGTTTTAACGGAGGATTTGGTTACGGACAATTTGATACATCAATAAATAATGGACAATATGTAAACTTTGACCACAGTGGTAATAATAGAGGATATATAGACTTTGGAGAAAATGCTAATGGTAGAGCCCAAAGAAATTTTGGTAACGGTGGTGTTAAAGACTACGGTTTTGATTCCCATTTTGGTCCATTTATGTTCAATACTAATGGTGGATCAGGTGGAAATTTAGGAACAGGAAATAATTACGGAAGCGGAGGCTCAAATTTTAACAATTTTAGCAGTGGATATGAATCGAAATTTGGAAGCTCAAACAACTTCAATGATTTTGATGTTTTCGACAACAACTATGGAAACTATGATAACTATGAAAATGGAAGAATAAATAACGAAAGAGTATCTGGTATAGGAAGCTCATATGACAGTACAGCTCGTTTTGCGAGTAACAGTGATAGTTTAACACACTTTGTAGACAGTAGAAATATGGGATTTGGTAGAGATCAACAAATCCATTCTGGATTTGGTGGTGCCCAAGGCAATAGTGCATTCGGTATTGGTGCTGCTAATGGTAATAGTGGTACATCTCGCGGTGGGGGAAATGTTGGTATGAGTGGAATAAGCGGTTCTAGTAGCGGCACTGGACACGTAACAACCGGCGGAAAATTCGGCAGTAGTGGTACTAACAACAACGATTTTGAATTTAGCCGAACGAGTGGGTTTGGATTCGGTAGCAACAGTGCTAATAGGCAAACAGCTGGACAAATCAGTAGCGGGGGAAATTATGGTATTGGTGGAACAAGTAATACTATTAGTAGCACTGGATATGGAAAAGGTGACGGAAGTTCTGCTTATGGTAGTTATAATAATAATAATGCATTTGGATTCGGCCGAAACCAGGAAAAGAGTGGATATCGTACCGATGTCAGTAAAGGAAATACTGCCGGACAGATCAGTGGTGGGGGAAACTCTGGTGTTGGTAGAACAACCGATTTTGTTGGCGGCTCTACACACGTAAAAGGTGTGACAAATTTAGGTATCAGTGGTACACACAATAGCAATTTCGGAGTAAATGTAAATAAAAGCAAGGGCGGATTTAATTTTGGTAGCAAAACTAGTAGTGGTCAGTCAACTGGTTATGTTAGTAGTGGCAAAAATTTAAATTTTGGTAAAGGGCATAGCTCTCATGGAGGCATGGCAAATGTAAAAGGTGAGGGTAATATAGGACTCAGTGGTACACATCAAAGCGATATAGGTTTTGGCCGAACCAAAAGCACGGGTGGGTTTGGAATCAGTCAAACTAATGGTAATGAACGCACTTCTGGCCAGACTAGTAGAGGTGGGAAAATCGGTACTGGTGAAATAACCGGAACTAATAGAGGCTTTGTACGATTCCAAGGTAATGGAAAAGTTAGAGTGGGTGGTACCCAAAATAATGATTTTGAGTTTTCGAAGGGTGGTTTTGTAAATGGCAATAGTTATACAACTGGACAGACCGGAATTGGAAAAAACTTCGGTATTGGTAAAGAAAGAGGTACAATAAATGGTTTTAAAAATGTAAACGGTGATGAAAATTTTGGTTCTGATTTTACAAAAAACAATGAATATAGAACAGGCGGATTTCAAAGTAAGAGTGGATTTAGTAATAGTAACAATGCATTCAGTAAGCACTCTACTGGACAAACAAGTGGTGGTCGAAATTTTGGCTATAATGGAAAAATTGATACATCTGGTAAAATTTCACACGGAAACAGTGAGGTCAATTTCGGTACAGGCAGTGACAGTACACAAGGTGGTAGATTCAATTTTAACCGATTCGATGGTAATAAAAATCTTGTCTACGGCGGTATCCATGAAAGTGGTTACTCTAATAAACAGATCGCTAATGAACGACATTTTGGTTTTGAAAGAAAAAGTAGCTCTGCAAGTGGTTCTGCACATGTAACAGGTGATGGAAATTTTAGAACTGGTGGTAATTATAACAAAGGTTATGGATTTGATGAACACCAAACCAACGGTGGATTAGGTTTTAGTGGCACCAGTGGTAGGAAACAAACAAATACACAAACTGAAAAAGGTAGGAAGTTTGGTATTAGTGAGAGAACTGGTACTAATAGCGGCTCAGGATACATACACGGTACCCGAAAAGTCGGTACCGCTGGCACACTAAATAGCGCCAATGAAACCAAGAAAAATGGGGTTATTTTAAATGGCAAAAGTAGTACTGTTCATACGAGTAGAAAGAACGGAGTCAGTGGAAATTACGGTATTGGTAGAGTAAGCGGTTCTAATGATGTTTCTGCAAAAGTAACCGGGGGTGCCAATTTGGGTACAGCTAGTTCACATAATCGCGATTATGAATTAAACGGATTCCATGGTAAGAGTGGATTTGATACTTTCGGAAAAATAGGTAATGAACACTCTACTGGACAGATCAGGGGCGGTCAAAATTTTGGCCAAAACGGAAGAATAAATACTGCTATTAAACTTTCACACGGGAACGGTAGAGAGAATTTCGGTACAGGTAGTAGCAGTTCACAAGGTAGCAGATTTTCCTTTAACCAATTTGGGGAGAGAAATACCTTTGGTTACCATGATGTACATAGTAATAGTCACTCTACTGGACAGTTCAGGGGTGAGCAACATTTAGGTTCGCAAGGAACAAGTGATTCTACAAGCAGTTCTAAACAAGGTGATGGAAGGTCGGTTACCGGTGGTGCATATAACAATGGTATTAGATTCGGTGGAATCAAAGAACAGAAAGGAAATGGTTTTGGTAGCACCAGTGGCAGTGGATACACGACTGGACAGTCTAACACGGGTGGAAAATCCAGGATTGGTAAAACAAGCAGCACTAATATCGGTTCAGATCACGTGGCAGTTAACGGAAAAAACGGTTTTGCTGCTACACAGAATAATGATTATGAGTATGGTGGAATCCGGAATAAAGGTGGTTTCGTCAACAGTGGCATAAGTAGCAGAGGCCATACAATTGGACAAATCGACACTAGAGGAATGTCCGGTTTTGGTGAATCAAGTGGTACTAAAGGAAGTTCGGCAAACGTTAACAGTGGTGGTAGATTTAGTACCGGTTCTACACATAATAGCAACCTAAAAGTTAGTACAGCTGGTAACCAAAATAACGTAATTGGAAATAAAGGGAATGGTAGATTTGAGATCGAAGGCAGAGGTGGTAGTGGTTACAAGACTGGACAAATTAACGTTGCGAGAAATTTCGGTAATGTAAAAGCAAGTGGTACTAAAGGGGGTTCAGTAAAGGTAAACAATGGTGTCAAGTTTGTTTCCGGTGTTACAGATAACAATGACTTAGGGATTGGTGGTTTCAAACGAAAGGAAGGTTTTGGTATCGGTGGTACTAGGGGTACTGGGCGATTAAGCAAGAATACTGGTGGTGAGGAACGTATAGGTTTTAATAGAAAAGGTAGTATTAATAGCGAGTTTAGCCAGGCCAAAAATTATGGTGGTTTTAGTACAGGTGGTACACGTAACAGCGACATTGGATTTAACGGATTCTATGGCAAGGGAGGGTATAGCAATAGCAATACAGGTGGTAATGTACAGACAACTGGACAGATAGGCAAGAGTAAAAATTTTGGTAGTAGTAGGACAAGCGGTACTAATAGTGCTACTGCACGCGTACAAAATAACGGAAAAGCTGGTACAACTGGTACACAAAGTAGCGTTATTGGAATTAGAGGCAAAGGTGCATATAGCATAGGAGGTAAAAGTTTTGGTGGTCACACAACTGGACAGATTGGCAGTGGTAGAACAAGTGGCATTTATAGCGGCAATTCTCTCGTAAAAGATAACGAGAAAGTTCATACAGTTGGTACTAATAATAAAGATATTGGGTTAGTAGGAATCCAAGGTAAAGGTGGGTTTGGTACCGGTGGAAAAGTTAGCATAGGTCGTAAGACTGATCATAGTAGCGTAGGGGGATCTGGAAAGGTTAACGGTGGTGCAAATTTCGGTACTGGGTTTAGTCATAACGATTTTGGACATGGCGAATCCCTGAACAAGGGTGTTGTTGGCATCGGACGCATCAGTGGTAGAGACCACAGTACTGGACGAATTGTTGGAGGTGGTAGTGTTGGTGTTGCTAGAGGAAGCAGTTCTAATGTTGGCTTTGGAAACATAAGAGGAGGTGCAAAAACCGGTTCTGGAAACACACACAACAGCGATTTTGGAATTAGATTCCAAGGCAAGGGTGGGCGTGCCAACGTAGAAACCAGTGTTATTAATCACAATAGAGGACAAGTTAGCGTCGGAGGAAGTTTAGGTTCTGGTGGTGTTAATCACGGCAATAAGGGTTCTGCGTACGTAAAACCAGGTGGACTAGTTGGTGTCGGCGATGCAAAAAGTAACGATATTGGGTTTGGTCGGATACAAGGGAAAGGTGGTTATAGCAGCAGTTATAACCAACCTTCAACAGGGCGTGGTGGAGGAAATGTTGGTATTGGAGCAAGTGGTACTTATAGTGGTTCTGCATACGTAATGGGTGGTGGTAGAAACGGTATCGGCGGTGCACGTAATAGCGATTTTAAAGTAGGCCGAATCCAAGGCAAGGAGGTTTATAACAATGGCGGTAGTAGTGGTAGCGGTTACTCGAGTGGGCAGAACGGCGGTGGAGGAAATTTTGGTATTGGTGGAACAAGTGGTATTAACGGTGGTTCGGCGAATTTCAATAACGATGGAAATTACGGGATAGGTGGGTTACAAAGTAGTCCTGCAGGATCTGGGTACATCAGTGGTAGCGGAAATTTTGGTTTTGATATGTCTGGTGGAAGAACAGGCAGTGGTGGAACTCTGAATGATGGAAGTTTAATCGGTTCAGGGGTTCGTAATGGTAACTTTCATAATTCTGTATTCAACGGAAGGTTTGGTTCCGGTAGCCAAGGTAATAATGGTGCTTATGGAACATCTAATGGTTTTGGATATAGTAACGGTGATATTTCAAACTACGGTGATAATTCCTATCTAAGTTCTTTCGGTAACCGTGAAAGTTTAGGCGAACAGGGAGGAAACGGTAACACGGTTAATCAAGGAAGTTTTGGAGGATTTTCTAATTACGGTGAAAATGTCAATCTTGGTGGTTTTGGCGGCCGTGGTCAGTTCGGAAGTCATGGTGGTTATAATTCCGATGGAGGTTATGGTAGCTCTAGCAGTTCGAGATGCAAAAGGTATGCACCATACATGTATCATTCTTACACTTTCCGAAACCATGATAATGTAGGTTTCAATAATGTAAATGGAGGAGGTTCTCTTAAGGAAAGTAATTCAAACAGTCCACCAGTTGTATCTAATAGTAGTTTTTCTGCCGTGAACATTCAGTATTATGGTTATAATCCCGAAAATAGCACACCTCAAAGTAAAACGTCATACAAAAGGCAAGTTACGCACTTACATGTAAAGAGTAATAATAATAAAACAGATAGCAATACAATAAATCGACCAACAAACAACTTACTGAACAATATAAATGTTGTAAGTCAAGGTGAGTCAACTGGAACTAAGATTCATGATCTAATCAATGACAAAAATATTGCTAAATCAACAGCTCCAATCAGCACTATTAATGCAAGCTCAAAATACAATCTGAACCCTGCAGCTTCTACAGAAACTAGTAAAAATGATTTCAATAGTCCTAGGAATGTTACTCATGTAGAAAGTTCAACAACATTAAATTCTACTTCAGTGGAACAAAATAAATATGAAGCAAAAAACCTCATGGACGCAATTAACAAGAATGATAAGCGTACAGTACCTGATGGTAACTAACTTTTTACATAATTTTCAATTGTATATAGTAACAATCATGTTGTATTTAAAGTTACTTGCTAATGATACGAATTATTGTGATTCAATGTGTTGTGATTATCAATAAACTAATATTTTATATTGATATTATTTAATTTGTAATAAATTTTTTATTTTTCCTTTAGAATATGAAATTCGCGTTTGAAGTGTTTTCAAATTAGCTACACAGATTGGCTTAATGTTTCTCATACTTATTGTGAGAATTTAAATTTAAGTCAATGGTGCATATACGCCGTCTTGTTTTTTACTTTTATGTGGTCAGGGCTAATGGCATATAGAACATAGGTCTCAGGTTCAATTCCTGGTAAAGCTCATCACTCATTATTTCATTTGCATTTGACTTTAAAGAGCGTAAGAACTTTTATGTAAAAATTGAAAATCTTCTGCTACGCTTAAATTTTTTGAAAGAGTTTATCAAACATAACAGTTGTAGGTCCGACAAAAATGTGCTCTTGAACTTCACAGGTAGAATCGAAAGATGTTAAATTTGTTGAATGAAGTGACGGTACAATTAACCAAGCTTCAGCTGATACGAAGTGTGGCTACTAAATAAAGCAAGTGACGTAAAAAATTTTATTTTAATTTTATACATAATCACTTTCATCTTTTATTATCACTTTCAATATACACTCCTCCTCTATCCCTACAACGCTCCATGCCAATTTTTCATTGTTGGAAACAGTGCTGAAAGTCATCTTCTGTCAGCTCCTTGAGAACACGCGCCATTTTCTCTTTTACAGCTTCCACAGACTCAAATATTGACCCTATTAATGCAGATTTCACCGTAGGAAACAGGTAGAAGTCACATGGTACAAGTTCTGGTGAATAAGGTGGATGTTTTAACACTGAGATGTTGTACTTGGCTAGGAACCACTTGACAGATAACGCAGAATGAGCTGGCGTATTGTCTTGGTGGAGAACCCATGATTTGTCCTTCCACATGTCGGGGCATTTTCCCCTTACTCTTTGACGTAGTTTAGAAAGTATTTCAAGGTAGAAATATTGATTAATTGTTTGACCTTCACGAAAACAATGAAGGTACACAATCCCATGGATATAAAACAAACAATCATCATTGCTTTAAATTTTGACTTGCTTATTCGAGCGTTTATGGCACTTGGTGAAATTCGGCTCTTCCAGTACATGGATTAGCACTTCGTTTCCGGATCAGAAGTAAAATACCACGTTTCGTCACTTGTTACAATCTTCTACCTGTTCCCTAACGTGAGATCTACATAAAAAGGGACAAGATTTGAGTCTGTGGAAGCTGTAAAACAGAAAGCGGCACGTGTCCTAAAGAATCTGCCAGAAGATGACTTCCAGCATTGGAAAATTCGCATGGAGCGTTGTAGGGATAGAGAAGAAGTGTATATTGAAGGTGACAATAAGTGATTATGTATAAAATTAAAATTAAATTTTTACAACGTCAGTCTCGTTATTTAATAACCACACCTCGTATATTGACGTACTACACTACTGTTGATTTCTTTATTATAGATACCCGAGTTTGGAGCCCTGTTTCTTCAAAACTGCTCCTTCAAGTTTTAACGTACTATACACAAAAAGTTAGCTGATTTCAATCTGCCTTGTTACATTCTAGTTTCATAGGTACTATTAGCGGTTTTTAATATTGCGATATTAGGATGAAAAGAAAAAAACGAGCCGGTTTTATTCTTGCTTTAACAGATCCAATGCATTTAAAGGCTTATAACTCAAACACCGCTCGACCGACTAATTTGAAATTTCGGCGGAACATAGAATTGTATTTTTTTTTTTTATTATATGTACGAAATTTCAGACTTGTAGCATATTTTAATTTTGAGTTATTAGTAAAATTCTGAACCCCTGTTATCTCCGTAACCGCTCATAAATTCGGTAACTTTAAACAACCATTGTATTCAGTATAAAAAATTGGTACAAATTCTTTAATATTATGGAACAGCAATTTTGACCAGTTATACAGCAGAAATTTTTAAATATATAAAAAATGGGTATATTATGCGGGGGCTGGAAGAAGCTTAACCATGTTGCCACATCTTTTGATTTGAACTGTTGTTTCTTCTGGCTGCTAATGTTGCTTTCCAACGTAACATTCAACTGATTATTGACAATGAACGAATAATAGATGCAAATATTATGTAAAATTATTCCTGCTGACTTCTGTCTCGTTTTTTGATCTTCTTCTTACTATCAAGGATTAGGCATAAGCCTGTTCCAAACTCACAAACCATCCTGTACGTCTACACAAACACGAGAAACTCCAGTCCGCACATCTTGACTACTGCCATCTTCTTCAAGGTCTTCCCACCTCCCTTCTTCCAACTGGAACATATTCTGTCACTTTTAAAAGTATTCTCTCCTCTGGCATCCGTTCCAAATGTTGCCTTCATTGATTCCGGTGCTCCTCCACTTTTTCATTCAAGCTAAATACACCCAACTTGGATCTAATTTCCTTGTTATGTATTAGATTCAGCCTCGAGAAGCCCTTCACTCTTCTTTCTTTTGTTACTTGATTATTAATCAAAAAATAAATTTTATTTTTTGATTATTTGTCAATTATTAAAAAATGTTCTATTGATGTTTGTTTTGCCTTACCTCCATATTGCGGTAATTTTTCGCGTACTAATAATACGCTGGCATCAATACTCCTCACGGACACATGCGAAGGATTTTACAAAACAGATTAAGCCATCCTACAAACAACATGAAAAATGTTTAAATTCTAATTAAATGTTAAGATAAATGTTGTGTATTATTTGATACAAATAGAGTGATGACAATCTTATTGACGTCAGCAAAGTAGAGGTAATAAATATTGTCAACTAATGAATTAATCGTATATTAAAACTTTAACTTATCAGTTTTATTTTGGCAAGTCCGATACTCCCCTTAGGAGTCTCCTGGATGACGTTAAAAAAAGTTCTTGTTTTCAATTTGACTTTTTAGTGTTAGCCTACTTCCGACTGCTTCACAGATTGGTGCTATTGCAAACGATGAACGGTGGTCGATAAAAATTTGTGATGAACAATTTGTGTTCCATACCTAACTGGAATTAGAACCCGGGATCCCTAGTGCAGAAGCCAGTTGTGCTAAAACAACTAAAATAGGAGTACAACTTCAATGATAGAAAAAAATATTAAAGTTCCTTTCATTCATTAAAAATATAAGTAGAATATATTTTATATCTATCGTCTAAAACATTTTTTTAATTAGGACAGAGTTTTTAAAGAATAATACAGTATTTACAATTATAAATATTAAGTAACCCATCGGGTTTGTTTAGTGGTAAATTTGTCACCGATAGTCAGCTATAAGGTTCCTGGTTCAGATCCCGGTGCTCAAATAACCACTATCTCTCAGGATTGATCGGCCTGAGTGTTTACAAGACTATTTCGACGGCGTATAATATCTCATTTGTACGTCATTCATATCATCTTCATCTCATTTGGTCATGGGGTTGTTTATTGTTCTTGAATTGAACATATTGCAACATACACACATTAGAAATAAGAAAATATAGGAAAACATAAAAACAAAGCTCAGAATCTATAACACACTGATAAAATGTCTGTAGAAGTGAAATTATTGTTCTGGATCCTGCACTAAAAGAAGCTGTAAATTTGAAAGATAGATCCTATGTAAGTTAACGGACCCAAAATAGTAAACAGTTGAGAGGAAAAATAAGAAGTTAACGAACGAAGACCAAAATACTTCGGTTACTTCGGAAAATGGAAGAGTTTCTTTTTTTATGTGAGTGTATGATGCAAAAATAAAATAAAATTCTTTTTAATTTTATTTTGATGAGCAAAATATTGAAAATAACGGATTGACGCTAAACTTTGCACTGTAGACAAAGCTTCTAATAAAATGTGTAGGATTTAATTATCTGTATTTTTATATATGAGATTTTGTCCTATAATGTATATTAGCGCAGGGACCTTAAAGAAATTGTGTACCCCAAGGTCACAGTCTCACATGAATTTATGTAGTGATTCCGCTTACCTTATCTATTGTAACACAAAATGTTAGTGACAAATTTAAAAATACGTAGGAGGCATTTTTGAGAAAATTGCTATTGGTGAAAAATCGCAAGAATAAACTACAACTTCTGGATTGACTGATTTTCATTAATATAATAAAATAGGCCTTCCCGTATTATGTATCGATAGTTCTAATTTCCAAGTTCTTACAATTTTCCACTTTTGACACGCAAACATTCCAATAGGTATAAACCGGGATTATCATGCTCAGGGGACATAAAAACTTTTATATCAGAAGGAAACTTGATTTTAAAAACTGACCAGAAAACATAACATTTTTTCTACTTATTTATGAAGGAAAGAGAGAAAGCAAAACAACAATTTGGCCAAGAACGGTCTGAAAGTTCACACAAACAATGCTCGGGTTTATTACAGAATCATCCTTCATAAGCTTACCTACCGTATTGTAAAGGTATATGTTTTTGAAAACAGCAAAAATAATCATCTTATTCTCCTCTTTCTCCTCCTCCACCTCCTCCTCCTCCTTTTTCCTTTTCTCCTTCTTTTTCTTCTCCTCCTCCTTTTCTTCTTGTTCTCCTCCTCCTCTTCCACCTCCTCCTCCTCCTTCTCCTCCTCCTTCTCCTCCTCCTTCTTCTTGTTCTTCACATCACAAATTACGCAGCACGGCCTATTCCATCTCCTTCTTGGGCGTCTAACACTCCTCTTTCCGGTAGGTTTGTATTCGTAAGCTAAACGAGACAGCGGTCCTTCCGCATCCGCTGCAAATGGTGGCACCCGTACATCTTGAGAATTTTTATTCTCTCTTCTGTGCTAGTAATGCCCATCTTCTAAAGCATATCCACATTCCTTTGCCTATCTTCCTAGGTACAGCCTAGGAAAAGCTACCGCTTTTAGAAAGCTTTTTTCCTCCCCTGCAACTAATTTCTTTCCCTCTTTGAAAGTGCCACACCTCATTTCCATATAGTAACGAAGGTATCGCCATCGTTTTATACAACTTTAAACGTGTTTCTTCCTTAAGCTTGTGCTTCATTTTTTTATAAAATTTTCTGAAAATATTCTTAAAGATAATTAATTTATTCGTCATGTTATTCTTGTTTGCACGCCACATCCAAAAATAGAAATTTTAATTTTGTCTATTTGCTTATCTATTTATTATTATTATTTATTTATTTATTTTCTTATTATTTATTAAAAGAACAAAAGGAAAGTGTTGTACAGCAGCATGAGTGGTTTAGAAGATAGGAAATTTATAAGTAGACAACGAAACCATACAAGAAGTAGGGGAATTCTGCTACCTAGGGAGTAAAATAACGAAGAATGATAGAAACACAAGTGATATCAAAAGTAGATGTCGCCACCGGCTTCTAGTAGCGCAGTCGTTTGAGCACATAGCACCGGCCGGGCATCGACGGCGTAGTTCAAAAGTAGAACATCGAAGAGGGGGAGGTCGTCTTCGCCGCTGCCTAAAAGATTAGGAGCAGCCGCCGACGCAGCGACCACCTTTCACCGCTGCCTCCGAAGAGGAGCAGTCACCGGTGAAGTGAATCGGGGTCGTCTGTACCGCTGCCTAATCTAATAGGAGCGCGTCGCTGACGCAGCGTGCACTTTTTACCGCTGCCCGCGAAGGAGAGCAGTCGCCGGTGAAGCGAGGGTAGGGGATGGAGGTACACATGGCGGAATGAAAACTCAATGTTGAGATGTCAACTTCCCCGTATCGATTCTCGCACACAGAGAATATCGATACTGTCACCTTCTCGACTTTTGCATCGCCAGTGCATAGACACTATAAGTTGCCACTTGGTACATGCGCTGTGAGAGGTATGACCGCTGGCGCATTCTATCGGCAGCAGCAACCCCATCACAGTGCCACAGTGGGCAAAATATGAACTATGGACCGGCGTACAATTAAAAACAGTATCATAGAATTGCTCAACCTAAAAAAGCCTTTCAAATGAAACATGCTAACTGACTAAAAAAATTGATTTACAGAATAGGACAAATTTTTTGAAACGCTATTTTTGGAGTGCAGCATTATACGGGAGTAAAACGTGCGTGATAGGGGCTGTAGAAAGAAAAGGATAAAAGCATTTGAAATGTGGTATGTAGATAAATGTTAAAGATTATACGGGTGGCTAAAAAAAAGTAATTTAGAGGTTCTTAGACAAACAGATAAAAAAGAAGTGCATGGAAACTTCTTACCAGAAGAAGGGATAGGCTAAAGGGGCATATCTTAAGATATCCACGTCCATAAAAAATGGAGGGTAGTATTGAGGGAGTAAATTGTAGGTGAAGGCAAAGGAAAGGGGGGTAGTAATGGAGGGGGAGGCTTTTAGAATATTTAAAGCAAATTACAAAAGGTGTTACAGGTATGTAGATATGAAACGACTTGTACAAGATAAAACAGCTTGGAGAACTGCATCAAACCAGTCAAGAGACTGATGATAAACAAAAATTTATTATTATTTTATTTAATGATTTATTATTTTTTTTAAATTGGATACCTGTTTCAATTTTTTCCATTAATTTATATTTTTTACCTGACCGGGAATTTTCCTAAAAAAGTTATTAGTACTTTAGTCTTTTGAAAAGATATTGTCAAATTGTAATTAGCGCAAATGTTGTTTAGTGTAAATATCCCTCTTTGTAATCTTTTCTCAGAAAATAATTAATGTACCTATTTAATAACAAAACAACTAAAGAAACTAATTAGGCAAAATATTTATTGTTTATCTGTTTCGTAACGTCAGTAATTATTGTCAAATAAGGAACACTTTTAAATATGTAGATAGCAAACTGAATAATATTTTCATATAATTTACTACTAATTATCAAACCGATTTACATTTTGAGACGTGGCATATCGTATTTACAACCCTTATGACAAAATACACATGTTTACCTTGTATGTACTTTTTTTGTTGTAATTAGGTATAAAAAGAATTCATGCACATCTAATTACTTTGTCAAGACAGAAGGTAGCTTCATACATATGAATGGACCTTTACATCAAAAAAATGAAGATATTAATATTTTTCATAAGTATTTTTCTTATCGGTCTTATTAATTTTTCAGCCGGAGAAGGTAAATATTTTTGATCAATTTTGTTTTTTTTGTCATACTACATATTTTAATTAAAATAATTATCCTACAGGTATATAAATTAGTAGTGAAAATTTTTAATAAATTAACAATAATTTGAAAAAATATGTTGTGAAATAATCACACGACTTTCTCTTGACTGTGTAAATAATTAAAATTATAACCTGACCTTCACGTAACCTCCGCATAATTTGACTAAACACATTTAATCATGAGTAAAATAGACAAATATAACGTATTTTTAATCATGTAGATTTCAAGACTGCCTTTGATAGTGTGAATAGTAATGTACTCTTTTACGTTATCTTGCCTATCCTGTATATAGGAAGGAAAGTATTGTTTTCATGTAGAATTTTTGAAATCGAGTTTTAACCGAATCTACACATTTTCAGACCCCTAGAATCCAAAAACAATGTTTGTAGTGATTGTTGTGTGTGTGTGTGTGTGTGAAAGAGAGAGAAAGATCGCGCACACTTGCGCGTGTGTGATCAGAATATCTTAAGAACGGAACATCGTACGAACTTGAAACTTGAAACTTAAGTTAGATACCTGTAGAGGACGCGACACGAACATTTTTATCAAAATCGGTCAACCGGAAGTAGTAGTTTATTCATATAATTTTTTACTTTTTTGCGATTTTCTCATAAACCGCTCCTACGATTTTTTTTAAAAATCGCCTCATTTACTAATTTTTTTTATCCCATATAAGATAGTGGAGGTGCCATGTCTGCTGAAATTCTTGGAGAGGCTGTTCTTTTGTAGAGAATAATTGTTTATTTAAGATTGCAGCCTTAATATGCACTTTTAGCTTGAAAGTGTAATTATTTTCTGCATCCAGGAGACTCCATATTATAATAAAAGTTGTAGAGAATTTAAAAAAACTACAACTTTAATATTATACATCTTTTATAACGCTTAGTTTAGCGATAATTAGTGAATTTCTGTGTTTTTTCTCATAATTATCTGTAAAAAGTGGATTTTTTTAAGATTTCGGCTGTAGTAACCATTTTACGAAAAATGCATAATAAAATTTATAGGAAATTAAAAGATCTTCAACTTTTATTTAGAGCATTGTTCTCTACAGAACCAAGTTAGCGTGAAAGAGTGATTATCCTTCTTTTAAAGCCAATTTAGGGTTGATTTTCATTTTGCGTCTTTTCTTCACGATTAAAACAAGGTTATATCGTTTGACGTTAGTTTTTTGTTAATTTCTAATGCTTTTTTACTAATGTTAGGTTATATTATTCATAATTTGCATTGGCAAGAGAAAGTAATGTGACTGTTTCCCACCAGATTTTTTTAAATTGTCGGAGTTAAGTTTGTAGTTTAAATTAATTAGTGTATTATAAGGCATTTACTCAAATACCAACGCAGTGCTGTAGGGAAAGCCTAACACGAAAACTTGGAGTCGTAAGTGGGGTAAAACAGGGTTGTCACTCTTGTCACTTCTTTTTTCTATGTCTATAAACGACCTATCTAACTGGATTGGGAGCGGACTGGAGACTGGAAAATGTTAGGATCAACGCATTATTATATACGAGGTGTGGCAATTAAATAACGAGACTGACGATGTAAAAGATTTAATTTTAATTTTATACATAATCACGTATTGTTACCTTCAATGTACACTCCTTCTCTATCTCTACAACTCTGCATACGAATTTCCATTGTTGGAAACAGTGCTGGAAGTCATCTTCTGTCAGCTCCTTCAGGACACGTGCAGTTTTCTCTTTTACAGCTTCCACAGACTCAAATCTTGTCCCTTTTAATGCAGATTTCACCTTAGAAAACAGGTAGAAGATAATTGCAAGTGACGAAACGTGGTAGTTTACTTCTGATCCGGAAATGAAGTGCTAATCCATGTACTGGAAGAGCCGAATTTCACCAAGTGCCAAAAACGCTCGAATGAGCAAATCAAAATTTAAAGCAATGATGATTGTTTGTTTTATATCCATGGGATTGTGTATCTTCAATGTTTTCGTGAAGGTCAAACAATTAATCAATATCACTACCTAGAGGTAATTTCTAAACAACGTCAAAGAGAAAGGAAAACGCCCCGAAGTGTGAAAGGACAAATCATGGTTCTCTACGAAGACAATGCACCAAATCATTCCGCGTTATCTGTCAAGAGGTTCCTAGCCAAGTACAGTATCTTAGTGTTAGAACATCCACCTTATTCACGAGATCTTGCACCATGTGACTTCTACCTGTTCCCTAGGTAAAATCTGCATTAATAGGGGCAAGATATGAGTCTGCGGAAGCTGTAAAAGAGAAAGCGGCAAGTGTCCTAAAGGAGCTGACAGAAGATGACTTCCAGCACTGTTTTCAACAATGGAAAATTCGCTTGGAGCTTTGTAGGGATAGAGAAGGAGTGTATATTGAAGGTGACATACATCGTAATGTATAAAATAAAATAAAAAATTTAACCACGTCAGTCTCGTTATTTAATAGCCACACCTCGTACAAACAATGTAATTAATACAGGCTGATGATGCCATAATTTTACAGAAGATGATCGACAGTTTATGGATTTTCTGTTGCTGATAGAATTTCGTTTTATATATAGAAAATTCGTACAAATTTCACTGTTCGTACATATTCTAGGATATAAACTAACAATAAAAAGAACCCTCTTCTATTTCCTCGTACATAACATTTACTTTTTAAAATGATATTTTGTACAATGACAATTCATTTAATTCTTCCTATTGGTTGCTAATATTTTAACAAAAAATCCGAGATCTTGTCGGGATCTATATTTAATAAATTAACTTCCTTTAAATTTATAACAACTATTTATTGACAATTAATAACTGAAATCAATTTCTGCCCAATACAGGCAGATAAAGTGTTAATATTTTTGCCATCGATCTGCTAGTTCTAGAGCTGCAAAAAATAGTTTTGTTTCTTATCACATAGTCAGGCAATTATATGACTGAAGGATTTAAGAATAGAAGAAGTAGAGGTGTAAAAAGGCACTAGTCAGAGTTATCTTCTCTGAGAGTAATGACTTTCATTATACAGCCAGACCCTGTGGTGATTTTAGATGATTTTCAGAGGGTCTGGCATGCTGATAATCATACTTTTTCACTTAGTGAAGATGGCATTTGTAAACCACGTTACTCTTCGTTTTACATAGTAACTATCAATTAATTATCAAACTTAAGAGTACATACAGATTACAAAACATAAATTAATTACAAAACATAAGATTAATTTAAACTTATATATAATTAAAGATACTGTCTGTTAAGAATCAGAACAATGACTTGCGTGTTCACAACCACTTGCAACGACCCATACGTACTATGAACGCAATTCAGAATCGGTCCCGTAACGGCACTACTTTTAAACCACCCAAAAACGTAATTCCATTTACAGTATATAAAATGTAACAACTCACTCACTATAGCAACCGTTAATTGTTTTTATACCTGCAGCTACAGTTTATTGAGACCCTTCCAATACTGTCTCCGTTTTACCAAATATGACTGAAGGAATGAAAATAAAGAAAAGTTTCTACTTACTTCGAGTTCCGAGAATTCCTATTCAAAGTATTTATAAGTCGTCGCCAAAATCAGCTGTTAACAGCTGATTTTCGGAGACGAGGTTCCTGGTTCAAATCCTAGTAAAGGTAGTTACTTTTATACGGATCTGAATACTAGACAGTGGTTACCGGTGTTCTTTGATGGTTGGGGTTTAATTAACCATACTCTCTCAGGAATGGTCGGCCTGGGTCTCTACAAGACTACACTTCATTTACACGTCATACACATCATCCTCATCTCATTGGGTCATGGGGTTGCTTATTGTTCTAAATTGAACAGATTGCAACGTACACAAATTAGGAATAAAAAATAAATAAAGTATTTATTTCATCGCAAACTATTATCCTTGTTTAATAAACAGACCTATACAATGCACAATTTTTTACAATCTATTTCTTCCACTACCTATTTCTATAGTCTATTTCACGTTCAGAATGCGGTACAGCTCTTATAAGAACCCGTTGTGTTATCCGGCGTACGGAAAACATCAGGTACAGCCAAAACAATAACTCTCCTTCATTGACACCATCCGAAGGTCACGTGCAAAAACATTTGGAGTTTTGCTTACCACACTCTAACAAGCTTATTTTTAATCAAAAATTCTGAAAAAAATACTTCCGCTTCATAAAGAATTGTATTTTATTACGCTGAGAACCATTTTTAGACCTTTTTGTGGTACTAACAACTGTTATTCAAACAAGATTTAAACATTTTACCAAGACTTAAACAGTAATTATTTTTTATTTTAAAATAATTAAAAACAAGAAAATCGATAAGCAATTCCAGTGATATAATAATTTTTCGATACCTGATCTATAAGACGATCAAAATATTAAGTATGTTTTCGTATTACGTTATTCAATACGAGTTTATAAATGAGAACGGAGTCGATATTTTTACTAACTTAATGTAGTAGTGTTCAAACTCCCGTATGAAATACATTGCTTATGGGCTATCCGTACTGCATTCTGAACGTGAAATCAACTATAGAATATCACTCTTCAATATTACAATATTGAATTTATTCTGGAATTGTTTTTATAAGGACGCATTATTTGTTACAGATGAAAATATAATACAGGGAAAAGAAAACCGATATATTCCACAGCATTTTAGACGCTATCATAATTCGATGAAAGACGATGAAGATTCTAACTCCTTGGTTTCACAACATGGTAACGTGGTTTCAGACGGTGTTTTGAGCCAAAAAGTATCAAATGACTTTAATTTGGAAAAATCTAATGAAAAAAGTTCTGATGAAGATTTTCATGATGATCACAAACCAAATATTATAATTATAATTAGGTTGTTGAGATTTATACCCGGAAAAAGTTTACAACATATAAGTTCTGTTCCGTCTAATGGTAAAACAAAAGAAGTTAATTCTGGTATAAATTTAAATCATGGAAATGTCAATAAAAATCTTGAATCGAGTCCAAAAATAGGGAATATCACAAACTCTGGAACAACAAATGACAAGAAACATGAAGGAAATCACCAACACGAACATGTTGCAGATTCAAAAATATTACTTAATGATAATGAAGTTAAACGAAAGAAACGGTTTCTTCCATATTACCACCGCTTTCATTATCACTTGAGAAATAACGATGATGATGAGGAATGTTTGAACACAAAAAATGGAAATGGCTTTGAAGTTCCTGATGTAGGTGACGGCAGTGGTTCGGGTGGTGGTGGTGGTGGTGGTGGGGGAGGAGGAACAGGCTATGAAAATGGGCAAAATCATGGTCATTATCACAATTGGTAATCAACAAAAACTAATTGTAAAAGGAAAGTAGACAATGGAGAATGCACTTAATAAAAACAATTATTTACTATATCTATACCGGTAGGATGTTGCAGTTCCAGTGCGCATGCTTCAGGAAGTTTGGGTAAATCCCCACTACAAAATAGCCTCACTATACTCGGCTCATGGTAAGAAAGATATTTTGAGAAAACAAACAGCGGTTACCAAATCAGCGTCTACAGACTCTGAAAAAATGCAAAACTTTTAATGAAAACATCACAAAGATTGCTGATACGCGCTTTTAACCATGAACAGAATTAAACAATAAACAGAAATGAAAAACAAAACAAAATATACTATAACACTTAATTCCTATTGAAAATAAATTATAATGCACATAAGAACGATGCGAGACAAAACGATATCAAAAGCAAACTGGTAGCATATAACGATGACATGTTTTTAGTCAGAAATGTGGAGAGAGGTATATGGGTTTGTATTAGTCATCGTCAAATTTAATTGTGAAATAACGAGTGACTAAACTAAATATTAAATGACTAATCAATAAAATGAAAATGTTTACTTTTAAAGTTCTCTCGTTTCGTCTTACAGATCAGAGGTAATACATGTAACTTGTAACCACAGTTATTTATGAAAAAGAATGGAAATAAATTAATATATTGTTCTTATAAATTTATTGATTAGTACTTAAAACATCAGTCATGATATGATATAGGCCTAACAAATTCATTTATAAAAATACTTTTAAAAGTATTTTGTTGTTACTTTTTAATCAACGAGTCCACATTTTTATTTAATGCACATGCACAAAACGACATTATTTGTTTACTCGATATACCTTTCTTATGATGAGTAGCGTATACGTTAATTTCAAACATTCTGTTGCCGAGTCTCTACTGTGAAATACTGCAATGGTGGGGGTAATGTTTTTCACCAAGGTTGACGCTTGGAACGCTCGAACTGCAATTTCCTTACGATACTTCTATAATTATATCTTTAGTGCACGAATTTCAGACTTAGATTTATATTTTACAAATGAAGGGAGGATAACTTTGTAAACATTTTTTTTGAGTATTAATATTTTATAAAGTTTTTTTAAATTAAAATATTACGGATTTATTTGAATTTTACTTACTAGAATATCAATAAGCGCTTGTTATACATTCAGGATGTATTTTCTTCTAATTTATAAAATATATATACATACTATTACCGAGTAAAAAGTTTTTTGTTATTTTCCTTTCGTCTTCTTAGAGAATCGAATTATGAATGAATATTGGCTACCAATCTGGTAGGTGCATTGTGTTTTATCATGAACCACCTTTCAGTCCATCATCGAATCATGAAAAGCTACAGTTATAATTTAACTAAAATCTACACAAATTAAAAAAAAAACTGTTCTGAAACACTCACAGGAGTTTCTCTCACGAATATTTTTTTCCCCTTATAAGGGTACGTTGCAATCTTTTCAATTTAGAATAATAAGCAACCCAAATGAGATGAGGATGATATGTCTGACGCCTAAATGAAGTCTAGTCTTTTACAGACCCCCCCCCCCACCATTTCTGAGAGAGTATGGTTAATTGAACCCCAACCATCAAAAGACACCGGTAACCATTCTCTAGTATTCAAATACGTATAACAGTCTTACCTTACTGAAGTGTTACGTTTACCTTTACTACAATTTGAGCAGTGAAACTCATCTCCGAAAATCTGCTAACAAAAAGTTATATAATTTTATAAATTAAAATAACGTCAAATGCCCCCGTCTGTTGATGTAAATATATAATATGTAAGGAGTGTGTCATTAAAATTTAGAGGAAAAATCTTTATTGTTTCTTGAGAAAACAGGTCTTTTGTATGAAAAAACACAGTTTTTGGGAAATGGTAATTGAAATATATAATACGAAATTCTATATAAAAACGTACTTTAGCGCATGTCTGCTCCATACGAGCAGAAATGCACTAAGTAATTTATGCAACATAAACTATAAAACCTTACAAACAAAAGTGCCTTCTAGATTGAAAGAGAAATACTAAAAAAATTCGTAAAAACTAGTGACAAAAACTAAAAAAAATCATGTACACATTATGACTTGTTTACGAAAACAGGAAAATTTTCACATAAAATGTTTTTTTATAAAAACAAAAACAATTATTTCTAGTTGTAGAAACTTGATTTTGGTACCATTTGAAGCGCTAATTTCAAAATGTATAACACAGTTAATACCTAAAAATCTATATTATTTCATTTTTTCGAGTCCGACTCCCCTTACGAGACGTTCTATATCGTGACTGTCAAAGGTGTCGACCTTGGAAAAAATAAGTTCTCGAGTTACAACTTTGGATGTTATCCATATAGGCAATAGTGAGAAATAAGTTTTTTTAACGTCCGACTGTTCTGCAATAATTACTGCTAATACAGACGGTGAAGGATGAAATTATTTTCTGTAACGTATGAAAATATGCCTGCCCTAAATGGGATTCGAACCGAAACCGCGTGATGAGAAGCGAGCACGTTACCAACTACGCCAATGCGGCCGGTGATTGAGTTTTGTGATTGTGAGTTTGTAAAAGCAATTCCGCTTTAGTTCACTTAACTTCGCCTTAATTAAGTTAAGCGTATCCACCCGAACCACGTGGAGGCGCGCACCTATTTTCCTTTTTTTATAGTTGTTTTCTAAGGTTTTGGTTTTGGAAAAAGATGCCGGAATTAATAAATAATTGTAAATAATAATAAATTAAGTACTATATTTATTACAAAATATTAATTACAAATATAAATCACATCCACAACCAATTTCGTCGCTAATGACCACTGTAGTTGATGCGACGTTAAATAAAACAAAAAATTACTAATAATAATCTTACTTAAATCTTTTAATACGTTACAATTACTACAATCAATATGCTTATAACCAATAATAAACTAATTATAATAAATTAATCACCATAAATGAACTTTACCAGTTACTAGATTATCTCACACTTTATGAAACTAATCTTACTTACAACCATTTACATGATACACAGAAGACGTTAGCCCTTCTCCAACAGAACTGCTACGATGTTTACAATTCACTCACTGAATGACAGATTAAGATTAACTCCCTAAGCAAACCAACCGTGGTTGTATACGAAAGCTATGGAAAATATCAGAACAAAGATTTTTACATAATAGTAAAGAGAATACAGTCTTTCTGTCAGGTTCTGGAAATGTTTACACAAGGTAAATTGATTAAAGGACACGTTAAAATAAAAAATTATACAAAACAAAAGACCTAATTATCTAAATAGATACACCGACCCTTCAGGTAGCCATCACAACAATAAGCCTACACTAACCATTATTTTTACACAATATTTTTAACAATTTCTTGGTACTAACCCGATTTAACAACTACTATTACTTAGATTAACACTTCCACAAATTCGGTCTTGCTAGAGAATTCTGGAACCAACAATTTCCATTTAAATTTTTTTTCTTTGATTATACAACGTCGCATCAACTACTGTCGTGATTAGCGACGACGTTAAGTTGTAACTGTAAATGATGAAATGATTTTTTCGTAACGTATGAAAATGCCGTACCTGAGTGGGATTCGAACCCAATACCGCATGATGAGAGGCAAGCACGTTATAATCTACACCAATGCAGAGTATTAGATATTTTATATTATTTACAATATTTCAAGATAAAGTGGTACATGTTAATAACACCCAGTTTTCTTTTAAAAGGAAAATATTGTGACACTTATCTACCTCTAAGGTCCGTTTCGGGATCTGAGTAAATTAAATAATTAACACATTAAAGTTTAGAATTACAAGTATTTATTACAACTAAAAATTTACAAATTAAAGTGACTAAAATCTACTAGTGAATTACAATTAAAAACCTTATAAGGAATTTATTTGCCCATAACAGACAGGTGGAGTGTCAAATTATTTACACTCAATCTGTTCGTTGCAGGGCTAAAATAAATAGTTCTGTTTCTTATCGCATGGTCAGCCAATTAAATGACTGAATCATTTAAGAACAGAAGAGGTAGAGGTGTAAAAGACACTAATCAGAGTTATCTTCTCTGAAAGTAATGAATTTCATTGTACAGCCAGACCCTGTGGTGAATGAAGTGAAGTTGTCATTTACAGAGTGGAAAATATGTGCTTTTCAGAGGGCTCGGGATGCTGATAAGTGTACTTTTCCACTCAGTGAGGAAGGCAATGGTAAACCACCTCATTCCTCGTTTTACTTAGTAAAACCTCTAGAGGTTCAAACCAGCCTTTCGGCTGTTGACCTAAACAACAACAAGGAATTTATAAGGAACTAGCAACCCCCACTTCCTCCGTTTCACATTAGCTAATTTAGGCCTCATTAAATTATTTTAAAACGTCTCTATACAATATTTGTGGTTTTGTTGCCCTGTGGCAGCAAAATAAATTGTTTTTCTGCACTTCCAGCTCTAGAAAGTCCGACATAATGTTGACCATGAGTGAAGGAAGCACTCTTGTCTCAAATCGATGCCCACCGTTTTAAATGTCTGTCCCTGCGATTTAACAGAATTGAATAGAATACATAGAACCGATGGAAAAGAAACAGACATTTGATATATGGCTGAGATGAGAGACAGTAATATGTGGGTGCGGTATCCAGAGTAATTGGAAATACAGGCCGGCAAGATCCAAATGAATTTCGAGTTGCGCAGAACAACTGAGTGAGAAAGAAATATTTAGAAAGAGAGGGGTATATTGCTCTCCACACTTCCTTGTCAGTGCGGAACAGCCTGCCTACAAAGTTCTGTGTGCTGTTTATCACATACACAGACACACACATTATTGTTATACTTCTAGTTACAAATAGACGTAATTTTCTCTTGTACTATTACGCTCATAGTGCTGTTAATAAAATATTATGCTGTTATTTTAAATACACTAAAACACTATTTTAAATAAACACACAATTACACTGTTTTAAATAAACTAACAGTGAACATGAGTTTTTCTCGCCGCCGCGGATAAAAAAAACTAACACTGAAACACTATTTTAAATAGTAGATCTATACACAATTACACTGTTTTAATTAAACTGGTTTTCGATAACGCATAAAAGAAAATCACGTCTTATAGTATGTAAGGTACTATTCTAAAGAAACCGGCTGGACTATAAAACCGAAACACTACTTTTTTGACCCACTGTACGGATGTTCACTCTTTGGTGACTGGGAACGGACTGGCTCTGAAACCCCCCACTACTTCCTTTGCTACTGCGCATACGCGACTCACATCTCATTTGGAATGAGTTGGCCTATATATGACTCATTCACCACCTGTCGAATGAAAACAAAATATATGAAACACAGTACATAAATAAAAATTTTGAATATATCCAAACTTTTAATGTTTATGGAATCGAATGTTATTCTTCACGTTTTTCTATGAAATATAAAAGTTAAATCGTGCTTGTAGCCCAAAAAATACACCATCCAGAGGACTTAGAAAAATACAAGTGCTATGCACCCGATAAACTAAAACTTGCAATATTGTCACAGTTTAAGTTGCTTAACTAACTTAATTGAAGCTACTCAAAGTTGCAAAGTAGCCTATATTGATCAGGAAGCTCTAAGCTATGCAACAACGAAAGATTTTTTAAAATCAGTTCAGTAGTTTCTGAGATTATCTCATACAAACAAACAAACAAACAAACAAATAGACGTTTCTTCTTTATTATATTATTAGTATAGATAAACTAATTGTAATAATTAATAACAACAATAAAAAACTTAAATAATTTACTTCATACTACTGCACCATTAACAACTTCGACCGGTGGGTAAATACTTTAATGTAAACTAAAAAATAAAAACAAAATTTTTTTGGGCGCCAGCTCTGTCAGCAGAGCATGAGAAAAAAAAATAAAAACCATACCTCTTTACTTACTTGTAAATATTGCCTAAATAATAAACTACTAACTAAATTAACTTACGCCTAATAAAATTATTCTAAAAGTACTTAACCTATTTTAAAATATAGCCAACCTTTTTTCCTGCGACGTTAATAAAACAAGAAACCAATAAACCTTAATAAATATACGAATGAATTAACCTCGAATTAAATGTGTCCCCTTTCTTCTTCTTTTCGTTCTCCTGGTCACTTCTCGTTCTCTTAGTATCTTCTTCAAATTCTGCTCCTTCTTAACAACTCCTCTGTTTGACTTTTAAGTCCCAATGGACCTCATTGTGAATTTCCTTGTTTCGAACCAGAAAACCTCTGGTTGACAAGCCTTATTCTCCCTCCAACTGTTCAACCAACCTGAAGGACCAACGGGAAGGAAAACTACCCCAGTGATTGGCTGATATTTGGTTGGTGGAAGAAAGGCCCAAAAACACAGAGGGAGAAAATACACCGACCTAATAATTATCATATGGTTGAAAGTTGGCTATATTTACAACTTATTGTCTAACTACTATTCTAATGTAACTTATTCTACCAATGGGGGGTTTCCCAGGTACTATTTAATGGGTTGTTATTGAGTAATGGCAGTTATAGTATTGGGAATTACCATAACTTCTATTGTTTACACAATATTGTACTTTTACAATGGTACACTACTTACAAAAGATACAGAAATAACGTCTGTTGGTTTGTTTAGGTCATCAGCCGAAAAGCTGGTTTGAACCTGTAGAGGTTTTACCAAGTAAAACGAGGAGTGAGGTGGTTTACCATTGCCTTCCTCACTGAATAGAAAAATACGCTTATCAGCATGCCGGGCCCTCTGAAAAGCACATATTTTCCACTCTGCAAATGACACCTTCACTTCATTCACCACAGGGTCTGGCTGTATAATGAAATCCATTACTTTCAGAGGAGATAACTCTGATTAGTGTCTTTTACACCTCTGCCTAAATAACGTCTAAAAATTAGTAATTTCCAGTAATTCACAGTAACGTTGACCTTTTCTGACGTACTGGTATGCACTATGGAATTCGCTCATTTAACTACAAACAAAACGTTAACTGAACTAGACTGTAAACAAACCGGCTCTTATATAGGTGGGCTAATGGAGAGTTCGAGAAAAGTCAGAGATTTTTGATATAATAATAAAATACAAAATCCTTCTGGGTAAATCGTAACAACAACTGTAAACAAATTAGGATTGAATAGAAGGTGTTACAAAAAGGCCAATTATCTAAATAGGTATCCGGCTCTCAAAATACTCGTACAACCATAAACCTGTACTATAAAATACCATTATTACACATTATATTTCTAACGATTTCTCGGAAAACCCTATTTATTACTCTTATTATTTTCGTTAACATTTTTAAACCCTCCGTCATTCTCGAATACTCTTTCCTTTTCGATATTGTTACATTATGTAATTGTCCAATCACGTCAATAAACATTACGTAATTACATTTCAAATTTAAATTATTTACTAATGACTTTGGTTGTAGATCGAAGTTAAAGTTCTTGTAAATTCTAAAAATATAAATTTAAATAGATAACTAATGACTTTCTTTTCATGACTAAGGTTGTCTTTTTTTACAATTACATTTTCTTACGAATTTCCTTCATATTATTAACAATATTTTTGCTGTATCTTATCTGGAACATTTTCGATATTTTCAGTTGAAATAAGGAAACAAAAACCTAATTATTTATTGTAAATTACAGTTTCTATGTAATTTACAACTTCAAGGAAATCATTTTCTTAAAAATTAATTGATAGAAATGAAAGAGCTAATTTACTTTTAAAAATTTTTAAAGTTAAAATTTTCTTAATTTTGTAGTAGGAGATTGATCTGCCAACATTAACCAGTTGCATAACTGTTTTGGTAATTTATCAAATTTAGTTGGCATTTGGTTGATGAAAATACTGTTGTTGTAGTTAAAGAAATGTTATCTTGAAAATACTGAGATGTTGAAGAAAGATTATAATATGTTGTCTAATGTTTGGAAGATGTATGTATTTTATTTTTTAACATTCATTTTTGTCCTGTGTCCAAATTGTTTAGACGGTAAGTGAAACTAACAGTTTTAATAATTCAAATTTTATAAAGAAAATTTCCTTCCCTGTGTATTCAAATGGGGCAAAAAAGTAATAATAATAATAATAATAATAATAATAATATTTATTTATTCCACTTTATACAAATACAAAATATATCTTATCTACTAGGAATAAATAACCACCAACTCAAGTAAACTGAACTAATGTAAAGTAAAACAGTTTGTTTAAATTTATTTTGCAATACAACAATTTTATTCCTATTTAAATAATTTTTAAATATTTGGCTAAATTTTCAACATAGCATTTCCCTGATTAGAGTCAAAATTTTCTTTTTAAGACAGGTAAACTTCGACCGGGTTGGTCTAGAGGTAAAGTCACGCCAAAATCAGCTGTTTAACAACTAATTTTCGGAGACGAAGGTTCCTGGTTCAAATCCTAGTATAAGTAGTTAATTTTATACGGATTTGAATGCTAGACAGTGGTTACCGGTGTACTTTGATGGTTGGGGTTCAATTAACCATACTCTCTCAGGAATGGTCGACCTGAGTCTGTACAAGACTGCTCCTCATATTCACGTCATACACATCATCTTCATCTCATTGGGTCATGGGGTTGCTT
This sequence comes from Catonia carolina, assembly GCA_035578175.1. Lineage (NCBI taxonomy): Eukaryota > Metazoa > Arthropoda > Insecta > Hemiptera > Achilidae > Catonia > Catonia carolina. Next base: position 24,035,033 of record JAQMRL010000009.1, read on the forward strand.
ATTGTTCTGAATTGAACAGATTGCAACGTACACACATTAGGGATTACAAAAAAAGACAGGTAAACTTTTCGTTCGAAATTTGAACAATTAATTTTTTTTTATTCATGTATAAAATTTATTTCAGTTATTATAAACGAATATGTTAGTTGTAAATATGTGTAGTTTTAGGAAACATGATACATAATATACTTTGTATTTTATTATTTAGAAATATTAAATATATAAATATATAAATAAATGAATTTACTTTAAAATGTTTGATTTATTTGTAACAAAATTACTCGGGCCCCATTGAAGAAAATAATTTTAAATTTTAACCTTGTTTTGCTTAGACAAATTTTACGTAGATAACGTTTCTTAAAGTTTGCACGTTTTATTCTTTTTTTTTTGGAAAAATATCGTTTTGGTATTATTTTGGTAGCTCCAAATCTAAATGAATTAATTTTTGTTGACAAACTTTCCTGAAAGTGATCTCACAGTGGATGATTGTAGATCAACCTCCGCGGACTTCTGACGAATGTATTTATTAAAAATGTTTCCCACAGGTCGTTTTGTGGATATATCGACGTACGGTTCAAAATTGTTTAGGTCGTTTAGCGGTTATATCTGCAGATTTAAAAATTTAATCAACAAACCCTTTTGACTAAAAATTTAACTTATAATAGTTATCAAATGTATTATAGAATAGCAGTCTATGTTACAGTACGTCGTTGATCGATGATCTAATTCAATTAATCAATTGTTGTAAATTAAGGAAGTAATTTTAAAATAAACATAAATAATAATCAAAATTGAACAGTTTATAATTTAAAATTTAAATATTCTAATCAGTAATTAAATATATTAAGATGAATAAATTATAAGAAGAAAATAAAACATTCAAAAAAGTAATTCCAGAAACCAAATATCTCAAATTTTACCAACAAAACAAAAGATAGTATAATTTTAATTAAATAATTTGAAATTATGTAAATTTTATCAAATTTTTCATAGTTATGTTAACGTTCTGCTCCGGAGATGTAAAGATAGTCGGGTCAAATGCATCAGCGGTAAAATTTTATTATTGTTCAAAAAATATTGGAAATATAAAAAAAAAATATTTACCTCCACGTAAAAAAATACAGCAAAAAACAGCGATCAAATTGGGTAGTTGTCAACAAAGTACAGTTCCCGATAACGAATAAAAAGCTAAAAAAGAGATAGCTGATTGTTGCTTTAATTTTAGATTATTGCAACAATCTAGGTTATTGATGATACAACAAATTGTCAAAATTAAAAAATACCGGGTGAGCATAAAGTCTTGCCCTGATTATAAAAAATTATTGCAGAATAACTGTTTGACATATTAATTTAAATTTGATGCTGTTACATAGGTTATTGTTAATAGTTTTTTTTAAGATTACTTACATTAGTAAACTTCAACGTGTGCCCCCTTGGTAGCTCGGAGAATGTCGAAGCGGTATTCCAGTTCCCGCCAGGTGTTTTGTAACATGTGTTCTGTCACAGTACCCACAGCAGCTTGTATCCTAGCCTTCAGTTCGTCAACGTCAGCAACTGGTGTGGCGAAGACTCTATCCTTGATATAGCCCCAGAAAAAAAAGTCAAGGGGAGTAATGTCTGGAGAGCGGGGTGGCCAGGGTGTTGGACCTTCCCTTCCAATCCACCGATTTGGAACTGGAATACCGCTTCGACATTCTCCGAGCTACCAAGGGGGCACACGTTGAAGTTTACTAATGTAAGTAATCTTAAAAAAAACTATTAACACTAACCTATGTAACAGCATAAAATTTAAATTATTATGTCAAACAGTTATTCTGCAATAAATTTTTATAATCAGGGCAAGACTTTATGCTCACCCGGTATTTTTTAATTTTGACAATTTGTTGTATCATCAACAACCTAGATTGTTGCAATAATCTAAAATTAAAGCAACAATCAGCTATCTCTTTTTTAGCTTTTTATTCGTTATCGGGAACTGTACTTTGTTGACAACTACCCAATTTGATCGCTGTATTTTTTTACGTGGATTAGACGTGAGTTTGAACAGGGACCCCCAGTAGAGTTTGTTCATGGATGGCTGTCAACTGGTCACCATACAAAGTCGCTTGCCCAACCGGTGTTACTTAACAAATAATAGCGGCTTTCTACCAGCTGACTGACTGGGCTGGACCGAACGCCAGCTATCTCTGAAAGTTAAATGTTGCTTTAAGGAAATAATTAGGTTTTTAAAAAAATAGCTACTGAATTTTCTTTAAAAAATGAAGTAAATAATTTTATACGATAAAAAAAATTGTCAAAATTAAAATAAAAATATTTTTTTTTAATATTTCCAATATTTTTTGAACAATAAAAAATTTTTACCGCTGATGGATTCGACCCAAGTCAAATTTATTCGTGAGAAGAAAATATTAACAAACTAATGAAAAACTAACAAACCATCTGTATTAGCAAAAATTCAGCGTTTCCAATCAAAGCTTTTAATGAGGATAGTTAACGCCCCTTATTATGTAACCAATAAAACGCTACACTTAGACCTAAACGTACCTTACATAAATGACGTTTTCTTAAAACTATATACAAAAATTTAGGAAGAAACTCGTGAACCACCATAACCCATTGATCTCAAATCTGGTTAAGCAGATTCTCCCAAACAATCCAATGGAATGTTAAAAACATCGATAGAGCCCGGACCTCATCAATTAACGTAGGTAGTACTGTAATTCACTATCCATTACAGTGTTTTAAATGCTGCACTTAATGCTACACTTATGTATTCACGTCGGAGTTCTGTCACTGGACTGAGCCTCCACTCACGTATATTTACCATGTTAATATTTTCCAAATTTTGTATTATCACATTCACTGATTGTTTTCAACAGATTGTGAATTTTCTAAATAGAAATAAACAAATAAAAAAAAGTAATGAAAATCAATGCTATTTCCCTATGGTTCAAATTTCGTGGGACACTTAGTATAGTTATCATTAGGTCTACACATAGTCTATCTAATACATATTTATTTTTTGCAGCTTCAAATGAAAATAATTATGAATCATTAGAAGATCATTATAATAGTTTCTGGAATAATGAAGCAAAATTTGAACGGTTCCATAAAGTAAAAACTCGTTCCGCGTATTCATTAATTGATTACTACTCAAGTAATAAGCTTACAACACCTAGACTACGTGGTTTGTACATACCGGACGTCTCAACAGAATATGCTCAAAAGCCAAAACCGGATACCAACACAAGAGATGGATGGGTTAATATATATTTGAACCCATTTTTGGCAAGTAAAGAAAATAGCAACAATATCGGTCTTCAACAACAGAATTTGAACGCAATGACTACATCCATGTCCAACCAATATCAAAATACAATGGTGAATCAAAATTTATTTAATCCGAACAATCATTTTAATCAACAACCGAATAACGTACCATTAGGAACTGTACCACTAACTGTTCCTAATAGTGAATCATATGGTATTACAAAACTTTATTCTCCATCTTCGTCATTTCTTTCAAACGATTTTACCAGCAGACTGAGTACTAACAATGCAATAAATAATGAGATTTATGGAATCAAACAGGCATCTGTTCTTTTTCCAAATAATTATCTCTTGATTCCTCTTTCTAATAGATTATCAATAAGTAATCCATATATACCTCAAAACGGACTTCCATTTTCAACTTCTGCCCAAACTCCAGCCTATTTTTATCCAGTCACAATCAAACCTACCACTAGTCAAAGTGATGACGACAAATAACTCTTGCTCTAAAATCTAAATGAACATTTTATTAACATTGTTACGTACCTATATAAAAATTACAATAAATTTATTTCAAGTGCATTCTTAAACTGCTAAGTTTATTTATTTAATTTCCTTACATATGACAATCCTTTTCTTTTTTTAAGGCGAGTGAGTACCTTAGAATAAACTGAGAAGGCTGGTTTATGGGAAGCAAAGAAATTTGACAGAAAGATTCTCCCATTCTCCGCAAGATAATGCGTCTAAAGATATTAGACTGATAATATAGATCGAGGTCGAGAAGAATGTACAAGAAAATTAAAGATAAGAAAAAGAAGACTAAAATTTTACTGATATGTAGCAGTCAATTTATAGGCTACATTTTAATAAACAGCCGATGGATAATTTAGTAGATAATTTGGACAGCTTTTATTTGTGGTTAAGGTCAACAGCCTAAAGACTGATTTGAACCTCTAGAGGTTTTACTAAGTAATACCAAGGAGTGAAGTGGTTTACTATTGCCATCCTTACTGAGTTAAAAGAGTATGCTTATCAGCATGCCAGGCCCTCCGAAAAGCACTCACTTTCTACCCTGCAAATGAAACCTTTACTTCATTCACCACAGGATCTGGCTGTATAGTCAAATTAACTACTCCCAGAAGAGATAACTCTGATTAGTATCTTTTACGCCTCTACCTCTTCTATTCTTAAATAGTTCAGTCATATAATTGGCTGACTATGTTATTAAAAACAGAACTTTTTTGTAACCCTGGAACCAACAGGTCGAGTGCAATAATTCACTACTCCACCTGTAACAACACTACGGTTGTACAATTTAAAAATAAAATAAATAGACACAATTTAGATTTAAGACGTTTAATTAAATAAAAAAAAATAAATTAAATAATTATTAATATAACAAAATGATGACTCTATATCAAAATAATCTCAGGGTTTATTAACTATAATTGTTTATTGTTTCTTCTACTAACTTACAAAATACAACAATTGAAAATTTTAAATAAAACAAAAGAATATCGGTACTTATTTAAATGTAAATCTAATACTGGTTTTATATTTAGAAATTTTGATTATTATTTAATGTTGACTTCTTGAAAAATTAATAAATATATTTTTAAATGGATATCAGTTAATGAAAATAAATATTTAGTTGACTTTTACCGGTTCCCGTTACAATCTCTTGAAAATAAAATGAAGCGTTGGTTGATAGCGTCGGTCTACAAAACTGGAATCTTGCTATTTCAAACTTGAAGTAATTCAATCTATTCTCCGAACTTCCATTCTAAATTTTACTATATATTATAGCTCACAACTCTGTCTACTCATTGATACATAATTTAACATAGATTAGTCATTTTAAATATTATAAATTTAAATTTTTACTGGAGCGTTAGTACAATGTGTTCGGTACGGAATCTGATGGCGTACCGCTCCTCGATTTATGATTCAAACGACTACATCTTCATTGAATTTTGATTGGATATTTTAAAACTGTTCAGAAAAATCGGATCACTGTTTAAAAATATACACTGTATATTACTATAGTCATAAATGTTTTTTTAATTAAATATTTTATCCTAATTTCGATTTTTAATTTACTTTTTACTAAATATGATTTAGTTGTTCATTTTGATAAAGTAGTACTCATTTCTAATCTCGTTGTTCGTATGTTACTAATTATAAAATAAATGATTGAAAATTAACTGATATTCTATTAAATAAAAAAAACTATTATTATTATTTACCAGTATCTATACATTATAAAGCTATTAATATTATTTAAAAGTTTTAACAAATTTATATACCAGGTATTACTAGATTTGATCTTTTCTACTTAAAAATTAAGTAGTGGTCAACCTGTCTGTTCGACCTTGTCCATCAAACAAAATGTAGGTCAAGTTCATTCTACACACCTGCTTGTTATAGGCAATAGCTGCTTTTAATGGCAAAAGCTGTTATTTATCAAAATAAAAAGAATAGTAATCATCTCTTTGAAAAACAGAATCACCTCTTCGGATCAAATCCGGAGTTGTAACTCTAAGCTTCAGCTTTACCCAGTTTGACACCTCGACAGTCAAACATGGAAAGTATCTTAAGTAATAATCCAGCGTCTGTAACTTTTGAAGAGTTACAGGGAAGGCTGCACTCGGATACGGTGGGCAGCCTTATACTCATAACAGATACAATAAGGAAGAAAAGGATATCTTTTCTTGGACATCTTATCAGAACACCTAAAGAGAGAATTTTAAACAGGATTATTAGGAAAATCTTTCTAATGGTAACATCAGAAGCATGGATCCGAAATGTCAAAGAAGTTATGATCAAACTCGGATCAACTTTCGATGATTTAGAAAACAAAACAGAAATATTAAAAATCTTAAGAGATAAGGAAAGTAGACTTGAAATAATCAGATGGAAGAAAAAACCCAAGCAGGAAGAAATCGATCGTTTCGGAGGAAGTTCGGCAAGCAAGATCAGCCCGAATGAAGGCATACTGGCAGAACATCAAGCTAAAGAATATGAAACGGAAGAAGCTTTCTAACTTTGTCTAAAAAGATCCCTTGGGGTCATAAAAAACAAAAAAAGAATAGTAATAATAATAAACATTTTCTAAATTCTTAGTTAATAAATTTTATTGAATTTTTTTATAAATATTTGTTAAATAATAATTAACATTATCATTCTAAATTTTAAGTTAACCTTTATATTAAATAAATTAGGTATGCAACGACAATTTGGTTTTACTTTATTAGGTAAATTCGCAACTGCACATAAAAACATCGAGTGAAAAAGATAATTATGAAATGAGATAAAAAGCGCATTAAGACTTAGAAGAAATCACTACTAAACAGAGGGCCCGAGCTAGAAATATTCTGCGAACGGATTACATAATTCTGTGTACTATTCGAAATTACTTATTACAAAATAATATCCCTACCCCATCATTGGCGTAGACGTCTGCGGGGATTTCCGGGAAGGTATGACAGGATAGGTTGCGTACAAGTTTGTTGCTATGATGAGATAATTTCTTATGGAAGCTTGTGTAAATTTTAAGAAATAAGTCGTTTACGTACAGAATTTTGAGGTAATTGTGCAAACAGTTATTTGTAACGTAAAAGGGAGCATAACGATTTCAATAAAAATTCTTACAGCACATATTAAAAAAAATTTTTTTTGTATTTTATCGACGAATATCAGAATAATCAAGGAGTACATTTATTGTAATCTCGAAACAAGTAATTAATTATTTGTTTATTTACATAAAACTAACAAAAATCAAATCATCATATAAAAAGATTGTAATGATTTTTTTAAGATAATTGACAATTTAAATTACTCGTATTTTACAAAAAAAAGTATTTTGATGTTTGTTCGGATATGACGAAGCCATGATGTTTGTCAGTAGGGAGATACCGTACCGTCAAGTTGACAATTATTTGGTACTGAATAAAATTAATATTTTAATAAAGCTTTATTAGAAATTGAGTTTATATTATAATTTATAACAAGAAAGAGAATCAATGAATATGGATAAAATTACCAGCAATATCAGATATAATAAAAGAAACTAAATGAAATAATTATCATTATAACAATTATTAATTTTCATACTTCAGACGGACATCTTGAATAGATATAAACATATAGATAAATGTAATATGTAATATGTATAATAGAATAGACATCTTGATAAGGATTGTCGAACAAGGACCAGTCGAATGAAAGGAAATTTAATTTTTTATTTTCCCATTACTTAAAAAAAATTTCAGTATAAATGTTAATTTTCTTAATTGCACTAAAAAAAATTAAAACTACTTATTTTAGTTCGTGGTGGGAAAATAAATTCTCCCAACTATGGTTTCCTATGTTCAAGGGCAGATCAATTCAGTCAGTTCTTCTTTGTTTATTAAGTACTGAAACTGCTACGATAATCTGTTAGTGTGTTAGTAATTATAATTACATGTTAGTTACAAAAATACTAACTAAACTACTAAGACATTTTTATTAAAAAAGTATGCTATTATATAATTTAAATTATGTACAAATGAAAAAAACCAACAACAAAATATGCAAAACAAAAGAATTTATTTCAAAATAGATAACTAATTATCGAAACCGGCAGACGAGCTGAAAAAATTATATGTTCCTGGAGTAGCCATTTTTTCTATAGCGTCTCTCCCTACTTCCAACAGTCAAATGGTTACTTCTTTTTTATACCTTATGATGTCTGGCATATTTTTAATTTGTAAGAGAAGCAAATTAAGCAGTTTGACTGTTAAATAGTGGAAATGCCATTGATATAAAGTTTTAGAGGCCTTGTGTAAAAGTAAGAGAGGAGTGACTAGTTCCTGGTATTGTAATGGTGTACTCTTGTAGTAAAATAGTTCATATTTTAATACGCTAAAATAAGAGCATCTCCTGTAAATATTTGGCGGATGTCAAGTACGTTGAATTCTTGAAAAAGCTGCTCCGATAGATATCTTGGTTTTCTTTTATTGATTATTCGTAAGATAAATTTACGAAAATTAAATATATAATACTTTTGAAGCAATAACTATTTGATAAGAGCTGTCTACAGATAAATTTAATCAAAATATATTGTTTATTCCAAATTTAAAATAAATAATATTGAATAATAAATCGGTTAAAAAAAGAAAATTCGTTTTATTCATGTAGCGTTGATAAATTTAATTACCATTCATTGTATTACACCTGATAACCCAGAAATTGAGAGATAAATAAATGGGTGATACATAAATAAAATCCGCTATACACACTTGTATAAAATGGATGATATCCGGTTGACTAAACAAATTTTTAAGGCACTAAACAATAGACCTAAGGTGCCTGATAAATGGTTTGATAACTGTTTAAGAAGCCAGAAAGGATATTAAGAAATGATAATGGTCACATAACTGTTTAGAAGTCAGAAAGGATACTGAGGAGGAAACCGGAATACACGTAGAAAACTTAATAAACGGAACCGAATTTAGACTACTAATTATGAACTTTAAGGGCTTTCATGAGAACTAAACCAGAAGGAATAGTGGATAGAAGAAACAAGAAAAGCCTAAAGTTTCTATGCTCATCTATTCAATTAATTCGCATAAAATAAAAATATTTAAATTTTATTTGTTTAAAAATTTAAATTGTGAAGTAGTTTTAGTTACAAAAGTTTAGTTTGGAAAAGTTGTTAATTAATTTATCTTTAGTTTATTTAAAGTCACATTAACAGTTAGTAGCGACTATGGTGGATTATGTAACGGTGGGTTTTAACTTGTGAAAATTTCCATCCATTACCGGGAATCGAACCCGGGACCTCCGCTTTGTAGGTTAGCACGCTACCACTACACTACGAAGGCGGTGGTTGTTAATTTTTCTCTATAATATATATATTTATTACTGAAATTTGTGTAACTTTAAATTTATTATTTATTGCTTTTTAAAACTGCTAAAAATTAATTTTTATACTCCTTAGAATTTGTAATAGTAGTTAAATATTTTTATGTATTTTTTAATGAATTCTGTTTGTATATTCTATGTGCGGTCAAAGCTCTTTGTGAAGAAGTGTTTTTTTGCGTATATTTAGTTAAAAATATATTTAACTTTGTATATAAAATGTATAATTAACTGAATAACATAAATAAATAAAAAATTATTTATGAAAGAATTATTAAACGAAGTAAAGTGCAGGGATAATTTAATATAGAACTCTCTGGAAAAATGACAAAATTATTAGAAAAATTTAGGTGAGTGACAAACTTGAATAATATTTAGGGAGCTGTATTTAATGGTCATGTATTACTAGAATTTCTATCCATTATTTTATTATTCATGGCGTGGATGTGTCTAAGTTAGTCGTAAGTCATTTAGGGAATGAATAAAGGTGACACTGGTAGTGGTAGAGACCACCATGGTTACTGAATTGCAACCGAAGGTGTAACTTAAAATGGTTGTACATGGATATCCCATTACAAGTTGCTATTCCGTTGCATGTTTCATTTCGTTAGACGTTAGACTGGATACACAGTTGGTCTTTTAGATGGTATACGTAAAGCTTTACTAGTTTTCTTCTATTTTTATTTATTTTTGTTACACGAAACAACTGTAGATATGTTGATTAATTTGACAAAATGTGGCATGAATAACATGATGAAGCTGATTATCCAACACTTCATATATCTACTTTCTCTTGCCTTATATAAAAAATATAAGGAGAAGGAAAGTATTATAGTGCTAAAGTCCGTTTTACGATTTGGGTAAAATAAATAATAAAAAAATATCGTTTAAAATTACAAGTATTTATTACAAACTGTTGTTGTTTAGGTCATCAGCCGAAAGGCTGGTTTGAACCTGTAGAGGTTTAACTAAGTAAAACGAGGAGTGTGGTGGTTTACCATTGCCTTCCTCACCAAGTGTAAGAGTACGCTTATCAGCATGCCGGGCCCTCTGAAAAGCACATATTTCCCACTCTGCAAATGACACCTTCACTCCATTCACCACAGGGTCTGGCTGTATAATGAAATTCATTACTTTCAGAGGAGATAACTCTGATTAGTGTCTTTTACACCTCTACCTCTTCTGTTCTTAAATGATTTAGTCATTTAATTGGCTGACCATGTGTTAAGAAACAGAACTATTTATTTTAGCCCTGCAATGAACAGATTGAGTGTAAAAAATTTGACACTCCACCTGTCTGTTATGGGCAGGTTACAAACTATAAATAACAAATAATAATCTTACTTAAGTATGCTAATAAACTACAATTTCTACAAACAAGATACTTATAAAGTAAATGTAATAAACTAAATATAATTATGTCGATAGATGGCGACATTAATTGAAACCTTTACTTTTTGGTGGCCCTGAAAAGGGCTGTTTAAACGGTGGTAGTCTTGGCGAAGCGTCGGTTGTAGTCATCGCGGTGGTCGAGGAGCTGGGCGACACGGCGTGTGGTCGTTCAGCGGAGATGTTATCTTCTTCCCTCGCAGTAGTGCATCGATGGCTGCTTCGTCGGATCCGGTGGGCGTAAGGCTCGGTCGAAGGACCGCTGTCGGCATCGTTCGCTCCAGCGGGTCGGGTCGGCAAGCGGAAGCATCATCTTCTCTCTTGCATGGTCGTAGGTGAGTTTTCGTTGGAGTCCGGTAGCCGTGTGCCGATGTAGGAAGTCTCGTCGATGCTGTAGATTAGCGTGGAATCGAATTTTTTCGGGCTCAATGGAGCGCTCTTTATATAGTCACCGAGAGCGCTAAAGTAGGGGACAGTTATTGGTCTCAGACTTGGCTACAAAAGCCCCTGTCGGTACGCTACCACAGGCCTACCACCCCTTTCGGAATTATTGGCGGTTCTCTCTGTCGGTAAGTTGGAAGCTTTGATAGCCGGCAGCACAATACCTAATAAAAGGGGATGACAGTAACATATAATAAATTAATGACATTAAAAAAATTAAGTAGTGACAGATTAACTTGCACCTGCTTTAACTAAATCCTACTTTATAACCAATTACACGATACACTGTTACGATTCGGACCCTATTACAAAACGTAAACTGCTTCCTGGTACACAATACCTTTAGCTACGAAATTCACTCGCTGGACAACTCAAAACCAACTCTCTTCAAGACGGTCGCTGAAAATTATATACCTTCAATCGAAATTCTAGTATAGTAAAAACCAAAAGTATTTCTGCCGGGTTCTGGATAACTCATAAATAACTAAACAAAAGTTAAAAAATTAAAATTGAATAAATATTATAACACAATTACAAAATAGCTAATTATCTAATAGATACACCGACCCTTCTAGGGAGCCGTCACGACAATAGTCCTATATTACCAACCATTATAAACTATATTTCTACCCATTTCTTGGAAATAACCCAGTTATTATTTTTTACAACTCGTAAAACCTTAGTCTTGGTAGAGGATTCTGGAACATACCATTTCCTTTTAGGTATTATCATAGTATTATTTTCATGTAGATTTTACGAAATCGAGTATTCACTGGAAGTACACGTTTTCAACTCCCCCTGAACCCAAAATGAAATGTTTTAAAAATTACTGCCAAACAATTAGCGAAAAGGACAAGCGGTTTACCACAATATCTGTTTTTCGAAATCCCTAAGGTGAAATTAAATGTTATAAGTAATGTTAAAAGTAAATGTTTTAATGACATACTCGTACATTCAAAACAAAGAAAAATTTAGATTTAAGTTGTAAATTATTCATTTTACAAACAAATAATACTGTTGAAACCAATCCCATCAATGGCTAAAAACCAAAGAAAGTGGTAGTTCACCTTAAAATTATATTTTGAGATAAAGGGAATAGCCTCAGGAAAAAATTGTTTCAGATTTTATTAGGTTATCGTGTTCTCTTTTGTGTAAAAAAACAACAACCAATTCGATCCTTTCTTCTTGGTGAAGGTTTTGGTGTAAGTATTAAGGAATAATTTAAAAAGAAACGTTTATTGGTATGTGTTATTTCGCAACGGTTCGCCACTCTAAGTTTTTTATCCAACCGCTGTAACTTAACAATTCAAAATAACTTCTAACCATTATGATAGTTACTCTGACCCTGAGATAATAAAAACTTATTCTTTACTTATAAATACTTTAAATTTGTAAAGTCTACATTATCTCACAACTATAGGAACATTTATAATTATCGAATATTGAACTTTATGTGTGTTATGTTTTAGTAGATAATGTTATCTAAAATGAAATACATGTATTGACTTCGTCAATGTTAATTTTCCCATAATTGCCAATTACTGCGAATTTTACTTTTGTTATTACAAGTATGTTGCTCTTTCTACATTTGATAAATTTTGGATAGTAATTTTTAATTAACATTGAAATGTCTATGTCAGTGTGTGTATGTAAAGTTTTACATACTAAAATTCTCATTATATAAAAAAATATTTCAGAAGAGACAATGATCTGATTTTTACTTTCTCTTGCCTATATGCATATATAGGAAAGAAAGTATTGTTTTTATGACGATTTTTCGAAATCGAGTTTTCACTGGGTCTACATAATATTTTCAGGCCCCCTGAACCAAAAACACATGTTTTTAGCGATTGATCTCTGTGAGTGTGAACAAAATATCTCAAGAACGGAACATTGTACGAAATTGAAACTTGAAACTTAAGTTAGGTACTACTACGGGACCCGACACGAACTGTTTCATCAAAATCGGTCAACCAGAAGTAGTAGTTTATTCGAGTCATTTTTCACTTTTTTGCGATTTTCCCAAAAACGGTTGCTACGATTTTTCAAAAATCGCCACATTTACTACATTTGTTTATGTTCTACAAGATAGGGTAAGCACCGTGTCTGTTAAAATTCTTGGTATGACTTTTCTAGTTATTTTTTTTATAGACTGCGGCTTTAATATGCATTTTAGCTAAAAAATGTATAATGAAAGTTGTAGAGAATTTAAAATTGTACAACTTTAATTCCAAAAAAACTTTTTGTGTAACGCTTAGTTTAGCGGTAATTAGCGATTTTCTGGGTTTTTTTTCATGAAAATCTGTAAAATAAATCAGTTAATGAAAATTTCAGCTTTAATATGCGTTTCACGACAAAAGTGTAAAATCAAATTTATAGAAAATTAAAAGATCTACAACTTTTATTTACAGCATTTTTCTCTACAGAGTCTAGTTTAGCGTGAAAGTGATTTTCCGTATTTTTAAGCCAAATGGAGGTTAATTTTCATTTAGCATCATTCACATTTATATTAGGTTACGTTTTTTGAGGTTAGTTTTTTGTTTATTTTTAATATTTTATTACTAGGTAATGTTAGGTTATATTGTTAATTTTTTGCATTGGTAAGAGAAAGTTTTGTGATTGTTTTACACCAGATTTTTTTGTATTTATCTATAGATATGGAACGGCTGAATACAACAGCTCAGTACTGACAGCAAATTTAGAATCATTATTGAAGTATTTGCATGAATTATTACAGCAGTGTTTACATTTATCTAAATAATGTTATTTCATTATTATTAACGTTTTGATAAACTATCTGATGTCAGATTATTTGGAATCTGTTTATAAACATTCACGTATCTATTTAAACATGTTAATACATGCTGGTATCCGTACATTATTTGCATAATATTTCCATATTTCCTTGTATCAGAATAGCAAAGAGCTCGATCATTCCTAATATTACAGAATTTAATAGATTTTATTATTAAAAAAGCCCGTGATTTGAATTACTGTTAACAATTTTGTTATGATAAAAAAATGTTTGATATATTTTACCAATTTGTTAACCCTTTCAGTGCTGACGTCCGGTTTTCAGGACGTTTGCTTTTATGCTTAAAGTGCTGACGTCCGGATAACCGGACGTGGGCAATGTATGCATATAGTGCTAGCGTCCAATTATCAGGACGTCTACAAAAACGAGTTTGTAAGATTCTGTTCGCTTGTTCTAACAAATGTTCGATATCAGCCGTGTTCAGAAAGAAACGATCTTTCTGGCGATATATAACAATATATCGATAAATCGATATATTTTATAAAAATATCGTTTGTATGACAAACTCACGTGTAGTACAGCCGACATTTTTGTTTGCATGTGTTTAGTGAGGTTATTCGTTCTTGTGCGTTTTTTCACGTGTTTTATTGCCGCTATCTTTAATTTTTGTATTATTTTGTGAAGTAGTAAGGTGTAAATTCTTCATTTATACATTTACTTTATAAGTTTATTATTATTATGAGTTCATTGGACTTTAAGATTTTAAAATAATTTAAGAAACAATAAACAGTAGGCTACATAACGCGGTCAAAAAAGTGTAAATGACTTTAATTTAAAAAAATTGATGTTATTCTATTTATTATTAATTAATTAATTTTAAAATTGGTGTATAAGCAGAAAAATGTAGTGTCTTAAGTGTAGTGTTAATATTTTTGTGCTCAGTATTTTTTAAATGTCTTAAAATTGCCTCCAACAAGAAAATTAGAAAATAAAAAAATTGTAAGTACAAATATTTTATTTATTATTATTTATATTTTGTATAGCATCAGTATTTCTGTTATCCTATGTTTTAAAATAGATAATTAAAAACAAAATAAAAAAAAGTTCATTAATTTTGGTTAAAAAATGAGTAAGTTATGAATATTTTTCAAAAACGTTGCAAATTAGCAAATAGTAGGCCAGCATTTTATGCATAAACTCAAGAAAATTGCCCAGCACTTACTGACAATATTAGAAAAATCCATCTAGCACTGAAAGGGAAACACCGCAAAGTGTGTGGTTACTAAACGTCACTAATATTATTATTAGGTATTTATGTTACATTTATGTAGGTGTATTATAAGGAAAAATGTATGCATACATTTTTCTGCGGGTACAAGTGATATACTATTATCTAGCAAGCGTTAAAATTACACTGGTCTGCGCAAGTGCTAATAATTGCTGTCGGAGAATATGCTGACCGCATTGGCATAGTTGGTAACGTGCTCGCCTCTCATCATGCTGTCTTGGGTTCAAATCCTATTCAAGAATGGCATATTTTCATACGTTACAAAAAAATCATTTTATCCTTCACCGTCTGCATTAGTAGTAATTGCAGAACAGTCGGACGTTAAACCTAAATAAAAAAACATCCCTACTATGTGCCCCGAACTACCATCTGTATGAATCGAAATATTAACGTATACTCTATTCATCATAAGAAAGATATAGAGTAAACAAATAATGACGTCACTGAGCATGTGCATTATTTAAAAATTTGTACACGCTGATTAAAAGTAACAACAAAATACTGTTAAAAGTATTTTTATAAATGAAACTGTTAGGCCTACACCATATCATCACTGATGTTTCAAGTACTGATCAACAAATTTATAAAAACGGTACAATTTATTTCCATTCTTTTTCATAAATAAATGTGGTTACAAGTTATACGTATTACCTCTGATCTGTATGACAAAACAAGAGAACTTTAAAAGTAAACATTTTTATTTTAATGATTAGTCATCTAATATTAGTTTAGTCATTCGTTATTTCACAATTGAATTGACGATGACTAATCCAAACCTATAAATCTCTCTCCACATTTTTGACAATTTTTTTTTTTGTTTAACATCCGACTGTTCTGCAATTACTGCTAATACGGTGAAGGATTTTTTTAATTTTCTTTAAATAACATTATTTGCAATCAGTTTTTTAAAAATAAACTATAAACAAATCTTTTGAATTTACAAATCACAAGTTAATGCCTCATTACCCTGAGTACCTTTCATTGTATCAATTACTCATGTGTTAAACGAGCAAATTACTATGCACAAAGATATTTACATTTTACAATATGGAATACTCTCACTATAATTTTTTACATTTAAACTCTTTCAGACAAGTCCAAAACATGGTAACGTGTCAGGCGCTTAACTTCTTTTGCATTGTTTAGAAGATTTATGGCTAATTCATTTTCGTGACTTTCAAGACTTGCCTGATATTTTCTATTAAAACGGCTGACTTCGTCCATTGCATCAAGAAGGTTGCAATAATGTTGTATTTCTGCATTCCTTCCAAACCATGGCGCCCTTGTTATAGCCCGAAGAACCTTATTCTGGAAAACCTTATTTACGGTCTTATCTGGAAAATCGGGTTTTTCAAGTAAAATACGAAGATGAGCTGTCATGTTTCAGGTACATTACCTCTGGTATACCTCAGGGTTCAGTTCTAGGCCCGTATTTGTACTCATTGTATGAAGCAGACTTACCAACAACTGAAGGGACATCTCTTCATTCACTGACGATAAGGCATTGCCTGCTAAAAGTGGAGATCCTATAGTTGCTTCAAACAAACTTCAGGAATGTTTAGATCAAATCCAACCATGGCTTAAAAAATGGAGAGTGAAGATCAATACAGCAAAATAACAGCACGTTACATTTACAATACGGAGAAATACTTGCCCACCAGTAAAACTTGGAGGTGTTGATTTACCAAAAAAGTGAAGTTGTGAAGTACCTGGGTATGCATCTTGACAGGTGGTTAACTTGGAAAACTTATGTTAGAATGAAGGGGAATGAATTAAATCTAAAATGCATCAGGATGTACTGGCTGATTGGCGGGAACTCTTCACTCTCTTGAGAAAAGTTCCTGCTTTACAAAATGTTACTTAAACCAGTTTGGTTGTACGGCGTTCAACTTTGGGGAACTACCAGCAGAAGTAAAATAGAGGTGAAGGATGAAATTATTTTTTGTAACGTATGAAAATATGCCGTGCCTGAATGGGATTCAAACCCAATACCGCATGATGAGAGGTGAGCATGTTACGAACTACGCCAATGCGGCCGGCCATTTTTTACAAAGAACATGTGATCGTAATAATGCTACCAGTTCCCTTTTGATATTGTATTGTCTCACATCGTTCATACGTGCATTATTATTTATTTTCAATTAAGAGTTAGTGTTATAGTATATTTTCTATTTTTTCATTTCTATTTTTATCGTTGAATTCTGTAAAACCACATACAGATTTTTTTGTTTCGGTGTATGTTTTCTAGAATACGTCCAAACTGGTTTAATATAATTGTATAATTAGAGTTAACAATTTTTTTAAATTTCTGCCGCCTCTAAAGCATAGTGGTTAGCACGAAAGTTTACAGCGTTGAGGTTCCGGGTTCGATTCACGGTTAGGACCTCAAAATTTTCACAAGTCAAAACCTACTGTTCCTAACAAAACCGTACGTAGTCAGTAATGACCCAGATGTTGATGCGACTTTAAATAGATTACAAATATTTTCAAGTAGATTTTCTTCATTTTTAGAACGTATAAAAGACCAATGTATTTGTCGAATTCTCGTAAAATATTTAATTTAGAATGGAACCAAAAACGAATGGAACATATATTTTTAATTCAACTAAAAAGAAAGTAACGAATGAAAAATTTGCATGTTGTATTTGAATGCAGTGTAATTTCCCTTTAGTCTGCAACTACATTTAAACATATTCTTCCTTTAGTTAACTATTCTGAACAATTCCTTAGTTATTTTTCTAAAGTTGCATGCATTTTATTCAGCTCAACCTCGGCTTGTATGGTTTAATTTTATCTGCTTAACGAACTCTACCTCTCTACTACCTACCGCATATTTAACTACAAAATTTTCCTCATTAGGGAAATGATTCAACGTTGTCGTTGAAAGAAAATATTACAATGACAACAAAATATACTGCAGTCTTCTTCTGTATATCCATGGAAAAATAGAACAAACTAAAATTGTTGAAAATAAAAAAAACTTTTAAAAGAAAAGTTTGCATTGTTATATTATTTTCTTGTCAACATTCAACATTTATATACCTTTTGATTTGATAAAATTTAAAATTGATTAGAATTTAAAAATTTGTATCATTAGTTTTGTACCTGAGTACGACTTATCTTTCTAGTAAAATGAATTCTGTTACTCTAAATGTTGTAACAAATTCTTTACATGCATTATTTATTATAGATTCTTTCAGGATCTGGTTATTTCGAAATAACAAAACCTCATTTTACATTTTATAACAAATATTTATTTGCAAAATAATTACTTTTATAAATTATTACAGTTATAACAACTGAAGTTATTTCTTTTAATCCCTATATGTGTGCGTTGCAATCTATTCAATTTAAGGACAATAGGTTACCCCATGATACCCCATGATCACATTATAAATGAGGAAATAAGGGCCAATATAAATGTCTCCTCTCTCTTAGAAACAGTTGGTAAATACAGAGAGGAATGGGAGAACATTTTACGAATAGGTGAGGATTTTGTGGCCAAACGAGCACTAAGCTACATAGGCCTATCTGATGAACGAAGAGATGTGGGTAGGCCACGATAAAGATGGGGTAACGTGGAAACAGGTTAAAGACCTCATCTACGACATGATAAAAAAGAAGATAAATCTGTTTATTGCAGCTCTAAAAGTAACTTTTAATTACCCAGTTATATACGTACAAACTAGTTTTAACGTAACCGTTATGCTACTAGTAATAATTCTAGAGTGCGGGTGCAATACGATAGTTTTTTATAATGTTAATTAGAAAAGTTGCATATAGATCTATGTTTATAAATTTATTATTCGCTCATTATTTAAACAAGTGATGACTAAAATCATAACAAACATCAGAACAGCCCCGCGTTACTTAAAAGATGCAAGATGGAAAAATTGTAAAAAAATTAGATTTAAGTACTTGGGTATTTAGTACAACCAAAGACTAGCGAAAACGTAATGAAGAACAATAGCCGAGGAAAGATGGCAGTTGCACTTTGAAAAACTCAACACATTATCACCTACCGAGGCCGACGACACGTGGTGAAACCTTGCTTGTTAGTTTGGTGGTACTGAAAATGGCCGTTGTTGGGGGTCGGAAGCGGTGAGCCGGCTAGGTGTTGAAAACGGAGCCCGAAGAGTGACAGCTGGGCAACCGGGTTCAAGCCTAGCCTTCCCTCAGCGGCTGTTGGGTTCCACTGCAGCGTGACAGTGGAGGCCGTCTACCGATGGCGGTTCTTTTCGGGCCAGCGAAGGCTGACCGGTGCGGGAATGTAGCGTCCGCCCCCGGTAGCGTAGACCAGGGATGGCGTCCGGTCTCGGCTGGGCTCTTCTTCTTCGGTCGGAAGCTCTTCTTTCTGCTCCTTCCCAGTTTAGAAGCTGGGTGGCGAATGTCACTCGCGGGCCGGTGCTGCCGCTTAAATTCCCTTCAGGCGAGTCCTCTTTGAGGTGGAGGGGAGGCACTGCTGGCTCCGCGCGTCTGTAGCGCTCCACGTGGGAAGCAGGTACTGGGACCGTCCGTAGGTGCTAATATTCGTAGGGCAGTTGACAACAACATGTATGAGAAGAAAGTTTTCAAGACAAACACTGCCAAGAACAGACATAACAGTGATAAAACCACTGAAAGTGTTTTAGTGAGTGATTTACTATAAAAAAAGTGTTTTAGAATGACGACGAACACTGGTAATCTATAAGTCTACAATAAACAATATTTTATTTTTTTTTGAGAGAGGGAGATCATTTGAAAACAATGGGTTCAAATACAGTATACAGATTACAAGAAAAGGAAGAACTACGATCGATTAATTAAAACACTTAGTAAACGAAGATTAAAATTCTACGGTCACCTGTGTAGTACCATTGACAAAAACAAATTTTAAGACACTAACCATAGAAGCTAAATTATATGACAAGTGGTTTAAAGAAGTTGAAAGGGATTATTAAAAAATTGAAAAACCGAGAAAACATAATAGATTGCAACAAGTTCAGAAAATTATTAGTAACTAAAAACTTTAAGCAAAATTAAAAGTATAACATTGGATGGATGGGTGGAAGAAAGGAGAAAAACCTGAAGTGAAGGCATTTTAGAATGTAGACTACAAAACGAGTTTTTAGAAAAAACTAAAGGTTTTTTTAGGTCGTATAAAATTATAATCGAAAAACCGTGTGATAATTGAAAATTTTATAAAGTGAATGCATTTGGACATGTAGATGAGACTGAATGCAGTTACGTGATATAAGAAAGTTTATTTCAATGAATCCCTTGCTTGTATTATTCAGTCGATACTGTTAATTTTTTGTATAGTATATTTTTCATATAGTAAGGTAATTGTCGGAATAATTTTTTTAAAAGCGTAGTTATAAATTTGACAGGTATTCACAGTGTAATATAAATAACCATGTTGTAATAGAAAGTGATTTATCAAAGAATTTTCTTATCTTTTAGTTTTAATAATATTTATAATATGAGGACATAAGAATAACCCTAATTGTTAAGTGGAAATGGAGTGTTCCTATTGGTCTATAAGCTGCCAATCATAAGAAGGTGAAGAAGAGGAAGTGATAGTGCGCAAAGACTTACTATAGTTGTTCTTTTTGTCGTGTTTTGGGTGGTTATAAAGAAAGGGTGTGATATACGGGGTACAGGGGGGTTACAGATCCCCCCCTTTACTGTTAGAAGGGGGAATAAAGGGGGTGTCGGTCTTGCGCGGATGACTGGACTTCACAACAACCCCGTCTGGAATCGCGACACTGAATTTCAACTCAGTATCACGCGGAACGCGTTCTGGGTTACACAAAAGGAGATTTCACGCTCCCCTTATACACACGCGTATATCTCGCGTAATTCTCTCGTAAATATGGTTTTAAATTTTTTAACTCATCATTCAAGTTTGTCCTAGCAATTATTTTAAATAATGACGATTTTAATTATTTTTTAAATATAGAAATATTAAAAAATATTTGTTTGTCATCAATCCATCCAAGTATTTATAAATTTACAAAAAAGCAAACATGACCTGCCTTTTATTGACTGCTTTAATATTTTCTACTCTGCAATTTTTAGGTGAGTAATAATTAAATTGAAATAACAGTGTGCTTCTATTAAATTTTCAACCATCCATCCTAAAATATTAAAAAAATCTATTTTCAAAAATATTCTTACTCTAAAACTTTCTCTGGTCATCTTATAATCAAAAAAATATTGGATAACGTTCGAAAAATTATCCAAATTATTTCCGAAAAATATGTGTATTTTAAAATATTTTATAAAAAATATTTATCTAAAATCTATTACAAAAAATAAATAAAAATAAAAGGATTTGTTAAAAAGTGATCATGAAAACGTAACTCCAAATGGATAATTTTTACAAAATAAAAATTTAATTTTCGCTGAATATTATAAATTTAATTTTTTAATTTCTGAGGTAAGTAAGTGAAACTCCGTTTTAAGTCTCAAGTGTAACTTTGACAACAGCTTAACAATCTAAAGATGCTTTTTTATAAAGGATACAGACAAAATATCTAGTACATTTTTAAACTATTCGACAAAAACATTCACAAAACTATTTGACAAATTTTACATACACTTAACGATTTGTTTAAAATTATAAGGCGATAATTCTAATTTACGAAGACTTTAAAAACCACGAATCAGAGACGTGCTACGTTAATAAATTTTAACCAGAATTGATTAGATTCATTTTAAACTTATCATTAAAAATTAAACTAATAATTATTTGAACATCAACTTTAAACATATGTGAGTCTAGGGTATATTTCACTGGAAGCTTTTTCTGACATTAAGGTCAAGCAAATGTGATTAATTCAAAAGGTGTTAATGTACAATGGTAGATATAAAGTTAAAAATTAAAATCATAGGTAGGAATTTAATTTACTAAAGCTAAAATGTCTTTTGGATTCCTCAGAGTAACAACGTTGTATTAAAAATTTGTAGTCAAAAAATGTTTGTGCGATTCAAATAATTTTTCATACGCTAAATTAAATTTTAAAATTTCTTCTCTGACTGCTTAAATAAATATATTGTTTCAAATAATATGATTTGTCGTATACCATTTAAAGCTCGGAAACTTTCGAATGAAAACTTAACAGAATATAAAAGTAATATTATATTTTGTATATTATATTTTTTAATTTCTTTAACGTACCATTTACTGGTGAGTAATTAACAATTACAGTAGTTATGGTACATTATCAGTTGGTTTTAATGTATAATAATTGTTAAAATCCTATCCAGGAATCAAACTCGGGATTTCAAACTCGCTTTGGAGTTTAATACGCTAATAACTGCAAAATAATTTTACAACGTATTGCTACATTACAATAGGTTCATTTTATT
The DNA here is from genome assembly GCA_035578175.1 of Catonia carolina. Lineage (NCBI taxonomy): Eukaryota > Metazoa > Arthropoda > Insecta > Hemiptera > Achilidae > Catonia > Catonia carolina. The sequence continues at coordinate 24,057,430 of JAQMRL010000009.1, forward strand.
TTAAACAGTCGGTAATTATTATAGCGAAAGAATTGAAAAACTGACGGAAGTCAAACATATATATATATATATATATGTAGCTTTTGTGATAGGCCTACTAACAAAAAAAACTTAATAGAGTAATAAACAATAAAATACAAACATTTTACGCTAAATTTTAGATACAATATTTTCTAAGGCAAATCTATTAAATGAAAAGTTTTAACCTTGAATAATTTTGAGTTAAACGATTATAGGATACTTTTATGTTCAGTCTATCTAAAATATTTAACACTACAATCTGAAATTATTCGTTTTATTTTCTTTAATTTGAGATATTTTAATTTTATTAAATTGCTCCTATTTTTAAACAATTGTCTATCCTTCCCTTATAGAGCCTATACGTTTATAAAGTCCTTAGAAATTTTTGTGAGCCAACTGATAGAACTTATACTGATAGAACTGATGAAGCGAACTGAATACTTACGAGAACATTAATTTAAAGAAAAACATTCACCGTTTCGATATTGAAATTTTTAGGAATATTTCAAAGTTTATTTAATATGTTCCAACGGGTTTTAAAATTAATTCATATAGTTTGATTGACAGATTGCTCAAAATCTAATAGGCTTACATTTTACGAAAATTATGATAATATAATAGTTTTCTTATGGTAGATTTATGTTTTTTCAATAACGCAACGATCTGTAAACAATTTTATGTTATCTACAATTTTTAAAATAAAAATTCATAAGTGTTTTATCGTTACTTGCGTTTTATTCTAATATAAAGAAATATTTTATTTAAAACAACTCGCTATTCTGTTTGATTATTATTTTCTAAATTGCTTTATGGGGGAATTTTAGAAAATACTCCCTTGTCTGAAAAGTTCTGTTTGTTTATGTGTAACTGTCAAATAAGTTGCTTACCAAACCGAGTAACTTGAAATAAGTTTAAGCTAATATTTATCAGCAGATTAACTACCTAATCTACAGGTTAGGCCTATATAAAATTGTTAAAAGAAATTTCTATGTAAGTGTGCTCTATCTTGTAATTATATTAAACGATTAATATATTTTAATAAAATTATTTAAAATGGAAGATACTACCGTAGACGCTTTATTGTTTTGTAGTTTAAAATAAAATAACATGCATTATCTTTTAAAAAACCGGTATATACATTTTCTTCTACCTGTATACTGCTATAACCTGTTTATTTTCTTTAAACAATTAATATTATAATAAATATTAATACTGATCTAGTAAAATAAATGTATAACTATAAGAGGTCTAAGTAATATCCTAAAAAATAAAATATTTTTTTAGGTTTTTATTTAACGTTGCATTAACAGCTAGATTATTAGTGACTGCAGTGGGTTATCTAACTTTTAACATTGGATTTAACTTGTAATAGTTTACACACCCTAGCCAGGAATCAAACCCGGGACCTCCGCGTTGTAAACTACTACGCTCCCACTACACTACGAAAGCGACCATTAATGTTTACCCCTCTATAATATTAATTTAAATAAAATAATACTAACGAATATTACACAAAATTTGTATAATGACAATTATTAAGTAGTTCAAAAACCTTGTCATTTCGACCGTGAATTCTGATTTAAAACTAATCTAATAAATAGTTTAAATAAATAATTTAATAGTCTAATAAATTTATTGCTAAATTTATAACGTAATAAAAATGTTATGATCTTAATATTTATCTAAATATTTACTATTAAATTCCAAATTTTTGTTTTACTGAGCTTAATAAAGATCTCTAGAAACAAAGATTGTTGCTTTTATGGTGTGTTAGTTTATTTTACGTCGGATAGTTTTAAAATGTTGTTGTTTGAATTTTAAAATGCACCCCAAAGTTGTATTCGATATGTCATAAAAAGTTTCAACATTGATTTGTAACGATTAACATTGTAAGATTTGTTGCCTAAAATCCAATATATTTAAAAAAAATTTTGTTTTAGTTGTTTCCTTTTGACGGCTATATTTTGTTTTATGCAAAACGACGACGATCTAAGTGTACGTATGGCCATATAAATGTGATATTAAGAATTTAACTATGGAATTTGTTTTTATTATTGTAACAAATATTAAACAAACATTTTAAGGAAATTTAAAAATGAAAAGTTTTAATGAATTTATTTAAAATATTGGTTATTACTAGTTAAACGAGTTGAAGAAACGTATCACGCAAAGAGACTATCGTAAAATCTTTGTAGTAAATTGGATCAAGAATTAAAACTGGGACTTTTTGTTTAGTAACCAATCAATTAAATACAGTTGACGCAGTCAAAAACGAATTAATTAATTAGTTTTATCTGAAAAAAAATTATTTTTTATTACTTAAATTATATGTCAGAAATAACATCATATATAAATTGGTTTATCTAGGTTGTTTAACTTTAAAACCAAAAGAATTTTTTTTAAATTATATTTTAAAAGGTTAAATATAATGTTTACAATTTTATTATTCGAGTATATAACTTTTTTACACCTTTCTTAAATTTTAAATTTGTAATCCTGAATGATTTCTGTATTTTTAGAATTTAATTTTTACTTATTTAATATAAATAATTTTACAAATGTGCTTAAACAACTAAAAAAAATTATTAGGATATAAGCCGATAATTAAATTTAAAAAATGGAGTTAATAGTTTAGAGAAGCCACCGTTAGGTGATTGTGGTGCAAAAAATTAAAATTTTGAATGAATTTTTTCTACTAAAGTTTTGTTATCACATCCATGCTTCTTGTATAATATTGAAAAATATTCAATAATATAATAATAATAATAATAATAATAATAATAATAATAATATTCTAATTATTATAGTAATAATTTTATAAGAATATAATATTAAATAATATAATATTATTTTATTGATATTAATACGATTTCTGATTGATTGGGAGAACATTTGTTGCACATTGGTTTTATTATGAAAAGTACAATTAAAAACTCCATTTAACCAAAATATAAGAGGTGGAACCGATTCCGGATTTGTGAAATTCCGGATAACACGTAGATGGTCCGGATACGTTGATGGTTTACGAATATTAAAAATGAATGATTATACAGTACAATTAAATTTGTTAAATTTAAACTATTTTAACAGTTACAAAGGTATTTAGACGATTTTTGTACAACCACAAAATTTCAAGATTAAAAGATCAGCAGTGAAAACCCAGGCAGCCACCAGACCATCTCGTTTTCGTGACCGACTGAAACTGATCAATTGTAGGTGATAGGTCAAATCCAAGCATTGAAACAGAATCTGAAATTTTGTATTCTTTTCAAAAAATTTATAAAATAAATTGTCTCGTTTTTTCACTTTTACATAAATAATAATTTAAACATTGGTAAAGTTCAGTTGTAAGATCCCGGACCGGTGACTGAGAGGCCATCTTGTAGTAACGAACCACCGATACACGAGTAAACAAAATGGGCGGTACACATACACCAGACATAAGTTTACATGCCACCTATTTCGCAAATATGAAATTTGTTAAATTTATTTAGATTGTATCAATAGTTTACAGGTTCTTAAAGATTTCTTTTTATAAAAACAAATGTATTTCATGATTACATAAACAAAAAAAGTCGTGAAAACTTTGACTCCCACCAGAAAATCTCATTTTCCTGGTCTACCGAAACTAATCTACTTCACGTGCTAGGTCACGTCAAAGCGTTGAAACAAAAACTGAGAAATTTTATTATTCGTTTAAAAAAACTAATTATAAATCGTACCTTTTTGACACTTTAGAAAAATAATAATATAAATACTGATCTAAATCAGCTGTAAGATCCCGGACAGGAAAACGAGAGGCCATTTTGTAACACCCTACCAATACGCGAGTAAACAAAAGGGGTTTTTTGGTTTAACGTCCGACTGTTCTGCAATTACTGCTAATGCAGACGGTGAAGGATGAAATGATTTTTTTGTAACGTATGAAAATATGCCGTGCCTGAATGGGATTCGAACCCAAGACCGCATGATGAGAGGCGAACACGTTACCAACTGCGCCAATGCGGCCGGCAGTTAATACCAACAAAACGGTTGGTATCAACACACTAGACATATAACTGTGATGATAGGTATTAAGATTTTAATTCAAAAATTGACGTTTTTGAGTTAAGTTCACTACCCAGTTAAGAAAATTTTGTCTTTCAATCGGTACAATGTGTAGCTAACTTCTGAAGTGAATTACGTCGACTGGTCTAAATAGCTTTATAAAAAATTTTCTTCGCGTAATCATCAAATATTATTATTTACTAGCCACTTATTTCGCAAATACATATTTTTTACAACTTTTTACTATTAGCCTATGTATAAACGAAAATACAGAAATTTCATGAGAACAAAATGTAATATTGTACAGTAATTAATATTTACAGTACCTTGTTCAATTATTTTGTTAGGGTAACCTTTTGTTAGGGTAACATTGTGCCATCGTTTATTAAATGGACGTCCTGGAAGTGAAAAACGAATCCTCAAAATTGTGAAACTTTGTATTCGTAATTTATTTCTTTGGACACTGATTTACAACGCTACGTATTTATAAATACTGTAGTCTACTGTGTGTATACAAATATTGAAATTGCAAAACTAGTGTTTTGAATCCCTTTTTGTTTAGTGGGTTTCTGATAATCGGGGGTTTATTGTAGTTAAAAATTCTAATAATATTTTGAAAGTTTTCTTATAAGACATATTAAAAATAAATTTATGTTTCTTTTCTTTTAACTTTGACTAGGTGAATCTCTGCACGAAAACCCGCATTAAAGTGTATATTTGTTTTTATAGAACGTCTCCTGCCTTTTGAGCTTCTCCCTAATCGACGACTATCCATTGATTTTTTGATGAATGGATATAGTTTCTAAAAAGAATCGCAAAAATATAATAGCTCTGAAAAGAGCTATTACTACTGCTGGTCGTTATTATAAAAACATAAGCACAATAAAAGCAGAACTCACTGTGCACTATTCAAAGTAACCAACTATGCTGGAAAGTTCAAAGCGATGCGTCACTGCCAATGCGTTGGTATATTTGCGTTGGTATGCGTTGGTTTATTTTTATTTAATTGGTTATTATTTGTTCGTTGAACTTGCCCCCTCCAACCTGATATAGCTGTGAGAGATGTAGGAGGGATAGATAGGAAAAGAGAGAGAGAGATATGCGTAGGGTAGTACTGCATTCAGTACACAGACGCATCGCTTACCGTATTCTGGTTCTTATTAACTTTATGTTTTATTATCTGTATTTTAGACCTCCTATTTTACGGTCATAAATTAAAACATATGATTTTCGTTAGTTTTCTGCAAATCAACTCAAACAGACTTTGGGGAAAATCGGTGAAGTTTAAAGTGGTTAAAATTGTGTCGAAAAACCTGTTCGCTATTAATATATAGATTTATATTGCGCTGTAACTTAATTAAAGGTATTATTAAGTAGTAATAAAACTAAGTGTAAGTATTACTTAATAATTATAAACTTTGTTATATTTCAATTGTAGTTATAAAACAATACAAACATTGTAATAAAAGTTATATTAAATAATATGCATTGTTTTATTTTTATTCTGTACAAGTAATTTTAAACAAATTTCCCAGTAATACAGAAATATACAATTCCGATTTTTCATCTTATTACTTAAATAAAATATATAATGAAAGGCGTTAAATACATTTTTTAACCTAAGTAGAAATAAAACTATTGTTTTTTAAATTATATAAATTTTATGTTCTAACAATGTATTAACGTGTGTAATATCATTTGTTTTAAAACCAATAAATTAATCAAATTTAATTCAACTTAATGAACTTTGTATAAAATATTATAAGTTATTATCTTTCAAGTATTTTTACTACTGTTAGAATATGTCTCTTTCTTATTTTATTTCGGTTATTTATTTTATTTTTTGTTTTAAATATTTATTACCGTACTGTAGAGTGAACTGCACAATATTTAATATTTAACAGGCTGTGGGGAATTTGACTTTCAGGAAAAGATGTACTTAATTGTACATTTTTGGATTAGAACTAAAGATATTGTCCGTTATTCAGACCAAAAGGTCTTTGCTCCGTTTTCTCTTTAGACGTCGTACAGTTGGGAAGTTTCTTGCAGTTAGATCACGGGGAGTTGGTTGGGATATTGTTGTTCATGAAATTTACTATAAAAAAACGCGGTTAGATTTGTTACCATTGGAGTTTTGAAAACTTCAAGGAGAATTTTATTTCTTACTTTTAAAAGAGCACCAGGAGTAAAACTTTAGAATTTTGACTAAAAGGTCAAGATAAATTTTAAGTTCCACCTCTGCTCCAAAGAGCTGGACAGAATAATTTCAGATTGATCTCAAAAATGTTTTGTAATTTGAAATTTTGGAACTGAGATCAATTTTGATCGAGTGTTAATTAAAATATGTTGTGTTCTCTTGTCGGTGTTGTTTGGGTCATCAGACAAAAGGCTGGTTTTACTAAATGAAACTAGAAGTGAGATGGTTTACAATTATAAACAATATTGAAAAAGTATACTTACCAGCATGCTAAGCTCTCTGAAAAGCTTTTACTTTCCACCGTACAATGACACCTTCACTTCATTCACCACAATGTCTGGCTGTATAATGAAATTCATTACTCTCAGAGGAGATAACTCTGACTAGTGTCTTTTACACTATTTGTGTCTTTATATATTAAGGTCAGCTCATATCATCATGCTCTAAACGTTTCCGTAATGGAGCATTTCCTACAATACAAAATATTCTTTCATGCTTTGTAAATGAAAGCATTCATATCAAGCGTAGCGTATACGTTACGATACGGCACGGTCCGTCTCCGTACGAGATTTTCGGGGACAATATTTACCGGAAACTGAACATGTCGGAATACATAGCTACGCAAACAACACGCTTCGCATGAACGAGCTTTCGTACAGGTTCAGACATTTTGTACATTTTGTTGCTGCGATGGACAATGACAAATTAATAGAATAAGTTCGCGTGTATTCTTTATTTTTGCTAGTTTTTCTTTTGGCTTCATTGCTTCTTTAAAAATAATATCTTGTTTAGTTACCACCAGTTTTATCTTTAAATACAACTCATTAAACTTAAAGTATTGGAAAAACTTTTCTTCTTCATCCATCAGTTCTTAAATAAAGTCCAATATTCTCTTTCAACCTTCCTAGTTTTGAGCATTTTATGTGCGACAATCTCTTACGTTTCCGTGTATTGTTTTCTACATCATCTTCTTCCATTAAAATTAATATCACACACAAATTTTTAGTAGTCAAACCTAACATTTTGACGCTAATAAAATAAACTTACGTAACGTTATTACTTTGGCTTCTAGTGCCGGTTATTGTGTGATGATATGAATGACAGAGATGTCGTGTAGGAAACGGTATGTTACGGAAACGATTGGTGTATGGTGATATAAACCGACCTTTAGTATTTCACACCAGATTTTTACAAAATTAAAAAAAAAATTAGCAACTAGCCAGTAATCTAAGTGTTCACGTTTATTATGAAGCTGTCTCATTCTTTGATGAAACGCTTGTATTTAAAATGAACCCAAAAAATTTACCTGGGAAAAATTGAAATTAAATTATAGGATGACAAAGAAATCCTTATATTATTACAAAATATAAAATGTACATTTTTTAAATATTTTTGGCCTGTACTCATGCCTACGCACGTGTTTATTATTAAAACGTAGGTGTAGTCAATTCCTTCAGGTAACGCAATTTTTCAATTTCTTTGATCGTAACATCATATTGGCACTTGTATTTCGTTCTCAAATATGAAATAAATGGAATCATGTAAATGTTCACGAAATATTAAATATTTTATTATTGCATAAATTTTTCATTAATGTAGGGAATTAAATTACTATAAATGACAATCCTAGCTTGTTGCTAACACAATATCCTTTCTTCTTTTTTTACTTTCCATTACCTATATGAATATATAGGAAGGAATTATTGTTTTCATGTCGATTTTTCACCTGATATACACGTTTTCAAACACCCTGAACCTAAAAAAACATTTTTATAACGATTTGTCTGTATGTGTGTGTAAACAAAATATCTCAAGAACGGAACATCGTACGAAGTGGAAACTTGAAACTTAAGTTAGATACCACTACCGGACTCGACACAAACATTTAAAAATAAATCGGTCAACAGGAAGTAGTAGTTTATTCGTGTCATTTTTAACTTATTTGCAATTTCCTCAAAATCGGCTCTTACGATTTTTTGTTTTAAATCGCCACAATTACTACATGATTTATTCTCTACAAGATAAAGTAGACTCTACGTCTGTTAAAGTTCTGCGGAGTCTGGTTATCGTAGAAAAAAAGGTTTTTTTAAGATTGCGGCTTTAATGTGCATTTTAGCGTAAAAGTTTATAAAATTAAAATAGTAGATTTTATTTAGTAGAATTTTATTTCAAAAATTTCTTTATATAATCCTTAGTTTCGTTGTAATTAGTGATTTTCTGTTTTTTTTTTCATTAAAATTGTAAAAAATAAATTTTTTAAGATTTTAGCCAAAGTATGCATTTTACGACAAACCTGTACTGATCAAATTTATAGGAAATTAAAAGATCTACAACTTTTATTTTAACATTTTTCTCTACAGAGCCTAGTTTACCGCGAAGGAGTGAATTTCCATTTTATTAAGCCAAACTAAGGTTGATTTTCATTTTTCATCATTCACTCATTATTAAAATAAGGTTATGTTTTTTGAGGTTAGTTTTCTGTTTATTTCTCATGTATTATTACTAATGTTAGGTTATGTTGATAATTATTTGCATTCGCAAGATAAAGTTGTGTGAGTGTTGGCACCAGATTTTTCGTAAACGTAGATAATTAAATTACTAAAAACGACATAGTGTAGGTTTCCTAGCTTATGGCAAACACAATATTCTTCCTGCAATTTCTTATATTTGAAAATTTAGCTATTATTTGCTTAAAATGTATTATTACTTTTACCCCCTATATAAATATATAGAGAACGTGTACTGTTTTCATGTAAATTTTTTGAAATCATGGCTTTAGCGATTGGTTTGTGTGTGTAGGAACAAAATATTTAAGAACGGCCTATCATACGATGTTGAAAATTGGAAATTAAATTTAGTAACACTGGGACACCCGACACAAAATTTTCATCAAAATTGGTTCACCGGAAAGGGTAGTTTATCGGTGCAATTTTCCACCTTTTTTATAATTTTCTCAAAAACGACTTCTACGATTTAATTTTAAATAGCGTCATTTACTACATTTTTTATGTTCCACAAAATGGGGTAAGGTTAAATATTTGGGAGACTGTGCTCTCCTGGTATAAAAAATGACGAAATTATCAACTTAATAATTTAATAAATAGTTTATTAAAAATATATTGTTTAATACCAAACGGTTTGCTTAATCCAGTATTTTAACCTTAACTGCAAAAAATTGAAATATATAAAAAACCCTCAAGCCAAATTATTATAAAACACTTATGCAACTTGTAATGGTGGAAAAAAAATTATAATTCAAGGGAAAATTATTCTAAAAAGGGAAATTTGTTGATTGCATTAATCACAAAATTCCCTGTGAGTGGGAAACATTTATCGCGCCTTTTGGAACTTACTATAATGCATTATAAATTGCAACTTCAGATTTCAAAGTGTCTTTTCATGCGATATCAGATTATTTCTGAATCAAATATGAAAATACTAAAGGTTCATTTTTGGTTGAATTGTGTTTTAATTTCAATGAATTATTATTCAGATTTTCTTTAATATATTTGTGCTTTCCTTTTTAATTTAAATTAGAACTGTCTTGATTATACTTATAATGAAATAACGTTAAGAAGGTTTGATTATCTTTTAGCTACAGAATAATCATTCAAGTAGAACTTTATAGATGCATTTTTGTCTTTCCTTCATTTTAACGGTTTATTGGTCTAACAGCGATAATACTGTGAAGTTTATTCCGAGATCTTCCAGGATCTGGATGTCTATAAATTAAACATCTTCCTTTTAAGAAGAAGTTTCCTTCAACTTTTACTTCAATTTTTTTTACAGGGCTTAGTTAAACGTCCAAAAATAATGTCTTTCTGAATTTTTCTTATCAAAATTGGTAAAAATTTACTTTTTTATGATTGCGGGCTTAGTATGAATTTTACGACAAACATTTCCATAATTAAAGTTATATAAAATAATAAAATTAACAACTTTAATTTTAATTGGTTTTTCTAGTGAGTAATTTAGTGTCAATGAGAGATTTTCAGTATATATTTTTAATTTCTACAGAGGTTGGATTTTTCATTTAGCGTCATTCATTCATGATTAAAATTAGGTTATACGTTTTAATATTTACAATGGCATGAGAAAGTCAAGTCAATGTTTTATACTAGATTGTTTTTTAATAACCAATCGAATCTCTTTTAAGTTAAAAATCCCTTTTAATCCCATGGTTCGTGGCAATTTTTAAAAAAGATTACTTTTGCCCTATGGCAAAAACCACTTGTGATTTCTGTATCTACTCAAGAGAAATCGAATGACACTATTTTTGTTTCCAAATTCCGACTTTATTTCTTCACTTCCAGTTTTGGGCCACTTCCGGTCAAAACCGAAACTTCAGACCCAATCCAAGTCTACTAGCTATTTGAGTTTATACGAATCCGAAAACCGTTTGTTGCTATCTCTTCTCGTTTCTTACTCTGATTTATTGACTTTCGGTTTTGGGCCACTTCCTATTGAAACCAGAACTTCAAACCCAATGATTTATGTACTCTTTAAAATTTATACTCTTAAAAACTCTTTTATACTCTTTGAAACAAACCAAATAACGCTATTTTTGTTTCCAACACAACTTTGATTTCTTGACTTTTGATTTTGGGCTCCTTTTGGTCAAAACTGGTACTTTAAACTGAATCCAAACCCTCAAACCTTTTGTGGAGATTACAAATCCGAACTTTTACACCAAATCTGTTCGTTGCAGGGCTACAATAATTAGTTATGTTTTTTATCACATTGTCAGCCAATTAAATGACTGAATTATTTAAGAACAGAAGAGGTAGAGGTGTAAAAGACACTAATCAGAGTTATCTCCTCTGAAAATAATGAATTTCATTATACAGCCCAGACCCTGTGGTAAATGAAGTGAAGGTGTCATTCGCAGAGTGAAAAATATGTGCTGATCAGTGGGTTCGGCAACCTGATAAGCGTACTTCGCCATTCAGTGAGGAAGGCCAGTGTAAACAAACTCATTCCTTGTTTTACATAGTAAAACCTCTACATGTTTAAACCAGCCTTTCGGCTGATGACCTAAACAACACCAACAACAAATCCGAAAACCGTTTGTTGCTACCTCTTGCAGTCTCTAAAATTGATTTTTTGACTTCCGGCTTTTGATCACTTCCTATCAACACTGGAATTCAAACTCAATCCAGACCCACTAAATTTTTGTGTTGATTACGAATCCGAAACCCGTTTGTTGCTATCTCTTGCAGTCTCTAACTTGATTCTTTACTTCCGGTTTTGGGCCATTTCCGGTCGAAACCGAAACTTTAAACCCAATCCAGGCCCACTTACGTTTTTGCGTAGATTACGAATCCGGAAACCGTTTGATTCTATTCTCTTGTAGTTCCTGAATTTGATATTTTTGATTTCCGGCTTTGGACCACTTTCGGTCGAAAGTGGATCTTCAAAAATAATGATTTCTGTATCTACTGTTTAAAAAAAACCGAATAACACTAATTTTGTTTCCAAATTCCGACTTTGATTTCTTGACTTTTGGTTTTGGGGCCCTTCTGGTTATAACCGGAACTTCAAACACAATCCAAACCTAGTAACGCTTTTGTGCAGATTATGAATCCGGAAACTGTTTGTTGTTATCTTTTGTAGTTTCTGAAATCTGGGTGTAACGGATGGACGGATGGACGCAGGAAAATGATACATGATAATTTTAAAAATAATTTCAACCAATAATGATCCTAGTTTCCATATTACTTACAGTAAATGAAGTATAAATGACCGATTAGAAAAAATATTTTCTTTTTTTCTCATATTGTTGAAAAGGTAAGAGAGTATTAAACGGAATTCAATGGGTAAATAAATAAAGTTGAGGTAGATGTAGAAAGAGCTAATCAGCAGTCGGCTGGTAGAAAATGTGTTACTGGGTTTGAATGAGTATAAATGTATTACATTATGGCGGTTATCGCCGGGATATCCGTAATGGTACACATGGAAAACAGAAAGGAAACGTACTAAAATTTAGAGGGTAACCTAAAGTCAGATAGGGATATGAAAAAGGACGTATAATGAAATGAAGGGATAGGCTGGCGTACCTATAGGATTTAGTAGTGAAGACACATACATTAAAGAAGTAGGTAATGGTGGCTTATCTTCTTACTGCTCATCCTGTCTCTCTCTAAATACATCTCTCTCCTCATTCTTCCCTTATCCAACTTAAATATCCCCTTTTCCTCCCCATTTATCGAACTGCACTTAACCTAATGAAGACGAATGACTCATCGCACTTCTCCATCCAAACCCTAACCTAACTGTTCTTACAATGGAAAAACTACCTTTCTGCATCACTTCGAAAAACGTAATGGTGTATGCGGTTTCTCTTCTGTTCTCCTTTTGAAACAGATATCTTCGTAAAAGATTGTGGCCTTTAATAGCGCCTAACGAAGGAAGTAGAAAATACTTTTCTATGATTATTACGTGATTATAACAGTATTATCTGGAATATTTTTTTACGACCAAAACCTTATCTGTAATTTCTTAGATTGAATAATTTTAAGGTAAACTACGGTATAGTATTACGGAATTGTCTTTGTGGTACTCACAATTTTATTGATGCAGGTCTACGTATCATTAACGTATCTACGTTCATTAAGTTATGTCTCAGCCATAAAAGGGAGGTAGAGTGTTAAATTATTTTCACTCGATCTAATAGTTTCAAGTTTACAAAAAATAGTTATGTTTCTTACCACATGGTCAGACACTATAGTCCGATTCACGAAAGAAAACACCTGTCTTTAAAGAGCAATAACTTTTGAATCGTTATATGACTAAAAACAATTACAATACACCAAATTAAAGCTTGTTTTATTTTTGGTTACAGGAAATCATTAACGTATAATACTTTGTAGCCCTATACATTTAAAGTACTGCCCATAACAGGCAGGTGGAGTGTCAAATCATTTACACTCAATCTGTTCTTTGCTGGACTAAAATGATTAGTTCTGTTTCTTATCACATTATCAGCCAATTGAATGACTGAATCATTTCAGAACAGAAGAGGTAGAGGTGTAAAAGACACTAATCAGAGTTATCTCCACTGAAAGTAATGAATTTAATTTTACATCCAGACCCTGAGGTGAATGAAGTGAAGGTATCGTTTGCAGAGTGGAAAATATGTGCTGTTCAGAGGGCCCGGTATGCTGATAAGCGTACTTTTCCAATCAGTGAGGAAGGCACTGGTAAACCACTTCACTCCTCGTTTTAGTTATTAAAACTTCTACAGGTTCACACCAGCCTTTTGGCTGATGACCTAAACAACAACACATTTTTAAGTACGGGTGAACAAAATAATAGTACCTTGAAGTTGGGTATACTGGAAAAGTGCTTAAAAACAGGGTACTTTTTTTCGTAATTCGTTATATTTAATACACTATTAATTTACGAAAATGTTAATGTGTATGCTGTAACCAACAATAATACAAGTTTTAATTTGGTGTATCGTAATAGTTTTTACACACAATAGTTCGAAAGATATTGCTTTTTAAAGACAGATATTTTCTTTCGTGAATTGGACAGTAGTAAGAGTTATCTCCTCTGAGAGTTGTGAATTTCATTAAACAGAACCTTTGGTGAATAAAGTGAAGGTGTCGTTTGCAGGGTTCAAAGAAGGGCTTTCTGGACGGCCTGGAATAGTGATAAGCATACTTTTCAACTCAGTGAGGAATGGATTTGTAAATCACCTCAATCCTCGGTTTTACTTAGTAAAGTCTCTAGAAGTTAAAACCAGCCTTCCGGCTGAAGACCTAAACAACATCACAAAGTTATGTCATCATTTCCATTTTTCGAAATCGAGTTTTCACTGGACATACACGTTTTTAGTCCACCTATACCTGAAAAAAACATGTTTTTAGCGATTAGTCTGGGTGAACGAAATATCTCAAGAATGAAATAATGTACGAATTTTGGAACTTTAGTGAGATACTACAAAAGGATTTTTATCAAAATCGGTCAACGGGAAGTAATAGTTTATTCGTGCAATTTTTCACTTAATAGCTTCTCCTCCTTCTCCTCCTCCTCCTCCACCTTTACTGATTAGGCACATTTCCTGTTCCAGCTTCTATCCATCTTCTTCGTGGTCTACTCGATAACCTAGCAATTGTAATTACCCAAAAACGGCTCTTATGATTTTGTTTAAAATTGACTAATTTGGCTGTGCGTTACAAGTTTGGGTAAGCGCCATTCCTGCTGAACTTCCTGGGGAGGAAGTTGGAAGCACTCTCGTAGTGAAAAATGGTTTTTATTCAAAGATTGTAGCCCTAATATGCATTTTAGGACAGAAATGTTTATAATTAAAGTTGTAGAAAACATACAACTTTTATTTCAAACATTTCTTTCTATAACGATTAGTGATTTTACTTTTTTAGTTTGAGCAGAGGTTGATTTAAATTTTGCATCATTACCTTATGATTTAAATTAGGTTATGTATCTTATTCATTGTTTGTTGGGAAGGATCCTGTCCGAAGTAAAATTGTCATATATAATAAGATTATAGAACAGATATCCCATTTTAACTATCTAGGTTGCGATGTAACTTATCAACAGGATAAGGAGGTGTATGATAGGATCCACCGATTTCAACACATATGTGGTACTATCCACAGGAACTTAAAAAACATCACAAGTAAAGACACTAGAATGAGATTTTATAAAACGATAGCTGCTCCAACAGTACTTTACGGAAGTGAAACGTGGGTTCTGTCAAGACGGGAAGAGAGCCGATTACAAGCAGCAGAAATGAGATTTCTCCGGCAAACTTATGGCTGTAGTAGAGAGGACCGTTACAGAAACACGGAGATACGACAACATCTTAATATCTTTTCCATAAATGATAAAGTAATGGAGGGCAGGAAGAAGTGGATAGATCACTTAGGTAGAATGAAAGATGAAAGAGTACCCAAGCAGGTACTATGGTACAAGCCAAGGGGTAAAAGGGATCGAGGACGACCAAGGAAGAGATGGGCGGATGGTGGAGGTTCGGAACAGGCAGCAACGCCTAACCCGTGAAAGGCAGAAGAAGAAGAAGAAGATTCATTGTTTACTTATGATTAAACATAGGTTTTATTTTTCATTATTTTACATTAGCAAGAGAGAGAATCGTGAGTATTTTACCGCAGATATTTTTATTTCAATTTGCTACGTATTAAAAAAAATAATTAAAATATACATATTGGCCGCCTCCGTAGCGTAGTGGTTAGCGCATTGGCCTGCCACGCGGAGGTCCCGGGTTCGATTCCTGGCGAGGGTCTGGAAATTTTCACATGTCAAATCCCAAAGTTAATGTTACATGATCCACCGTAGTCGCTAATGACCAAGTTGTTGATGCGACTCTAAATAAATAAATTTAAAAAATATATATATACATATTTTTAACTCATGTTTTATAAAGTATAATATATATATTTGCAATAAAGTCAAATGTGCATAGTTTAATTCACTTAACTCTGTACAGATATGTAAATATCTCCAAGAAACAAAGAACCCTAGTAATCTGATTACCATTAAAGGCAAAAACGAAACCGTATGCCGCAGTTTACCGCAGTAAAAATTGAACAAACTGGTAAGATATACGGAAAGATTTGACTGCAGGAAGAAGCAAAGAGAAAATACCACTTCAGAAGAAATACGTGAATCGTGCTCTCCATTGAAAATCAAACGAGGCTACGACATTTCCTTTCTTGTCCGTTTGTTTGGACAACAAAATCAGAAAACCTTTTGTTGAACTTTAAGTGTATTAAATGTTAACGAAATAAAATATTCTCCGTAAATACTTATAAAATTGTCTTTTATTTTAACAAAATTTAAATATCCAATTACCATATTATTTGTACCGAAATGGTATCGTGTAACGAACGTATTTTAGAAAATCTCTCCCTTACTAAAATATATTACTAATTCTCTGACTTTCCTATAATACATAAAGTTAAAATTTGACATACAAGGAGGTAACTCTGACTAGTGTCTTTTACACCTCTACCTCTTCTGATCTTAACAGCTTTAGTCCTATAAAAATGGCTGACCATGTTATAAGAAACACAACTATTTTTGTACTCATGGAACCATCCGATCGAGTAATGGGTTATGGGTTATTAACAATATGTTATACATTTACGGGTTGATTTGCCCCTAACGAGTAGGTGGAATGCTAAATTATTTGCACTCGATGCTAGTACCAAGGCTACAAAAAATAGTTCTGTTTCTTATTATATAGTTAGCCAATTACATGACTGAAGCATTTAAGAATAGAGAGGTAGAGATGTAGAAAACACTATACTGTGTTACAGGGTTGATGAGCTCTGAACGTACGCATTGCCCCCCACCCACTTCATAGCTAGCCAATGACTTGCCCGCAACGTTGCCAATACTTGCTCTTGTAGCTCTGTTACATTATTTCATCAGCTACTTTGTTGGTCTTTCAATAACAATAATTTATTATAACCTATGAACCAGCTGATTATATTATAAAGTATTGCATGTTAACGCGCTCTATAATTGACGAGACCCGCCGGGTTGGTCTAGAGGTAAAGTCGTCACCGCGAGTCAGTTGTTTAACAGCTGATTTTTGGAGACGAAGGTTCCTGGTTCAAATTCTAGTAAAAGTAGTTACTTTTATACGGATTTAAATACTAGATAGTGGTTATCGGTGTACTTTTTTGGTTGGGGTTAAATTAACCATACTCTCTCAGGAATGATCGATCTGGATCTGTACATGACTGCACGTCATTTACACGTCATACACATCCTCATCTCATTATGTCACGGGGTTTCTTATTGATCGGAATTGAAGAAATTGTAACGTACACACATTAGGAATAAAAAAAGATATACTTAACGTGTTCAGTACGAGATACAAGACACGAGTGAACTCTTGTGGCTATTATACGCATGCGCCCTTAATGTTTAGCAGGTATTCATTTATACAATCTGACAACGCTGAAACATTCTGATTGGTCTAAACGTGGGAACAGTGAAAGTCATCAACAGTGAAAAGCATTATAATTAGAGTTATCTCTTCAGAGAGTAATGAATTTCATTACACAGCCAGATTCTATGGTGAATGAATTAAAGGTATCATTTGCAGGGTTGAAAAAAGGCTTGTCGGAGGGCCTGTTTTACTGATAAGTATACCTTTCTACTCAGTGAGGACGGCATGGTAAACCTCCTCATTACTCGTTTTATAAAGCCTCCGGAGGTTCAAACCAGCCTTTCGGCTGATGCCCTCAATAAAAATACCTAAATAATAATTTTATTTGATTTTCTAATTGTTGAAATTTTTGTTTCAGGTAATTTAGAAAACACCATTACTTTTATGATGGATACTTGATTTTCAAAATTATTTCACCGTTATATTTCTACAGAAGGTAGGGCTATGAATTGTTATATTATTTGCTTATTCATTTAATTGACATTGTTTATTTTTCCATCAATTTATTTGTCTTAATTAATGGACATTAAATTAATATTTTAGGTGTCACTTTAAGTAAAATTTCCTCTTCTCATCTAAAATTTAGTTTTGTTAAAATTGATATAACAGGTACGCTTCATTTCTGTATATTTTGTGGTACTATTCAAACTTTTTTTTGCAAACGATAAAATACCGATCCTGCATTGTGTCACCCTTTGTGATAGACATCTACTTTCTGCGATTGAGAGTGAAATTTACTCACCAATCCCATCCGATCAATTCGGTGAATTTGTTTTTCAAGCTTTTCCCTGTTCCACGTCCTACTAGTGATGCATACAACTCTTTTATTTTTCACGTCACCTTTTTATTGACGGCATTGTTATTATTAATAACGTATATTTGGAATTTAAATTAAAAAATTATAATTTAAATTTAAGCACAATTATTGTATTAATAACTAGATTTATAACCTAGCTATTTGGTAAATTAAAATATTTGGTGTAAAAACCCTCATACGACATTCTCTTGCCCATGTAAAAATTAAAAAATATAATCTCTTTAATCATTAGAAAACAAAGTAAAATGGAAATGAAACATAACCACATTTAAATTATGATAAAATAACGATAAATGGAAATCGACTTTTCTTAAACTTAAAAATACGGAAAATCACTAATTGACGCTAAACTAGGCTCTGTAGAGAAAAAGTGTTGTAAGAAAAGTTGTAGGTTTCTTAATTTCCAACAACTTTAATTAAATACACTTTTACTTTAAAAAGTATATTTTAAGGCTGCAACTTAAAAACCATTGTTTTGCCACAATAGCACAGGCCTCCTAAGAATCTCAGCAGACATGGCGCTTATCCTATCTTGTAAAACATAAACAATTTAGTAGGTTAAATGAGGTGATTTAAAAAAAAGGTTTTTGAGAAAAATGCATAAAAGGTTAAAAATTACACGATTCAACTAAGCTTCTACTACCGGTTGACCGTTTTTGAGAAAAATTTGTAGGAGTCTCTTGTTCCACGTTTTAACTATGTACGGTACTCCATTCTTGAGAAATTTTGTCCAGACACACCCAGACCAATCACTATAAAACATATTTTTGGGGTTCAGGTGGCCTTATAATGGTTACTTCCGGTGACAACTCGATTTCAAAAAATCAACATTAATACGTTACTTCTCATGTACTTATGAAAAGTACAAGTAAAAAACTAAAAGCTTTGTTTGTTTTTGAGACCGCAAAGGATCACTTTAGTCAGTTATTTAGAAGTTCTTTTTGCATTCTTTTCTCTGATTTTTCGCCAAAATTCGGTCATTCTGACCGATCGGGCCTGTTTCTCTGCATCTGAAACAACCGTTTTAGTACCTCTGTTTTCGGTTTTGGTTTTAAATCTAAAGTTTTTATCTTTAAGTATATCTGTCTTCACTCTCTTAAGCTCTAGATTTCTAAAAGTTAAACTTACTTCTTCCATATCCTCTTTGATTTCCTTAATCCAGATTAGTGCTTGCTTTTATAAACAAGTTAGTTCCTTATATTGTTTTTGATAATTCTTTCTTCTGGTGTTCTAAGTAAATGACCAAAGCCTTTTTATAGTGCTATATCTTGAAAAAAAAACATATGTTTCCAAATCCTAAACATATTTTTTTTAATATCTGTTAGATTTAAAGATTTTGTAACATTTATTGTCCATCTTTTATCTTTGGTCCAATTTTATCTTACGATGGATCTTTCTCTCAAATTTCTCTGCTTCTCTTAGACCACTCTTCCTGGTAATTTAAAGGCACTCACGTACAGCCAAATAGGTTTTATCAGTATAACAGTATTATAATGTCTAATCTTGGGTAGTCTTGAGAGTGCTTTTATTTCTTCTTATACATGTGGCTCACCATGTGAATGCAGAAGCTGTACAGTTACTAGACAACGCAGATCTGAATGGGAGACTTTCTCGTTGAAAACCATTTGAACTGGTGTAATGAAAAGTATAAAGTTAATAGTTACTTTTATATATTTTGAAGTGTTTGGTTAAATATCAATGATTAGTAAATTTTATAAATAGTGTATCAGAATAGGGAACGTAAACTAAAAACTATTAGTTGGTAAATTCTTAGATGAAGTACTTAAGTCAATTAAGTTAGAACAAAATTATTAGTTAGTCTTAGACTAGTCACAATACATTTCACAATCTAAAAAAAACAAATATGTGGTGAGTTCCTCGAAGTGCACCACCTATCTTTCCTCATCTGTTGTTGTTTGCTTCCTTTTTGCTGGTCTCTGGTTGTATTATCGCCCTGAGGTACTTGAAGCTATCAACTTTTTTTTAGCTTTTATTTGTTATCGGGAACTGAACACTATTAACAACTACCCAATCTGATCGCTGCTTTTTTGCTGTATTTTTTGACATGGATTAGACATGAGATTAAACAGGGACCCCCAGTAGAGTTTGTTCATGGATGGCTGTCAACTGGTCACTATACAAAGTTGCTTGCCCAACCGGTGTTACTTAACAAATCATAGCGACTTTCTACAAGCTGACTGACTGGGCTGGCCCGAAGGCCGAAGCTATCAACTTTTTTTTTTTTAGCTTTTATTTGTTATCGGGAACTGTACATTGTTAACAACTACCCAATTTGATCGCTGCTTTTTGCTGTTTTTTTTTGACCTGGATTAGACATGAGTTTGAACAGGGACCCCCAGTAGAGTTTGTTCATGGATGGCTGTCAACTGGTCACCATACAAAGTCGCTTACCCAACCGGTGTTACTTAATAAATAATAGCGACTTTCTACCAGCTGACTGACTGGGCTGGCCCGAAGGCCACTATCAACTTAACCAATTTTTCCATATTGTATCTTCAATTGACGCGGTAGAAAATTCTTTTTTTTTATTTATTGTATAGCCCTTTTAAGAGCGCACTAGTTATGTAATTAAATTCATTTTTCCTTAAGCTGTTTTGGGAGCTGTCGCCTCCTTGCGTGGTACTCCCTCATCCTCCTACTGACCTGTCTCTCCTCCTCTGTCCAGATTCTAGTCTTGGACTCAGCAGAATGGAAATTCCCGAAAGTCTTAATCTTGTGCCTAAAAATGTCTCTGTTCATAATGTCGTTGCCCGAGATGTCCAACGTTATGAGGTCTTCCTCCACTTCCTTCAACCATCTGTCTCTGGTTTTAAGTCCTTCCTGGCTTCTGATCAACTTGCAGGTCTCATTTTCTATATCCCTAAACCTCATTAGATGTCCGTAATATTGCAGTCGTCTTTTCTGACACTTTGTTGCCAAGGATTCCCCCAGAAAATTCATTATTACTTCGTTTGATCGTTTTTTATGTACGTTAGTGTCCGGGTCATAGACTGTTCCCAATATTGTCTGGGCAAATCTTCTGTGTACCTTGTCCAGCTTTGCAAGTTCTCCCTTTCTGTAACATGTCAGAGTCTCAGCCGCGTACAAAACCTGTGGGTATTTATGTATTTAATATAAAATTTTTCTTAATAATACATTTTTAAAACTTTAATCAATGGTAAATTTAAGTAAAACTAACTAAATTTATATTCCTTTCAATTCATTAATTAGTTAATTCAGTGTAGTGTTAAAAATAAAAACAAACAATCTAGTCACCGGAATTCAGTGTTATGTTAACGTAATACACTCACTCGTACTAACAGATATACTCTCTAACGTATAGAATCCGTAAATAGCGCATATGTGTGACCTTACGTACGTCACTATTAACCAACAGAATACAATTTGCATATCAAGCAGGCTGTGAAACCAACACACACATAACAGATACTGTTGTGCAAGTACTACCGAACGTTATATGCAAAGACACCTAACCTCACCATTGGCGTCTGTAAAACGTACCCAATTTCCAATTCTCTATTCTACGGTTACCTAACAATTAGGCTTTCAAAGTCTAAACCTGCTGTAATATTAAATAGCCTTATTTAATGGCTGTATAAATACACCGCCCCATCACCCAATCTTACACACCAGCTTCACGGAGTGTTCATTGGTAAATTGCTATTAAAATTTTGTTAATAAATTTACAAAGTGAATTTTATTTAACTGTTTATTTTTTTGCACTCTGTACAAAATATAATTGTAAGATTCTTGTATATAATACATGTTTTTCTATCTAGTTTTATCATAAGTGAATGACGCTGAGAGAAAATAAACATTCGTTAAAATTTTCATGATTTTCAAGATTTTCATGACCAGATTATGAAATATCACAAATTGATGCTAAACCAAACTCTACAGAAATAAATTCTAGAAATAATACCTGAAGGTTCTTAAATTTCTAAAAATTGTATAACATACAATTTTGCCTTTAAATGCATATTAAGGCCAGAATCTTTTAAAAAACCCATTTACATCACAATATCAGAGCCCTTTCAAATTTCAGCAAACGTGCCACTAACCCTAATTTTTAAAAAATCTGTAACGTGTCTTCGTTGCAATCTGTTCAATTAAGAACAATAGGTAACCGATGACGAAATTGAAACTTAAATGAATACTACTAGAGGACCTAACACGAACATTTTTATCGAAATCGGTCAACCGGAAGTAATAGTTTATTCATATCATTTTTTATTTTTGCAATTTTCCCAAAAAACGGCTCATACGATATTTTTAAAAATCCCCTAATTCACTACATTTTCTATGTTCTACAAGATAGGGTAGGCGCCATGTTTACTGAAATACTTGGATAGACTGTGCTTTCGTAGTAAAAAATGGTTTTTTAAGACTGCGACCTTAATATGGATTTTAGCGCAAAAATGTATATAATAATAAAAGTTCTAGAAAATTATAAAAACGTACAACTTTTATTTCAAACGTTTTTTATACAACGCTTAGTTTAGCGGTAATTAGTGATTTACTGTTTTTTTTTATGAAAATTTATTACAAAATGGATTTTTAAGATTTCAGCCTTAGTATGCATTTTACGACAAAAGTGTATAAAATAAAATGTATAGAAAATTAAAAGATCTACAACTGTTATATAATTATAGCATTTTTCTCGACAGATCCTAGTTTAGCGTGAAAGAGTGAATTTTCGTATTATTAAACCTAACTGAGGGTGGTTTTTATTTCGCATCAATCACTCATGATAAAATTATTTCTAATGTTTTGTTACTAATATAAAGTTATATTGTTCATTATTCGCATTGGTTTTGTGAGGATTTTTTTTAAATTGGATAAGCTTCTAACAATCTGATACATGACTATATGGAAAACAATTATTTTTGCCTTAAAAATTCCCAAATTTGAACTAATTGAAAACATATGTAGTCCAAAAATTTTAAATGGGAAGGTATGTTGCGTTATATATTTTGCCCTAAATTCAGTGATAAAATTTAATATACTAGTTAAATAATAGATAACAAATTTCTATAACCAAAACTTGTATGTTAACATAAATTGAAAACTATTTTACTAAAATATTTAACGGTGAAATCCAAACTTCTGTAGTGTATTCTAATTTTCTTTTTTATACGATTAGTCATAGATTTAACAAACCTTTATATTAATAATACGTTTCTCTTTAAATCGATACATGACAAAGAGTGGTACTGTTTGCAACACAAGTTAAAAATGATGGGTTGTTTAAAGTTTGTCACATATTTTTACTCTTTGTTGAAATATTGTATCTAAAGGATTTTGTCATGTGTATAACGTTTGACAAATTATACCGCTGTGTTACATCAATGTAACCAGGAAGAAAATAATTTGAATAAATTTGTTATTAGTCTTTCTAGGAAACGAAACTAGGTGTTTAAACCAGACCTTTGTACATATTGATATTTTGACCTCCATAGTCTACTTTTATTGGTGGTAATTTTTAAAATTACCATCTATCATTCTCCTAGTCCATCCGCATGCCACATCCGAATGTCAGAAACTACAAAATAACAAACGGTTTCCGGATTCATAATCTACACATAAATCCAGCGGGGCTAGATTGTGTTTGAAGTTCCGGTTTCGACTGGAAGTAGCCAAAAACAGGAAGTCAAGAAATCAAAGTTGGGATTTTTTTTGAATCCCTAATTTTTGTACGTTGCAATCTGTTCAATTCAGAACAATAAGCAACCCCATGACCCAATGAGATGAGGATGATGTATATGACATGTAAAATGAGGTGTAGTCTTCTACAGACTCAGGTCAACCATTTCTGAGAAGTATGGTTAATCAACCATTAAAGTACACCGGTAACCACTGTCTAGCATTCAAATCCGAATAAAAGTAACTACCTTTACTAGGATGTGAACCAGGACCCTTCGTCTCCGAAAATCAGCTGTTAAGCAGCTGATTTTGGCGACGACTTTACCTCTAGACCAACCCGGTGGGTTAAAGTTGGGATTTTAAAACAAAAATAGTGTTATTTGATTCCTCTAACGGAGTAAGTAGATATCAGATTGTTTTTGCCAGAGGTCAAAGGTAAACGTTTTTCTTACGCAAGCTAAGTAGGCTTGATCTCTTACAAATTTCTTTAGAAAAAACTTTTTCACCAGCTTAAATTTGCAGCAGTTAATAATTGCAATTAGATAAGAATTTAACCTTCAAATGCTCACGATATTTAGAATCCCACAAGCGCTCGCAAAGCGGTAAAGTTGCCGGTATCTTATTTCTTTGTTTTATTTCGTTTGTTGCTGGTTTATTAAATTTTTTAACCATTGTAAATGAACACAAATTATTATACAATTATTAATTTTTGTAACGTATATAACTTAAAACGAATAGAAAACATTATTAATTATTAAAATTAATTAAATAAATACTATTTTTGAACTGTAAAAACTTTAACAGTTAAACTTATGATTAAATTAGTCTATATAAAATCGATTTTCTCAAAAACTGCTTCATATCTTTACGTGAAATATCCATATTTTCCGGGTAAGGATTACAGGTTACTTCTTAATAGAAATAATAATTAAATAAAAAATAAATGCAGTGCTATTTATTTTTATAAAAACGACAGTGTTAATCAAATATTATGTTTTGGTAAGATTGACGGGAATAAGTTGTAATAATTGTTACATTTTTGTAAAAAAAAATATTAATTTACGTTTACAATAATAATTGTTAAATTCATTAATAATATGGAATAACGACCGTTTGAATGAAATTCAACATCGGAAATGCTTAGGTTTGTCACAATGACACCGTGTTTGGAGTTATTTTTCAAGGACCAATACGTGCATTTTGAAAATTATTATAAATTTTGATAAAGATAATTACAACCAAAATGGTAGTATTTATCTTTAAGTGCTTAAAAGGTGACTCTCTACAGATGAGTGTAGAACACCGCTAAGGCAGTGTAGTAACTGAATAAAATATAATATGTCTGTTAAAAAGATTTGAAAAATGTGATAATTTAATTTCAAGATCTTTATCCATCAGCTGGAGGTTCTTAAAGAGAATAATTAAAATTGAGAAAGGTTTTTTTGTATAAAATAAAATAAAAAAATTACGAAACATGACTTTAATTTAACCAAATGACACATATATAAAAAATTGAATTAGCAACATTAAAAGCTATATGTAATTGATCTGATATTACATTTTAATGACTTTAAATTTTATATTATTACGGTACAGTTTACAATGAAAATTATTACGTTGTCATGACTTTCAGATGAAGTGTATCCAAATGGTATCCAATTTTGGTGACGTATTGTTGAAGATGATACCTCCAACGTATCGATCTTCTAGCTAACTGTAATAATATATGATGTTAATTTATCTGTAGTATGATGTTGATTTATTTAGTAAACGTTATAATGATATATTATTAACGAAGTTGTATTATTCACTATTTACTTTCTCTTGCCTATAAGAATACATATAAGAAGGAAAGTATTATTGTTTTCATGACGATATTTTGAAATCGAGTTTTTACCGGATATACACGTTTTAAAACCCCCTGAACCCAAAAAACATGTTTTTAGCGATTGGTCTGTGTTTGTGTGTGCGTGTGTGTGTGTGTGTGAACAGAATATTTCAAGAACGGAGCATCGTACGAACTTGAACCCGGCACGAACATTTTCATCAAAGTCGGTCAGCCAGAACTAGTTAATTATTCCTGTCATTTTTCACTTTTTTGCGATTTTCTCAAAAAAGGCCCCTAAAATTTTTTTAAAATCACCTTATTCACTAAATTTCTATGCTTTATAAGATATGGTAGGCGCTATGTCTGCTGAAATTTCTGGAAAGGCTGTTATTACGTAAAAAATTGTTTTTTAAGATTGCAGTTTTAATATGCATTTTATCACAAAAATGTGCACATTAAAACTTATAGAAAATTTAAAACCCTTCATCTTTTATTTTTAACAATTTTTTGTATAACGCTTAGTTTAGCAGTAATTAGCAATTTTCCGTTTTTTTCTCATGAAAACAAGTAAAAACAAACGATTTTTTTACGATTTCAGCCTTAGTATGCATTTTACGACATAAGTGTATGTAATCAAATTTTTAAGAAATTAAATGATCTACAACTTTTATATTTTATTTTAAGCATTTTTCTCTGAGAGCCTAGTTTAGCGTGAAAGAGTGATTTTCCGTATTTTTAAGCCAAACTGAGGTTGATTTCATTTTTTCGTTTTTCAATCATGATTAAATTAGGTTATGTTTATTGAAGTTAGTTTTTTGTTTAGTTCTAATGTTTTATTATTAAAATTAGGTTTATTGTTAATTATTTGCATTTGCAAGAGAAAGTTGAGTGAGTGTTTCACACCAGATTTTTTAAAATTACGTTTATATATGACTGTATTTAAAAAAATAAACGTTTCTGTTTATTACAGCAGGTATGGGGTGCTGCGTGGCACGCGTGTGTGAGTAAAGGTCTTTTTATGATGTTGGTTCCATGGAGCTCCATAGAGTTCCTTAATCATTTATTTTACCCAGTTCTCGAAACGGATCTACCTATAAGTGTCACAAAATTTACGTCATAGTTAATTTATAGAATAAAATTAAATTTCTATTGAGAAACAAATACTCTCAAATCACAGTACTGGAATTTGATTTTCAAATACGACAATCGTTATAAAATTATCAATATGATCGACAACTTACATACAAAATACATTAAAATGTGAATCGATTAGAAGGGCTTAGTTTATGCGATCAGTAGAACAGCATTCTTTACTTTTCTTATATGAAATTTGGACAGTCACATAAAACGTCAACACATATCAAGTAGATTCTGAAGTTATTAGAATAAATAGATAAATTCAATTTAGCATAATATGAGAACACCTGTCAGCTGACTTCTATTTTCATTCATTTAGAGTAAAATTATATAGTATCTACTACAATTTGATTACATTTCTCTTCCGTGACTTGACTACTATGAATATTTTGACAGATTTTAATTCAAGCTACAAAAATAAATATCATCATAAACTAGAGATATTTATATCCTTAACTATAATTGAATATATAAAACACCTTACTCAAATACTTCCAAATAATTAATTTTTTTTTTTGTTTTACTTGTGACAATTTTGAACTTTACTGCTAATGCAGATGATGAAAGAGGATATATGAAAATTATTGATAAAAGTGCCATAATAAAAACCCCTTCTTTTGGCAACGACTAGAAAACAGAGAAAATGAAAATAAATAAAGGCGAACAACAAGACTGTCCAATGTCTACGACGCTATTTAATTCTTACTTTTATAAGATTTTAACAATTTGGAATCAATTAGTTGACTCAGGCATTCAGCTTTGGAATAATGTATTCCTGAATTCATTGCTGTACGCAGAGGACACTGTTATTATTTTTGACACAGAAGACAGGCTCCAATATGCCATTTATAAGTTGTACAACTTTACCGCAGAATTTGTCATGGGAATATCGGCGCAAAAGCCAAAGGTTATGGCATTCAAGGGAAGATGGCCGGTTCGCTCAAAAATTAAACTTGGCAACCAAACTATAGAACAAGTCCGAGACTTTAAAATATTTAGGATGCAAGATTTCCTATGATAAAGATGATGACGTGAGTGAAAACTGGAAAACTGAAAATTCAGCGCTGTCTGCGGTTCTATTTGCAGGACACTAGGAAAGAAAACCAAAAAGGACACCAAAATTAAATTTTATAGAGCAATGGCTGCACCACTCATAAAATTAGATAGTAAAACATGAGTGTCATTACAGAGGAATGAATCTCATATCCAGGCTGCTGAAATGAGATTTTTGCGAGGAGTCAAAGGTCGTACCCGGTTAGATAGAGTACGTAACGAAGCTATCCGCGCCGAGTTAAAGGTTCAGTTTCTGTTGGAAACGTTAAGAATACATAAGAGAAACTGGTCCAACCATTTACTTCGCATGCCAGTTCACAGAGTTTCTCTGCGAATGAGGAAATATAAACCTAGATGGAAGAGAGGTTCGGGAAGACCTAAAAATATATGGATACCGGAACAGGCTATGGAGCCTAATCATTGTCAGATGACGATGATGATGATGAAAAATGCCAAACCTGACTGAGAAAGAATGAAGACATCTGAGAAGATAGGAGTTGCACTGTGGAGCCTAGAAAGAGTAGGTGAAGCGATGCTTGGACATGAAAAGAGCTGTACGTTGGTCGCTAAATTTTCAGAGAGGGTGATTAAGAGATGCCGTAAGAGGAACATTTGGAGACCAGCAGTATCGTCCTATCTCATCGTACATGAATCCTATCCTAATCTCGTAAAATAAACACAAATTTCCTGAGCTGGTGATGAAAAAGTGAGAAAGTGAGTGATGATCGGTGACAGCGAGGGGAGAACCAGGCTACGATTCCTTCCACACCACCCTGACACACTATTAGTGTGTCAATTTAAACCCAAGATTTTCCTTGTAATATTATGTTATCAGTTCCGAGGGAGGTTGAGGATTTTTGCAGATGTTGGATCAAGTGGCCAGGTGGCGAATTTTTTATTGGTAGGCGGTTGCGGTCTTCTTGAAACTGGACGAGGACACCTTGAGTAAGTCCAACACTACTTTCCAATCGTGAGAGAATGAACGTAAGTTTTTCTTGCCGCCTAGGGTACAATATACAAGACCTGGCTGAGAATCGAACCGGGGACTTTGGCGTAAAAGCCAACAACACTAACCACTGAAAAAGATTAGATTAGATTAGATTTTAGTTTTATTATCCGATAAAATATAAACACCACGAGCCGACACAACTGGACATGACAATAAACTCCTAAGTCAGTTGAAAGAAACATATTATAGAAACAATAAAGCTATCAGCGTTTAAATAAACTGCTACAAGCACATGCTAATGGAAAATTACATGAAATTAATTTGCCGCTTGCCGTTCTTCAAAAGATTAGGTCTAGATTTATCAAAAAACCATTAAAGTACGACGAAAACTTTTTCCGAAAAAATTACGTTTTATCAGTTTTACCCAAAAAAATTATCATTATACCAAGAACGAATATTTTTTATAATTTTTTAATGCTCGTTTTAGTTCAACGGAAATTTTAGTTTATTGAAATATCTGTATCACTGTTTTAATATTCTCAACTGTTGGTTTAGCTTTCTAGCCAACTGTTGATGGGAAATTTACTTGTTTGTGTAAATATTATATTAATTTTGATTTGTGCCTTTAATGTTTGTTTTTGCCTTTTCCCGTAAATTTAGATTTTTAACAATTAGGTAAATTTTTCTCAGAAACGTACAAACCTACCAGGCTGACATAGTTACCAGTTAATTTTCTTGTATAATCCACATATACTGACATTTGTATGACTTTCTCAGGTCCTTAGGTGCCAAAGTCATACGCAAAACATGTAGAAAAACTCGTAAAAATTCTGACAATGGAAAATTGTCAGATAAACACGACAATATGTTTGTAAAGTTTTATTTCCTTATATTTTACCATTCCTATGAAAAATGTAACTAAAATGAGCCAATTTAACATTGACGGGATACAAAGTATAGTCTCCCCTTAAGAAATTAAATTATAATAACCACTTTGTGAAAATTATATGCACGTAAAATATATTTTCATACATAGCGGAAACACTTTCACAAAAATTTATGGTTAACATTCCACAAAATTGATACAAAAATATAAACGAATACTTTTAAGAGTGTGACGCTCTATTTATTGTAAAATAAAAATATTTATATAACGATATATCGTGTTTTAAAATTTTATATAAAATAAAATCACCAAAAAAAAAATCCGATAAAGTTGTGAAATTTAGTGTCAGTATTAACCGTCAGATTAGGGTGTCAGTGGTATTATATGAATTCTATTACGTTGGCAGTTTGAATGCTGTGGTGTTTTGGTTTGGTCTGTCAGTTTAGATGAAATACTGTATTTTACCTCAGCAGCACCAGTATAGTTGTGGTAGTACGTTCAACTGTCGACCTAAACGTTTGTGTGTACCATACAACACTGAGTATGACGTTATATATATTTTATTATAACATTGTTTATATTTTCGTTGTGTATTTGTATTGGTTTATATTTTAATGTGTAGATGTTGCAAATATAAAGGGAGGAGGTTAAAAGAGAATAAAATGAAATGTGTTTGTGTACCCGACAAGGATAGAATGATTGACTGGAAATAAAATAGGATGAGGTAAACTGATTTACCAGTATTTTATTTCTCTCTATACGTGTACCAGAAAACTGTGACATTTAACCGCGTGGGAAACGCCGCTGTT
Source organism: Catonia carolina (assembly GCA_035578175.1). Lineage (NCBI taxonomy): Eukaryota > Metazoa > Arthropoda > Insecta > Hemiptera > Achilidae > Catonia > Catonia carolina. The sequence goes on from JAQMRL010000009.1 coordinate 24,087,780, forward strand.
TTACCTCATAAATAAGTAACCAATACAAATATTGAAAATTTCTATTTGCTCTGTGTCATCAATTTAAATTAATTATCATATTAAGTATATTACTTAAAAAATTATTTAATGAGATTGTTTATAATATATAGATTTACTTTCATATTAAAGGTTATTCAATTTACATGTTTAAGAGGTTGGTTGAACTATAAGTTTAAAATTTAAGGGGAGAGACCATTTTCATTATCCCTACATCTGCAATACTAACTAAGGTAAATTTTTTAATACACCTGGATTTAGCTTTGGCATACCTAGATTTACCTTTGACACACCTATCTGCAGTATCTTTTTACAAATTTGTACCAGAGCTTTTTCATTTATCTTCATCCAATCTAAAATGATTTTTGTTCTCAAAAATGTCCAAACGTAGCCTACATTTTTTTATCAAAAACACCCAAAAATTAAAATCTCCAGAATTTTTGAAATACCTCTGGAGTAAATACACACCTTAGTACTAAAATGTAGTGTGCGAAATTTCGTACTCCTATGTGGAATGGTTCCTTAATTAAGTGGACCTAAAATCAAAAAATACAATATGCGGAAAATGCGGATATCGCAACAGAAACATTCATTGCAAACTGGAATAACCTTCCAAACAAAAACACACCAATATTTATCTTGCGTTACAGCTGATTCCTATGCATTCTAGAAATTATTGTTTTTATGTGAAAGCGATCTCCATAATGTAAGAGCGTGATTGTATTATTCCCAAATTACAAAAATGAAAAACGTGAATTAATATCGAAATAAACACTACGTACTGCACAAACGTAAAAACTTAAATTTTCTCAACAGAAAAAGCAACCATTCGCGTGTCAAATATCAATTTTAATAGGGGAAAATGATCTATCAATAAATGGTGAAATTGAAAATTCAATATTTTTTATTGAAATCAGTCTGCTCTCCATAATCCTAGAGCCAGCAATCGTCGATTTAAAGACGATGATACAGCTTTTTGAACCGGTCGCGTCGCAAAATCGGATTTGCCTCATAGCATTGAAATGTTGTCGTTTTAGTTTTAAATTCATCTGCAGACAGCGTTGCTGTTTTGTGCAATAGTTTAGTAATGTATAAGGTAAATTTTTACGTATAAGACAATAGTTTTAGTTTCATATTCTGCCTGTGCTTCTCTATTGAAACCACGTTATCCTAGAATTGAATTTGGTTATTTCTAGGTTGACATGATGGGTTTTTGTTCTTTTTTTTCTTCAGTTTTGAACATAGAATAGTTTTTTTTTGGTTTTATCTTGAGAGTAGAGAATATGAAAGTTTTTAACCAGTAGTGACACCTAAAATTTTAGAAAAATATTTGTCTAAAAATTATTTTCATCTTCAGCACACCTAACTGTCAGATTAAATTTCAAAGATGTTTTATTCTATTTTCCTAAGTTTTCTTGTTAGTTTGATACGTCACGTGATAAGGTTTGTGATTTATAACAAATTTTTAATGATTTCTTTACGGCGCGGTGACCCATATGCTAGAAATTCTTTGCAGGTTTGGAAAAATGTTATTGTCGGCTATAAGATTAAGAAAGTACCAAAAAGAGAATCTAATCTACGGTTATCTCTGTATCTTATCTATTTCTCCAAAGTAGCCACTCAGTGCATTTTGAAAGAAAGCCAAAAATTAAATAATAAAAATAAAAAATACATAGGTCTATACAAAAAAATAAAATTAAAATATGAATTAAAAATATTAAATTTTTTGGTTTTACCTCTGACTGTTTTGCAATTTCTGCTAATGCAGACGGTTGAGAATGATGATCTATGAAAATAAGTGATGAAAAACTGCCAGACTTGACCGGGAATCGAACCCGGAACCTCGGCGTAGAAACCAGTTGCGCTAATCACTACGCCAACGGGCCGGCCATAAAAAATAAAGGGATCAGTCAAGGATTTTCTACCACTTGAAAGACTTTTGGAGTAAAGAGTTTATAGGACTTAAGTTAGAATTGTGTTTTTGATAGAACTTTATACCTTAAATTAATATTTATTAAGACTACTAACTCAAAAAATTTTACCATTATAGTATAGCCCCCAAAAATTTCAGTAGACGTTCTTGTCTTAAATGGCAATGAACTCTTATCTTGTAGACCATAACAAATTTAGTTCATGTGGCGATTTTTCAATAAATCATTTTTATAAAATTGCAAAGAAGTGAAAAATCTCACGATTAAATTATTACTTCCGGTTTACCGATTTAGATAAAATGTGTTAGTGAGTTACTTTTTCATACATAAACGTGCACAGACTTTAATAACATGATTTTTGGGTTCAAGGGGCCAAAAACTTGTATTTCCTTTGATAACTAAATTTCTAAAAATCGACAAAGAACAATGTTATCATCCATTATTCATAAAGGCCAAAAGAAAGTAAAAATATCTTAATGAATTTTTATGATAACCTCATTTTAAAAAAAAACTCCGTTTATGGTTTTACTATGTGAAAACTGTTACGATATGCAGTATTAAAGGTTGTGTCTTGATAAACGAAAGATAAGAAAATCAAAAGGTTGTTTAAGGTTTTTCTTCTGGAAGTAAAAAAATATAAACGAACGGATAAGAAGGGAGAAAGGAGAGTGGGGATAAAGGAAAGGGCAGTTTTAAATGAGACAGAAGACTTAAGGAAAGATAATAACAGTAAGGATTTCAGACTTAATCCTCCGACATAACCTTCTTCCACTTTGGTTAGCTATATATAGTACAGTTCAGAGTAGTGATCAATGTGTTTAGACCACGCGACTTTTGCTTTTCCAACGGTGTGGCGGCTTGGCTCTTGTAATACTTCTACACTATAAATATACCCCCACCGGATGTGGTGTTAGTAGAAGCTTCGAGACCCCTTCTTTTACTTGTATGTGACTAAACATTTAACTCTCGGCATTATCGTTGTAAGGGGTTGCTGCTTGTTTGTAGAAATTGCCGACCGGTACACTATATTTCTTTTTAAAACCACCACCTCCGTCAAATACCTCCCTATCTTCTTTTCTACCCCCCTTCACCAAATCTCTCGAGTAATTCTTCTTTTGACCCTATTATATACTTCACAAAAACAAAATACGGTCACGTTATAAAGTTACTATTATTCTCCTACTATATTCAATCATGTAAATTTATGCTAATCGTTTTAAATGGTGAATGCCATAATTTTTAATCTTTCTCCTTTTCGGTACTTGAAGTAGCCTACTGTAGATAAATATTATGTATTGGACTAACATCAGTAATTGCAACATTTATTTTTCATTGGTGTTTTTGTAATTTAACCTCCATATGAGCTGCTTGTTTTATTTATCTTCTGCTTCTTCTTTTTCTTCTCCTACTTCCACTTCTTCTCCTTCTTCTTCTTCTTCTCCTTTGTCTTCTCCCCCTTTTTCTTCCACCTCTTTTTTCCTCCTCCTCCTCATCATTCTTCTTCTTCATCACCTCCTCCTCCTCCTACTTTTCTCCTTCTTCTTCTTTTTAGCAAAGTCGCCTCACACATCTGTGTGAGTGAACAAAATATATCAAAAACGGAAAACGTATTAAATTAAAACTTGAAATTTAAGTTAGGTACCAATAGAGGACCCGACACAAACATTTTGATCAGAATGGGTCGACCGGAAGTTCTTAACGTTTTTTACAGCGTTAATTTTAGCGTCAATTAGTGATTTTCTATATTTTTCTCACCAAAATTAAAGTTTACTAGAGGTTGATTTTCATTTAACTTCATTCATTCACAATTAAAATTAATTTGTATTTTATATCGTTAAAATTGGCAAGGGAAAGTTGTGTAAGTTTTTAACAGAAAAAGTAGCCTACTGTTACCGAAAAAGTGGTGTTATTTTACAAGATCTTTTGAGCCTTTTGATAATTTTATAACATGTAAAATAATTAAAAATGTTTTATGTTTATAGTACAAACAAATTGTATATGTTTTCAATGGAAGCATCCCGTTAAAAGTAGATTTTATAAACATATACGTTAAATAATATATGAGAGATGTTCTGTAGAATTAACAAATATTTTGCATTTACAACGCGATGTATCGGATACCACACATAACTGTCGGTGGTTTAAAGTTACCAAGACTGACTAAATATATACCTATAATATTACGATTGTAGTGGTTTTGTGTGTACGTTTACTAAGAGATTTACTTTCTCCTCTCATAAAAGTGAATCAATAATAGTAAATTTTAAAGTTACAAAATGGGTCAAAGTGAATAATATCTCAGTTAATAGTTCCATTTTTATTTAAATATTATAACTTAATTCAAAATATAACGTGGCGTACATGTAATTATATTATTATCAGCAGTTTTCCGCTAGTTTTTGGCTTGCTTTATCTGTTATAGGGTATGTAGTCCTTAGCTTTGAGAATTGTAAGTTTTTACAGTTCTAACTATTGTGCGGTTTCAAGCTACGTATAGTTGCGGAGTGAGGGTTGCGGGTGAGGTATACTGAATGAGTGACGCATGCTGGGATAACAATTGGTGTATTACTATGATGTTGTTTAGGTCATCAGCCGAAAGGCTGGTTTGAACCCGTAGAGGTTTTACTAAGTAAAACGAGGAGTGAGGTGGTTTACATTTGCCTTCCTCACTGAGTGGAAAAGTACGCTTATCAGCATGCCGGGCCCTCTGAAAAGCACAAATTTTCCACTCTACAAATGACACCTTCACTTTATTCACCACAGGGTCTGGCTGTATAATGAAATTCATTACTTTCAGAGGAGATAACTCTGATTAGTGTCTTTTACACCTCTAACTCTTCTGTTCTTAAATGATTCAGTCATTTAATTGGTGACCATGTGATAAGAAACAGAACTATTTATTTTAGCCCTGCAATGAACAGACTGAGTGTAAATAATTTGACACTCCATCTGTCTGTTATGGGCATTACTATGATACAAAACATTTTGTTTTCAAACTTTCCGTATTTAACATAACCTATTTGTTTGCATGTATAACAATTATTTATTTACATATTTTAATGTAAATTGGTAAGATAAATATTATGAATCCGACCAAGTTAATAACTCGGTAGGTATTTGATAAATTAATGCGCCGGATGATAAGAATATGTTTTAGTCTAGTTAGTACACGCTACCGCTACAAATGCATCAGCTCTGAAACACTACTCATTAAAGACTAGTTAAGTATTACAGACCGTATTAGGACTAGTAAACATCATAGACCAACAGTGTACGTATCGTGCGTCGGCTGTCGCTGGTGACCAGTGATGTCAGAGGGCTGGGGTTGTCACTGCGCATATTGTTGATGATCCCTACCGTTTAGTAAAGTAACCGTCGGTGAACAGTAGATTTTTCAGAGTGTTTGGAATTCTGATAAGTATATTTTTCTACTAATTAATTGAGGAAAGCATTGGAAAACCACTTTACACATCGTTTTACTTTGAACAGTCTCTAGAGGTTGAAACCAACCTTTCGGCTGATGATCTAAACAACAACAAAGTCTTATAAGAAAAGATAAATAAAAAAATTTGGTGTTAAACACTCACGCGACTTTCTCTTGCCAGAAATATTCTCTAAAATAATAAACAATAAAACTTAACATTAGTATAAAGCATTAGAAAGAAACAAAAAACTAACTTCAAAAAACATAACCTTATTTTAATCATGAGTGAAAGACGCAAATGAAAATCAATCTGTTTGGCTTTAAAATACGGAAAATCACTCTTTCACGCTAAACTAGGCTCTGTAGAGAAAAATGCACTGCATAAAAGTCGTGGATTTTTTAATTTCGTATAAACTTGATTGTATACACCTATGGCGTAAAATGCATACTAAGACTGGAGTCTTAAATAAATCCATTTTTTCACAAGTTTTTGCGAGAAAAAAAAACAGAAAATCGCTAATTACAGCTAAACTAAGCGTTATGCAAAAAGTGTTTGAAATAAAAGTTGTAGGATTTTAAGTTCTTTACAACTTTAACGTGTACATTTTGCGCTACAAGGCATATTACAGTCGCAATCTTAAAAAAACAAAATTTTACGAGATAACACCCTCTCCAAGAATGTCAGCAGACATGGCGCCTACCCTATCTTGCAAAGCATAAATTTAGTAAATGAGGCGATTTTAAAAAAATCGTAGGAGGCGTTTGTGAAAAAATCGCAAAAAAGTGAAAAATGACTCGAATAAACTACTACTCCCGGTTGACCGATTTTGATGAAAATGTTCGTGTCGAATGCGGTAGATCTAACTTAAGTTTCAAGTTTCAAGTTCGCACGATATTTCATTCTTCAGATATTCTATTCACACACACACACACCATTCGCTAAAAACAATACTTTCCTTCTTCTATAGACAATATTCAAAAAACAATTCATATAAGCAAGAGAAAGTTAAAAGAATTCAAATAAAAGTTATGTTCACATGAATATTTTTATCAATTCGATCTACCAAATCTGTCCGTTAAGTTTGGAACTCGTTGCGGAATACCCTGTATATTTTCTCTTTATTGCACACTCATAAATATATGACACTATAATGTTAATGACAACGGTTATCAAACATTAAGCTAATGTGTTTGTCATTTTTCACCAATTTTCATTAAATTCGTTACCAGAGTTTATAGTTTGCTGTAATAATTTTATGAAGTACATACCTACAGATCGATATCTAGGTCAGTGTACTGTACAATAAGCTTTCCAACATAGTATACACTACACTACGCGTCAGTCAGATTATGTAATAGTAGAGCTTATTAAAATAATTCAACTAGAAAACGAGATTTCAGAAATCCGGTGGAACTAAAACTACTTTAATACTAGACACAATACTATTTCAGTAATATGTTATTTTACATTTAATCTAGGTACTTGGATACAATAAAGTAACGGTACTATTTCAGAATCTATTCTCTATTCCTTTTTTCTATTTTAGATAATGAGGTAAAAACTGATCGTATTGTTCTTTCCGTTAGTACTTGACTATTAGAAATTAAAAAAAAAACAAATAAAAATCAAAAATTATGACCCAACAAAAATGAAAATAAAAATCTTGTGTGAAACACTCACACACGTTCTCTTACCAATGTAAATAATGAAACATATAATATAACCCATTTTTGACCATGAGTAAACAATGCATATTGAAAAATCTCTTTCGTGAAACAATCCGTCACGTAGCTGGAGGAAATTAAATAAAAAGGCTTTTTTTTGTTTATGGTCCGACTGTTTTACAAGTACAGTAGAATCTGGGAAGTCCGGCCGTGCAGTAGTCCGGCGGACTAATTATTAAATGGAATAATTTTTGGCCTTTTATCCAAAACCCAGAACTGGGTCATACTCTATACTTTATGCTGAATTGACAACGAAACGTAATTCTCAGAAAAAGAGAATCCCCCCGCCGCACTAGGCGATGTCAATAGCCATTAATTATGTTTAGTACAATGACTACAGAAGTACGCAGCAAACCTTTCTTAATTAGTTAATTTAATTTAAAATCACATAAAATCAATGCATATTGATTTTTTGTTTAAATTTATAGTTCCAAAATTCCAACACATCCAGTAATCCGGCATTTTCAGTAAATCGGCACCCCTCGGTCCCGAGCAGGCCGGACTACTGAAATTCTACTGTACTACTAATGCAGACGGTGAGAAGGGTGATAGATGAAAATGAGTGATGAAAAAATTCCAGATCTGACCGGGAATCGAACCCGGGACCCCGGCGTAGAAGCCAGTTGCGTTAACCACTACGCCAACAGGCCGGCCTAAAAAAGGCTTATAAAAAGGCTTACCTTTCTTTGACTTACGGCAAAAACGATTAGTACTTCCTGTATCTACTCTTTGAGAAGAAACGAATGACGCTATTTTTGTTTCAAAATTCAAATTTTGATTTCATGACTTCCAGTTTTGGGCTACTTCGGTCGAACCAGAATTTTAAACCCAATGATTTTCGTATCTACTCTTTAAGAGGAATCAAATTGTATAATTTTAGTTTCCAAATTCCAACTTTGATTTCTTGACTTTCGGTTTTGGGGCACTTTCAGTCAAAACCGGAACTTCCAACCCAATCCAGGCTTACTAACTTTTTATGTAGATTACAAATCCAGAAGCCATTGTTACTATCTTTGTAGTTTCAGACTTTGATTTCCTGACTTCCAACTTACGACTACTTTCAGTTAAAACCGAAATGTCAAACCCAATTTAACCCCGCTAACTTTTTGTGTAGGTTACGAATCCGAAAACCGTTTGTTGTTATTTCTTGTAGTTTTGAAATCTGGGTGTGACGGACGGACAAAGGGAAGTGACAGATGACAATTTAAAATTTTCACTAAAAGCATGTTTTTTTGTCATCAGTCTCTCGACTGGTTTGATGCAGTTTTTCAAGCTGTTCTATTTTCCATTAGTCGTTTCCTCTACATACCTCTAACATCCTATATCTTTTGTAATTTTCTTTAAATATTCTAATCTTTGCCTCCCCCTACAATTCACTCCCACGATATTAGCTTCCATTTTTAATAAATCAATACCTAATTTTAATCATGAGTGATTGATCATTTTACATAAAACATTACATCGCAAGTAAATAAATAAATTTACGTGTTCTAACGTTTTTTAAACTGTTCTATAATACTGACAACAGTTATTCCGCATCAACTCGTAAGCCTAGTTTGTAAAATTATGAATTTAACTTAACGATTTATACATTAGCTAGTAAAACAGGAGGAAGATTTGAATTATCTGCTTCAGTTAATGTAACAAACTTTTTACTTTACACAAATGAATAACTTTACAATATTAATATTACAGAATGAATCCTTTCTATTAAAAAAATTGAAATTGGATACGTTTAATGTAATAATTTTATGATAACTTAATATGATTTAAACTTCCACCGTTTTGATATTTACTTCATTGTTGTAAAGGTAATAAAGACCAACTTCAAAGTGTATTTTACTAATCCGTTGTTGTGTTGGTTTGGTTTACGCTTAGATGACCCAAGGGCAGATTTTCAAAATTTAGTGTAAACGTTAAAACATTATTTCAATAGAAAATTTATATTTTAGTTCAGACACAAAGAAATGTTTTAGAAGTTTTTAATTTGTGTACTTAAATGATTATGGTATAATTATATAAATGGTAGTTTAAGTGATTTTATGTTTGATTCCATCATCACTGTTGCAACAAAATTGTCACAACACTATCACGTGAATAATCGTTATCAAACAAAAAAAATCTGTGTGGAATTTCTCTTGCAACTCACGAATTTCTTTTGCCAATGCAAATAATAAACAACATAATCTAACCATAGTAATAAAACATTAGAAAAAAAACAAAAAACTAACCTCCAAAAACATAACCTTATTTGTTTTAATCATGAGTGAATTATGAAAAATGAAAACCAACCTTAGTTTGGCTAAATAATACAGAAAATCACTTTTTGACGCTAAACTAGACTAACTTATGTAGAGAAAAATTCGCATATTATTAAAGTTGTAGATCTTTTAATTTTCTATAAATTTGATTATATACACTTTTGTCGTTAAATACAAACTACAGCCGAAATCGTACAAACTCGATTTTTTAACAAATTTTCATGAAGAAATAAATAAAATCGTTAATTATTGCTGAACTAACGCTATAGTATATAAAACAATGTTTAGAATAAAGTTGTAGGTTTTTAAATTGCCTACAACTTTAAATATACATTTTTGCGCTACAATATAATATATTAAAGCTGCAATCCTAAAAATACCATTTTTTCTACGAAAGTATAGCCTCCCCATGAATTTCAGGAGACCCACCCTATCTTATAGACCATAAAAAATGTAGTGAAATGAGATGATTTTTAAAAAGAATCGTAGGAGCCGTCGTTGAGAAACTCGCAAAAACGTGAAAAATAACACGAAGAAACTACTACTTCTGGTTGACCGATTTTGATGAAAATATTCGTGTGGGTTCTCTAGTGGTATCTAATTTAAGTTTCAAGTTTCAAGTTCGTACGATAATCCGTTTTTGATATATTCTTTTCACACACACACACACACACACACGTGCGCGCGTGCGCGCACGCACACATACACACACATACCAGTCTTGACAAATCTTGACACCAAAAATTGACAAATCTTCTACCGTCAGTGAACCAAAATCATTCTCCAATTAAGAACAAACTCGTATTGTTAAGATGTTTGTCTTTAAAGTGTAATAAGTTCTACAATATATTGCATTTCTTTTAGCAGAGTATCCTTTATAAAGATAAAAAGGAGATGTGGCAACTAAAGGTTAAGAAGTCAAGGAAAGGAATTTGTCTGAAGATAATATCTAAATGCACGAGAGAGAGATAACCGACTTACAAATGATATAGTGTACTGAACAGCAAGTGTTACAGACAGAAAAGGTTAATGAAAAAATACGAGTGTTTGTAAGGAGTAGAGGAGAAGTCACAAGTACTACGGAGTCTAATGTACTTTGACATAGTTACAGAATCGAGAAAGAGAGTGGTTAGAAGCGGATGACTGCGGTTTCCTGCATCTGAGTAAAACAGAATAATGCATCATTCACCCGTTTGAGTGCAGTACTGTAAATTCACTGTTCCACTTCCTTTTGACAGTCTCTTATAATATTATGTACAACAATTATCATAGAACAACATATGTCTACGACTCGCTGTTAAATTACACACCCTTAAATGACGTAAGAAACCAGAATTATTTATACGTTGCTAAGTAATTTTCAGTTATACAAAATTTCCATCATGTTAAAAGTTAAATTATTTAATCTATGTAACTAACAATTTATACTCAGTTCATCGTAAGAAAGATAAGTCGAGTAAACAAACAACGGTTACCGAATCAGCTGATAAAGCGGTGACTCAGAAAAAATTCAGCACATTTCATGAAAACATCACAATGATAATTGTTACGTGCTTTTTAACCATAATATGGAGAATTAAACGATAAATAGAAATGAAAATAAAACTTACTATAACACTAAATTCCTAGTTGAAAATAAATAATAATGCTTGTAAGAACGATGCGAGACAATATGATGTCAAAAACTAACTGGTAGCATATAACGTTGACATGTTCTTTGTCAAAAATTTGGAGAGGGATTTATGGGTTTGGATTAGTCATCATCAAATTTAATTTAAAAATAACGAGTGTTTGAACTAATATTAGATGACTAATCATTAAAATAAAGATATTTACTTTCAAAGTTCTCTTGTTTCGTCATACAGATCAGAGGTAATACATGTAACTTGTAACCACATTTTTTTTTGAAAAAGAATGGAAATAAAGAATAGGCCTACCGTTTTTATAAATTTATTGATCGGTACTTAAAACATCAGTCGTGATAGGCCTATGATGTAGGCCTAACAGTTTCATTTATAAAAACACTTTTAAAAGTATTTTGTTGTTACTTTTTAATCAGCGAGTACACATTTTTAAATTATGCGCATGCTTAGTGACATCGTTATTTGTTTACTTGACATATCTTTCTTACGATGAACCGAGTACAATTGTAAGACAATAATGTTTTAAAATAAAATTATTATAAAATATCTGTACACCGTATCCGTCATTTATTTAAATCATATTGATATATCGGATTTCGATCGTATTAAGCAGCACAACAAAGTTATGGCAACCCCAATGATTATGCGGAAGTCATTTAAAACTATAAAGTCACATCAGTGAAAATTCCACCATGACAACCGTGATGAGGTTTTTGCAACAAACGAAAGTGTCTACTAGGTTTGATAGACTAAGAAATGAAGATCAACGGTCGAAATTGTATATATTCAACTTAAATACGAAAATTAAAAAATAATGAGAAAGCTGAGGACAGCACATGAAAAGGATTTAAGCTCAAAAGATGCCTCTAAAAGTCCAGTGGTATGCTATTAAGGGGAAGAGAGACTTTGGCAGACATAAGAAGAGATATATGCAAATATAGTGTAAGACTTAAGTTAACCTCCTTCAGAAATCTGGGTAAAATAATAAACCATTTTCCTATAACCTTATAATAATTATTTATTGACCTGACTAATAATCACAATAAATTATTAAACTTAGAATAGGCTACTAACAAACAAATATTCGCAGAAAATGCATATCCACAGGTTCCAATCTCTCTTTTATCCCCCTGCGAGAGCCCTTTCTCTGTGTAGTTGCACTCGTTCTGCATATTCTTTTAATTTTATTTAATATTGTCAACATTATCATCTTCATAAAAATATATTTAGCAGCCCAAATTATTTATATGTTTTGTTTAGTAATTTTTTGATTTTTGTATGTACTTTAATTCTTGTATAAGTATAAAATTTTTTTTACGAAAGGAAAATATAAATACAAATATTTTACCTATAATGTATTTGAACCTAAAATACACGGAAACATCAATTAACCCAACAGTCGGCAATAATATTTTTCTAGACCGGCAGAAAATTTCTTGTCACAGAACCGTAAAGAAATCATTAAAAATTTGCTATAAATCACAAACCTTGTCACGTGACATCAAAATAACTTGAAAACTTAGGAAAATAAAACAAATACGCCGTTGTAGTTGATGCAACGTTAAATAAATGAATTTAAAAAAACACATTCATTACTGAAATTTTAATCTGACAGTAAGGGATGCTGTAACTATTTGAAAATAATTTTTAGACAAATATTTTTCTAAAATTTCAGATGACACTACTATTTAAAACATTCTTATGCCCTATTTTCAAAATTCATTATATACGAATCGTTACTTTTAATGTTTATTTCAAAATAAAACCAAAAACCGAATCTATGTTTAAAACTGAAGAAAATATATACAAAAACACAGAATGTAAACCAAGAAATAACCAAATTCAGCTCCCTAGGACAGCGTGGTTTCAACAGAGAAACACAAGCAGAATATGCAATTAAAACTATTGTATTGTACGTAAAAATGTACTTAATACATTACTAACCTATTGTACGAAACAGCAACGCTGTAGGTGTAATTAAAACAAAAATGACAACATTGCAATGCTATGAAGCAAATCCGATTTTGCGACCGAACCGGTTAAAGAAGCGGTAACATCGTCTCAAAATCGACGATTGCCGGCTCTAGGGTTAAAGAAATCAACGTGTATAAAAGAACAAGCAGAAAAAATCAGGTCTACAGATTTGTTTTGAGAATACTAAATAGACCTTTACACAACGAATATCAAAACAGCGGCACGTGAACACAAAATACAGAAAATTGTTAAAGCTGATTGGTTCAAGTACCTCGAAGAGATAATACAACCATAGACTAACGACAAGTAAACGAACAACAGCAGACGAGGAAAGATGGCCAGTATACTCTGAGGAACTCTCCACTTGTACAAGAAGAAAGCACTATGAAGACAAGGCAAGATTAGACATTATACTACTCTGACATTACCTGTGAGTTTACGTTTAGTAAGTGCTTTAGAATGACTAGGAAGGCTGTTCTAAGACAAGCAGAGAATTTTGAGAGGAAAATCCCCCGCAAGATAATTTGTCCTAAGAGTAGTAGACGGACAATATAAGTTATGAAGTCGAGAAGATCTATACAAGGAAAATGTAATTATTAAAAACCGAGACCAAAACTTTTACGGGTACCTGTATAGAATGTTTGACAAAAAAATTTTTTAAGATAGCCTACAAAACAATTAACTTATAATGTGGATAAATGATTAAAAAAGTTACAAGGGATATTAAAAAAACCGAGGAAACTTAATGAACTGAACTAAATTCAGACAGCTAATTATGGACTTGTATGGTTTCCAAGAAGAGCAAAAACAGAAAACCGGATGGACGGAAGAAAGGATAAGAGCCTAAAACCTGAATGCTGAGAATGTAGGCTACAAAAAGATCTTCAAGAAACGTCTAAAGTCACCTTCTCACGTGGTAAAACTGAACCGATACCAGAAAAAAATTGAGTCTCAAATAACTTTTTAATTATACAGTTTATTTGTTATGTTATCCATCACAAAGAAAAATAGTTCATAACTTGGACGTTAGGCTTATATATAGAAAAATGAAAATTGAATAGAAGAAGTATTACAAAAGTTATAAGTTATTAAAAGTTAAGTTATGAATTCTGTACTGGAGAATGGTTTCCTCATTCCGTATCGTTTTAAAAGGAAACAAAACGGAAATGAGTCGGAAATTGTTTGTGGCAAGAATAGCAAAAGAGAGATAGCGATACAAGTTAGGCAGAGGTACAAATACAGAGAGAATACAATACTTTAGATTGATGGTGGTGTACGCTGAGGAAAATGGCTCGGTTGCCGCTTACGTTTAATGAAATACCAATATTTTGATTAAAAGAATAACTGGGACGGTATGAAGCCGGCTGTAAAATTTATTCTACAATTATATTCACAAGAAAAAATAACATAATTTACTAACGAGTATTAATAATTTTATTTAAAAAGTTAATTTATTAACATGTTCCCAACATCTTTATAACTCTTCTAATGTAATTGAAATTACCAAGGATTAAGAATAATTAATTCAAATGGAAATTTTTCATCTAATATTTTATCATTTTAGTTTCTTGCATTTTAAATACAGTAATGATAGAAAAAAAATATTCCTATAATGCAATGTTTTCTATACTTGAGTTTGATATAGGAAGAAAGAAAACAGCTAAAAAACACCAGAGGCATATCAAACCAAATGCGGACCGTACACGATCATTAATAATGTCATTACGAGAAATGTCATTACTTCGAAAATTCAAGCTTCATTACCGCATCATTTTTTGTAGCCGTACACCATCAGTAATAATGACAATAGTTTTACTTCATTACTACTTGGGTTACCTAACAAGAACCAGTAATGGATTCGCATAAGAAAGCGTGTGTTGCTTTAATTTTGGGATTAAGCTTAAAGTGTAATGTTGAACGTCGACGCTGGATGAAAACCTGGCTAAAAAACCGTGAGCATTCCCACGTTGTGTTGCTCAGAGAAGTTAGTACAACAGAACCCGAGGATTATAAAAACTACTTTCGCATGAACGAAGAAACTGTCGGTGAATTGTTCGATTGGTTGAGCCATTTATGAAAAGGAAGGATACAAATATGAGGGAAAGTATACCAGTGTCTGAAAGACTAGCATTAACTTTAAGGTATCTCGCAACAGGAAGAAATTTTGAAGACCTGAAGTTTGATGTCGGCTTGTACACTTCATCCGTACTACATCACGATCTCCGAGATGTAAGAATTTTCTTCAGTTCTTTCCTATAATTACATCGTAGTGTATTTATTTTCCGCCTAACATTAGCACGTGTAGCCCCGGTTTAATGGTTTTATATATGTTTAAAAGTTTATCGAACGCTTGATTCCTCTTTGTCTTATTTAAATATAATGCGCAAGAAGGGTTCCAAAGTTCTGGAAGAGTCTCATATGTTTCCATAAAATTTAGAAGAACATCGGTACTATCGTTGTTTCTTCTAGATTACTAACTACTTCACTCGCGACGGATACTTCAGTTTCGTCATTCATGTTTACTGCAGCACGCTACAAACTTAACTAAATAATAATGAAGGAATGATGCATGCTCCGTACACGGTCATTATTACTGACATTATCCCCACTCTGCCGCAGTAATGAAGCAACGAAATCAGAAAATCCGGATTCGCATCATTACTGAGAATAATTCCAGCTTTGTCAACCGTAGACGGTCAGTAATAATGTCATTATGATAAGGGAATGACATTATTAATGATCGTGTACGGTCCGCAGAAGAAACAAAATTGAAAACCATGTTGCTGATTACAACACTAAATATTTTTAACAAAACCTACATGGGAGTTCAATAATAATCGAGAAAATTAACGCACAGAAAAAAATTCAATAAAATGACAATGATCCACCAGGTTGATAAAGGTAGGTAAACCACCTCACTCCTTGTTTTACTTAAAGAGTCTGTCTACGCTAAGAGTACTCCGATGTAGGCAACCAGAAATACAAGTGAGCATGCGTATTAATTCAAAATACGCACAGCATGATCAAAACCAAAATTCCATAGAACACTAATTTATTCACTCTAACCTTAATATAATAAAAACACGTTCAATTTATATGTTAGAAAATGTTTCATAAATCGAACATTAGTTTACCATTAGCGTAATAACTAAAACTTTTACTATTGTTACTCTTACATTGTAATTTTTCGTTATATTTTTTACTATTATTACATTATTATTTATGATTAGTTGGTTTTTATTATAGACTCAGTTTTGTTTTATTTTTGGTCACAATTAATAGAAGACCAATGCGCTTGAATATAACAGGAGAGTAAATAAACAACTCCAGTGATTCGTTGTTTATAATTTCAGATTGTTTATTATTCATATCATTAAAATTAATGTCTGTGACTAGTTTAATACAACTGTTTGCACTTGCCCGTGTTTAACTCATTTTTAGTTTCATCAGTTGGTTATCTTTTGATATTGTATCGGTTCAATTTTCTTCGTAGACTGAAGTTGAAGAGTTTTGTAAGCTTCTTTTGTTAACATGCATGATAGTGAATATGTTGAGTTTTTGAAACATAAAAGCGGTAACCATTAAAACGTAGAAAAAAATTGTTTTTTTAAATGTAATGGTTAAAATAATTAATTAAGGAGTCTTTATGAAACTACAATAATTACAAGTAATCAGAACGGTATAACTAAAAACGCTTAAAGGATAATGTTTATTTTAGCTGGATGTAAATATTTATATGATGGAACGTAGTGCAAGATATTTAAATAGTTATTAAATAGGCGCTTGCCTCGCGCGGGGTACTCTTACAGTAGATGGACTTTTTTTTGTCATCAATCTCTCGACTGGTTTGATGCAGTTCTCCAACCTTTCTATCTTGCGCAAGTCGTTTCATATCTACACACCTGTAACACCCTACATCTTTTGTAATTTGCTTTATATATTCTAATCTTTGCCTCCCTCTACAATTTACGCCTTCAATATTACCCTCCATTATTAATACCCCAATACCCGGATGTCTTAGGATATGCCCCACTAGCCAATCCCTTCTTTTGGTAAGATGCTTCCATATACTTCTTTTTTCATCCACTCGCCTAAGAACCTCTAAATTACTTATTTTGTCCACCCACCTAATCTTTAACATTTTTCTATAACACTACATTTCAAGAGCTTCTATCCTCTTCTTTTCTACAGCCCCTATCACCCACGTTTCACTTCCGTATAATGCTACACTCCAAACATAATGTTTTAAGAAATGTTTCCTAATCTGTAAATCAATGTTTGTAGTCAGTAAGCTGTTTTTCATTTCAAAGGCTTTTAGTAGATAGACTATAGCAGAGCATCTACAGATTCAAACCAGCCATTCGGCTGATGACCTAAACAATAACAACAAAAATTCTTTGAAGTATGTATTGTTTTACGAGCTTCAAGCGCTGCTATTATAGTTAATACGAGTATTATAGGGCTATTATACTGCTATAATACTGCTATTATAGTTAAATTATTTAATTTATAAATAAATAAATTATTATGCTCCCAATAATTTTCATAATTTTATCGGATTTTATCTCTACGCTTTGTGTCGGATTACTGCGTGTCGTAAAGTAACATTACATTCTCCTACTCCAATACTCGACAAATTGTAAAACAAAGAACTTTCTAGATACGTATTTTTATTAGGTCCCTATGCTCATTAGTACAGGACGAAGGACGTAGATCAAAGGATTACAATGTTATTTTACGAACGCACTGTTATTTAGAATGAAAATAATTCAGAATTTGTAAATACACATGTTTTTATTTTATTCTCTGTTTATTTTTCAATCTTTATGAATAACAAAAATCTGTTCATTTTGAAAAAATAGTGCATATCATTTTCAGTGTTATTTAAAATATACATGGCAAAAAATTATTTCATATCAATGACTTAATTAGCACCAGCCATTATATCTGTTTAAGTACTGGGATTTAGAAACAAAAACTTTATTAAATCTCGAAGAAATAAATTTAGGAAAACAAAATATACTCGTAAATTAAACAATGTTTTGTTTTACAGTGTTGACTTTATTTACATCAATTTTCCAGAATTAAATTTTGTACAAGTTTTATTTAAAACCATTATATACGAGGTCTGGCTATTAAATACCGAGACTGACGTTGTAGAACATTTTAATTTTATTTTATACGTAAATAGTTATTGTCACCTTCAATATACACTGCTTCTCTATCCCAACAAATTTTCCAATTGTTGGAAACAGTGTTGGAAGTCATTTTCTGTCAGCTCATTCAGAACACGTGCCGCTTTCTCTTTTACAGCTTCCACAGACTCAAATCTTGTTCCTTTTTATGCAGATTTCACCTTAGGGAACAGGTAGAAGTCTCATGGTGCTCGATCTGGTGAATAAGGTGGATGTTCTAACACTGAAATGCTGTATTGGGCTAGGATTACAGCTTGGCTAGGATACTTACCTATTGGTCCGCCATATTGGATTCTAGTGTCAACACAGCTGTGAAGTTAGCTCCCGAATTTTTAGAAGATTTTGAAATAGATTCACTTCCTATAAGTATAATTTTTGTTTAATAAGTTATTTAAACAGTTAGTTTCAGATTGTACGTATAAGTTTTTCTTTTTCTTTCCAATAAGTTTAAGTATTGTATCAAATTAGTTTGTCGATAGTTTTGAGGTTAGGAAGTTCGCCGGTAGTTCTAAAATAGTCTGTGACTTAAAGTAAATACAAAGTTTAAATTGTTTAAGATAATTAGTTAAAGTTTATTAATTGTTAGGAATGGCCACTAAAAATTCAAGTTTAGGTAAACAAATTAAGTCTTCTCCTCCCGTTACGCGGTCCCATGTAAATTTTAAATCTCCGATTAGTTTAGAAAAAAAGGTAGCTAAATTGAATGAAGATCAAAAAAACATTAGGGATGCAATAATAAGTAGTAACAAAATAAACGAGGAACTTAGAAATAAATTAGAGCAGGAAATAGCTTCGCTAAAAGAAATAATAAGAATAAATGATATGGACCACAAAACTGAAATCGCTAAATTATTGGAAGCAAACCGTGCCTTAGAAAATGAAATAAAAGTAGTCAATTTAAAACTTCTAAATGAGTTAAATGCTGCAAAAACTAATGACAATAAAAATAGTAAAAAAATAAACGGCACTAAAAATGATACTAAAATTACAAATACAAACGGTCCTAAGAATCTTTTGTATAGTGAAGCTGTAGGGACTAAACCGTCTACCAAAAGTAATAATAATAATAATAATAATAGGAAAAACAAAGTCCTAGTATTGGCGGATAGTCATGGCCGTGAATGTTGGGAATTGTTAGATAAAAAACTAAATTCTGAATTTGAAGTAAAAGTAGTGTTTAAGCCGAATGCTCCTCTAAAAGAAGTTGTTAAGTCATCTAAAGACGATGTAAAAACCTTAGGTATAAATGACCATTTAATAATTCTTGGAGGAACCAATGACATAGAATCAAAACAACTTAAAAACACTCCTCAAATCTTAAAAACATTCGAAGAATTGGTTCCACTAAGTAATAAAACTAATTTAATAATAAACGCTATTCCATTTCGGTATGACAAGCCAGAAGTAAACAAAGTTATAAGTAAAACAAACCACGAAATGCATAAAAGAATTAACAGCCTAAAAAATAAAACAATTGAAAGGGTAAAAATCAACTTTATCAATGAAAGGTTAAATCGTGATAACTATACTAAACATGGGTTACATTTAAATTTAACTGGCAAAAACATACTGTGTGATAGATTAGCTTCACTCGTTACATGTAAACTCCCAGATAAATTAAAATGTAAGGATACTTTTTTAATGAAATGGCTAAAAAAGGGGGAAAAAAGTTAAGAAAAAGAAGGGTAGGTTATGTTAGGACAACCCAACCTCACATTAAGCAATCACAGGTGCTACAAATAGGTAATGACAGGTTAGGTTTAAATCCGGATGATAGGTTAGTGCATCCACTACCAACAGATGCAGAAATTATAGGAAATAAACAGGTAGGTGCACAAAATGATTTCATCAATCAAGTTCAGGTTAGGAATACATCTCACTTCTCTATTTTGCACCAAAATATTCAATATTTAAGTAATAAAATAGATAGGGTTGAAATATTTTTAAGGTCTGAGAACCCAGATATGGTATTATTCACCGAACATGGGTTAAAAAGTAATGAGATTCCTATGATTAGCTTTCCGGGGTTTTCTATTAATGCTTCTTACTGCAGGAAATTTCATAAAAGTGGAGGAGTCTGTATACTGACTAATATTAGTAGGAACATACATACACGTAACTTACCTTTTGTAGATAGGTTTTCTCAGGAAATGAATATGGAAGTAGTAGGATTAGAAGTTAGGTTGGGGGTACAGGAAAGGATGGCTGTCGTTGGTGTTTATAGGTCTCCAAATGGTGATTGGGACCAGTTCTGTAAATTGTTCAGTGCATTGCTGGAGAGTTTGACTGAACGGTACTTAAGAGTTGTTGTTATGGGTGATTATAATGTAAATCTTGCTATTCAGAGTAAAATGTCCGAAGAGTTCAGGGATATCGTGAACATGAACAATCTGGATATAAAAGTTAGTGATTATACAAGGATTACTAGCCATTCTCAAACGATAATAGATAATATTCTAACAAATATTGTTAGTTGTCAGGTTAGGTTAGGGGGTTCAGAATTCTCTGATCACGGGTACCAAGTAATAGAAATTCAGCATTTAGGTGGTCAGGCCCTGAATCAAAAAGTTAATAAAGAAACTAGGCAAGAGGACAAGGGTAATATAAATTGTTTATTGCACAGTTTATCCAAAGAGGATTGGAAGACTGTTATCAATGCTTCCGAAATTAATCAAAAATATCATTATTTTATTGAAACTTTAAAATTTCACTATAATAGTAGCTGTCCAGTAAAAAGGGTAGTTTTAACAAAGAGAATTAGTGAAATAGACCAATGGATTACAGGGGATATTTTGAAACTGAAATCTGAAGTCAGAGATGTCTACTCTGAGTTCAAATCAGATAAAAATGAATTGAATGAGCAAAGATACAAACAAATTAAAAAATATTATGCTAAAAAAGTTCAGAGTGCCAAATGCAAAAAAACTGCTGAAGTCCTTCGTAAATCAACTAATTTAAACTCAGCAATATGGGAAACAATAAATAGGAATCGGAATGTAGTTAGTAATAGGGGATACACAGATATACCAAAAATTGTCAATAGTAATAATGAAGTTATAGAGAATGGATCAGAAATTAGTAATTATTTTAATAAGTATTATCAGGAAGTAGCTTCAAAGCTTAAACAGCAGATTACGGAAACTGAGGGATATTATGAAGTTAGGGGGGATAGAGTTGTAGATAATTTTGTATTTAGCTCAGTTTCATATGAGGAACTAGAATCAGTTATCGATAGCTTAAAAAGTAAGAAAACAGTAGGGTTAGATGGGATCTCAAGTATTGTTGTTAAAAAATGTAAAAAGTTTTTATTAACACCTCTCCTTCATCTAATTAACTTCTCCCTGGAAAGAGGTGTATTTCCAAAACAACTGAAGGAAGGTAAAATATTGCCTGTGTTTAAGAATGGCAATACCCAAGTAGTTGAAAATTATAGGCCCATAAGTATATTAAACACTATTAGCAAAATTTTTGAAAAGGTAGTGTTCATTAGGTTAATCAATTTTTTGACTGAAAACCTTATCATCTCAAAAGATCAGCATGGTTTCCAAAAGGGTAAGTCAACCAAAACTGCTATTGTCTCACTTTTTGAGCAGATAGTTGATATATTGGATGCAGGAGAGAAAGCCTTAGCTGTGTTTTTAGATCTCAGTAAAGCTTTCGACTGTGTTGATCATGAAGTTTTGTTGAAAATGTTAGAGTCATTAGGTATTAGGGACGTAGAACTTAAATGGTTTCAGTCTTATCTGGTAGGTAGAGTACAGTGTGTAGAAATAACTAGAGTAGTTAGGGGGAAACTTACAAAAATTTTGTCTGAAAAGCTTGATGTCAAAGCTGGTGTTCCACAGGGGTCAATTTTAGGTCCCATTTTGTTTTTGTTGTATATAAATAGATTACCAGATATCTTACCCAACAGTAAAGCTTTATTGTTTGCTGATGATACTTCAATCATAAACAAAAGTTTACTGGTAGATAGTCTCGAAGTGAACACACAGATTAGCGTAGAATCTGTAGTCCAATTTCTGAATGAATTAATGTTAACAGTTAATGGGAAAAAGTGTCAGTTCTTACAGTTCAAAAACAAACACAACGTAAGGGAAAACAGAGAAGTGGATGTCTTGATACAAAATAATATCCTAGATCATGTGCAAACAGTGAAGTTTCTAGGAGTGTCACTAGATAGGACCCTATCGTGGGATTATTACACCGATCAAATTTGTAGTAAAATATCATCTGGGGTATTTGCATTAAAACAAGTTGCCAGATTAAATGATAAAAAATTGCTTATAGCAGCTTATCATGGTTTAATTTTATCTCATATCAGGTATGCCATATTAGTATGGGGTAATTCATCACAGGGTAACATGGAAAGAGTTTTTAAAATACAGAAAAAAGCTATTAGGTGTATGATGGGAGTCAACCACCTTACCTCATGCAGATCACTATTTAAAGAGCTGCAATTGCTCACGGTTCCTTCTTTGTACATTTTTGAAGTGATAATGTACGTAAAGAAAAATACCTTTTTACAGAATTTAGATGTTCACAACCACTACACAAGAAACAGAATCGATTATTATGTTGCTAATCACAACACTAAATTGTTTGAACAAAAACCAACTTATGCAGGTAGAAAATACATCAATAAATTGCCTCAAGGTTTAAAAAGTTGTGACAATTTAAGTTATTTTAAAAAAAAGCTAAAACAATATTTGATTGATGAAACATTTTACAGTGTGCACGAATTCCTTTCTAAATAGTTTTGGTATTTAACTTTAATTAAACAAATATTGTGTACAATTTGATACAAAGGGGTTCTTGACAAGCCTGCTGAGTTAAGCAGTAGTAGGGTGAAATTATTGGTAAGTGTTGAATTTATCATTGGGTTTGATTTATTTTTATTATTTATTGTGTGTGATATTTAATTTAATACGGTTCATGACAAGCATACTGAAGTAAGCAGTAGCAAAAACAAATTTTGGTGGTAGGCCTAAGTAGTAAATTTATCACATTGGTGATAAACTTTCAGTTCATCAAATTTACCTTGACATGTCCTATACTCCCTTTGGAGTCTCCAGGATGCAAGTAGCAAAAAAAAAAAAAAAAAAAAAAAAAATTGACAGGTAACGCGGAATAAGCTGGTGCATTGTCTTGTTGGAGAACCCGTAATTGCTTTAAATTTTGACTCGCTCATTCGAACTTTTATAACTCTCGGTGAAGTTCGGCTCTTCCACCGCATGGATTGGCGCTTCGTTTCCGTATCATAAGTAAAAAATCACGTTTTATCACATGGTATTATCTTTTACCTGTTCTCTAAGGTGAAATCTGCATTAAAAGGGAGAAGATTTGAGTCCGGGGAAGCTGTAAAAGAGAAAGCGGCACGTGTCCTATAGGAGGTGACAGAAGATGACTTCCAGCGCTGTTTCCAACAATGGAAAATTTTCATGGAGCGTTGTAGGGATAGAGAAGGAGTGTATATTGAAGGTGATAATAAGTGATTATGTATAAAATAAAAATAATTTTTTTTTGTGACGTCAGTCTCGTTATTTAATTGCCACTCCTCGTATACTTTAAGATTTTACGTTTACCTGTGTGTAATTACTTAGTAATCTAACAAATTAAAATGATTTGTGTAGTATATAGTTCTGTATTAGCTTTGTATAAATAAATAGAATAAACATACAATCTAAGATTGACATGGTAAGATGAAGTATAAAAGTATTCGAAGGGGGATAGCTTTAACATGTTACGGTATATTGTTAGAGGGTGGGGGGATATAGCAGGGTAACTTTCAGGTTGAACCGTCATTCGACCGGAAAAGTTACGCTCTCCCTCGGACTGGATTGAAATCAGCAAAAGAGGGCAATAGAGTAAACTATAGTATGAGGTCTATGGAGAGGGGTGAGGTGTATTGAAGAGTGAGTGGATAGTGCCGGTGAGGCGAGGCAATGGTGATATTTTTGGGGCCAGGATAGACTTATCGATAACGTGAGAGAGTCCCGTTCTCTTCCCGTACCCTTCATCCTTTCGGTTAGGTTAGACCAAAACCACCCCCGTATCCCTTATCACCAAAGTAATTTATTTCCAGGGAGAAATTGATTCTGGAGAAATGCTAAAACACTCTCACAACCACTACCCTTTTTCTTCTACTGTGCCACACCCCTGTCCTATCTTCCAACTACTTACCCCTCTTTTAGAAAGACTCTCCTCGCTACTATATACAACCTTCTCTTTAGTAATGAACTGGAACGCTTTGAGTCGCTATCCGATCGACAACTTAGAGGGGATGATGGTCATCTAATTTTAAGGGATGACTACAACATTATGGATTCTTCTGCTTTAGTAGACATTTCGTAAACAAGTACCCAATGTATCTACATCCACAAATTTTATTATTAACACACTAAAACCATTCCATTAAATAATAAAACAAAATTAATTACCCTATAGCCGGTAATAACATTTTCCTAGACTGGCAGAGAATTTCTAGCATATGGGTAACCGAACCGTAAAGAAATCATCGAAAATTTGCTATAAACCTTATCAGGTGACCTATCAAAATAACAAGAAAACTTAAGAAAATAGAACAAATACATCATTAAAATTTTAATCTGATTTAAACAAATATTTTTTTTAAATTTCAGATGACACTACTGTTTAAAAGTTTATTATACTCTACTTTCAAAATTCATTACATACGAATCGTTAATATTATTATGTTGATTTCAAAATAAAACAAACAAAATTTACTATGTTTAAAACTGAAGAAAATATACACAAAAACACACCATGCAAACCAAGAAATAACCAAACTCAGCTTCAGGATAGCGTTATTTCAACAGAGAAACAGAGGCAGAATATGCAACTAAAAAAACTATTGTATTATACGTAAAAATTTACTTTAAATATTACTTAACTATTGTACAAAACAACAATTCTGTCTGTAGATGAATTTAAAACTAAAACGACAACATTGCAATGCTATGAAGTTAATCCGATTTTTCGACGCCACCGGTACAAGAAGCGGTAACATCGTCTCAAAATCGACGATTGCCGGTTCTAGGGTTAATACAATTTAGTTTTAACCCGTTTAGTGCCAACGTCCGGAAAACTGGACGTCGATATATTTTATGTAGCAATAAAATCCGGACGTCCGTAAGTTATGCATAAAATGTCAACGTCCGGGTAACCGAACAATTCCAAAAAATCTTTTAAACAAAAAATAGTGAAATAATGTATTTTGATACCGCCTCCGTGGCGTAGTGACACACGCACACACACACACACACACACACACACACACACACACACACACACACACACACACACACACACACACACACACACACACACACACACACAGACCAATCGCTAAAAACGTGTTTTCTGGGTTCATGGGCTCTGAAAACATGCAGATCCGGTTAAAACTCGATTTCGAACAATCGACATGAAAATAATACTTTCCTTCCTATGCATTCATCCCCGTGGGAGTCTTAGTACTAAGCACTGTTCTCCCTTAAGTAATTCACCTCATACTTTTACCTTCCTAGAGAGAAAGAGGTAGAAGGAGGGGAGTAGATGTAGAGAGAGCGAGAGGAGGGAGATAAATATATGGAAAGGGGAGTATGAGGTTGGGAAAAGAAGGCGGAAGGGTAAAAGGGTGCAGGAGAACACTAGAGAAAGAAGAAGACAAATGACAGAAAGATATAAAAGATAAAAAAAAGTTTAGAAAACTGAAGAAAGCTTGGGAAAGACGAAGAATAGCAATGAAAAAGGACAAAAAGGAGACATAAGAAGGAGGAGAAAAAGAAATAAAGATGAAGAAGATAAAGGAAAAAGTAGAAGTATTTTAGTAAAAATATGATTAAAATAGTAAATGAACATATTTTATTAATTCAAAACGAGTAGTCACTGGAAATCATCAATAATAATATTTACCGTTAACACAGAAAGGTGGTTGATACAGAAAATTACAGAGTATAAAGTTTCGTGGTGTAAAATTGACATCAGTATTAGTAACTAAGGAATTTAAGGGATTATTCCTCGTAAATGATGTTTTCAGAAATGGAGAGGTCTCAGAACTGTTAAAAGGGTCAAAATGTACTACAAGATCTCTTAAGCTTTTCTGGACAGTTATAATAGTATTTCGTGTATTTTGTATAAAAGGATATTTTATAATGAAAAACATTGGTTAATACAAGATGTGTAAGATGGAGAAGTACACAAGTTAGAGTGAGAAAGCGAATGGGAATTAACAACAGAGAGCAATGGTCAAGTGGTTTTAATGTGTTAAAGCAATGAAACAACGGTGGCCTTTAATATGTGAAGCAGTTAGAAATGGAGGATTAACCTCTATCAATAGGGTATTTAACTCGTACAATGGCAAACGGTATTCAGCACAATGAGTGTTATTATAACGTCAACAACGTATACAAAACAATTTGTAAACCTTATTCATGCATTAATGATCTATTATTTTATTAACATCTACTTCATGGATTTCTATTTAATTGTTTGTTTTTTTTATTTTATTATTGTTTCGCCAATTTATTTTTAGTAGAATAGGAAATAATCACATTAAATTTATAATTAATTCTCATTGTATTCAATTTAAAGGATTATTTAAAGAAATGTCTCCTCCCCCTCCTGATTATCATCCCCCTAATCCATCACCTTCACCTTTGTACTTTCCTCCTCCTACTTATATTCTCTCTCACTTCTCCTCCTACTCTATCCTCAACGTAATACATTGGTTCCCTCTTTCTTTCTCCTCCTCCTCCTCGTACCCTGTCACTACAACCTTATACATTGGTTCCCTCTTTCTTTCTCCTTCTCGAACCTTGTCACCACAACTTAATACATTGGTTACCTCTTTTTTCTCCTCCTCGTACCCTGTCCCCACAACTTAATACATTGGTTACCTCTTTTTTCTCCTCCTCGTACCCTGTCCCCACAACTTAATACATTGGTTACCTCTTTTTTCTCCTCCTCGTATCCTGTCACCACAATCTAATACATTGATTCCCTTTTGCTTTCTCTTTCTCCTACCCTATCACCACAACCTAATACATTGGTTCCCTCTTTTTTTCTCTTTCTCCTACCCTGTCACCACAACCTAATACATTGGTTCTCACTTTCGTTATTTTCTTTCATCCATGTTTTTCTTCTCGTTTTCCTCTCATTCTCCGAAATTTTTGTTTTCCTTTTTTTTCTATTCAATGGCTCTTTTGTTCTTCCCATTCCTACTTCTTACTTTTCATCTTCTCCTTCTACTCTTTATTTTACCTTCTCCTACCCAATCTCCTATTCCTAATCCGCAAGCAAATAATGTTCGGTACCTTGCGCTATATTTAGACAGGCGGTTTGCGTGGAACAAGCACGTCAAACAAAAGCGACAGCTTCTGAATAACAGACTGAAACAATTATACAGGCTATTAACCAAGCAGTCAAAACTAGCCATGGCTTTTAAACTCTTGACGTACGAGGCGATGCTTCAACTGATCTGGATGTATGGTAGTCAAATTTTTGGTATCCAAGAGAACACTACACGATGACTTACGCGTTCCTTAAGTCAACGACAAATAATCTAAAACTGTACCGTAGGTTCAGAGACAAACTTCAAAATCATAACAATCCATTAATATGCAATATGAATTCTGCAGACCTACCAGGAATCGCACAGAGACGACTGAAACGCCGATGGAGTAGAGATAATCGCAACTTTAACATTAATTACGTATACAAAAGTATAATTTACAAATGAACACAATTGGCGTTATCTGAAGAGCTATCGCTGGTTGGTGTCCTCCTCAAAGCCATTAACGCGGTTAGTATTTTATTAATTTAGCTGTAAACGTTTTTGATGGTTGTTTTTTAAACATTTTCAAAATAATAATTTTTTTAACATCTGAGATCATTTACAACCAGTTTAAAAACAAAAACTATTAGTAAATAACATGAACGTGTTCACATGACGAAGATAATACTCAATGGTATTGCTTCAAAAAGAAAAAACATTATTTATAATTTTTGAGAAACATTAACTAGATAAAACATGAATAGCAGTAATAGAAAAGGCAACAAAAATAATAGCGGTGATAGTAGAATGCGTAGAGGAAGAAGATGATGTTGATGTTGATATGGAATACACATGTTAACATTGTAGGTTAGTCGGTAAATCTAAATGGTAGGTCAAGAAATTTTATTCGTTTTAGTCGTGTTACGTGTTCGCTATTATCAAGGAAATTAAGAGCCAAAGAATTTGGGTGATCTGATAATTTTACTCGATATTTAGAACTTAGCTGCGTAATTTATTCTTTCACGGTGTTGACACCTAAGTCCCTATGCAACGCATCATTTGTCGCATACCATGGAGCATTTGTTATAATCTGTAAAAATTTCAACTGGAATGATACCAAGATTCAATTTTGCAGCTGATCCCCAAAGCGGTAACCCATAAGTCCACAGTGGTTTCAATATCACATTGTACAGTAGGAGCTTGCTCTCTAATGACAACTGTGAACGTTTGTTCATCATCCAATACAAATCTTTCGGCTTCAATCCTAGTCTTTTGCGCGGGTTCCAAATATGTTAGAAGCAGGTAAGGCGTCGATCTAAGTGCATTTCCAAGTACAGGGTGACTGCAAATTTGCGACTCAAACTGCAAATAATTGTTTTAAGAGTACTTTTTCATATTTTTAACTTACTAAATTACAAAATAACATGACTATATATTCAAAAATTATTTTTTATATCGTTCAGCTGTTATGGTCTCCAAAAAATAGATAGGCCCGACAATTCTCTGACGAGATACACCAAACCCCCTCCAATTTTTTGCGAGTGTAATGGCTGTTCGTGGAACGTGGGATGTCTGTAGACCATATTATGGAATTTTGACTGTTATCATATCCACTACGATGAAACCTAGATCATCGCTGAAAAAAA
Source organism: Catonia carolina (assembly GCA_035578175.1). Classification (NCBI taxonomy): domain Eukaryota; kingdom Metazoa; phylum Arthropoda; class Insecta; order Hemiptera; family Achilidae; genus Catonia; species Catonia carolina. The sequence goes on from JAQMRL010000009.1 coordinate 24,116,889, forward strand.
CTTTGTCTAAAACAGATATGTCATTTCTAATGAAACGTCTTAACCACCGACAGTACTGCATTCACTTTTCTTTGTCTGGTTCTTGGAGCTGATGAGTCACACTTATCCAATACGGATGTAATTTCAGCACTTTAGTAGCCTTACGAACACTTCTATAAGATAGTTCAGTCTGGCTAGCAAGTTTCTGAAGAGACTTTTTCGGAGAAGTTTTTCGTTTATCGTCTGCAGAGTATCATCCGTTAAAACACTTAGACGGCCTGTACGTTTACGGTCATCCACGCTTCCTGTATCCCGAAAAAGACTAAATAAACGAAATGTTGTGGATTTGTTTGGCACATTAGCATCTGGAAAAGCATTTGAAAACTCTTCTTCACACTTCGAATGCGATTTCGATTGGCAGTAACTCACAACAATGAAGACACGTTGGTCTTGCGTAAACGACATTGTAGCTCGGACTAAACGAAATAATTCGTGTAACGACCTCCTTTGGCTGATGGCGTGATCTAGCAGTGCTACCAAACACAGTACTGTCACACAATAAATTTTCCTACTAGCAATATTTTTCGCGACTTCGACTGTCATTCCTGTAAAGCAGAAAAATTTGGATTGCACGACTTTACAGTCACCCGTTATTTTACATCATCTGATTGAGGAACTGGTCTTTCATTCATTCGTATCGGTTGACATGTGTCTTTCCTCAAAGTAAACGTAATGTCTCGATTTGTCTATATTTATCTTAGTTTTCCATTTCTTACACCAGTTCTCAACTATACTCAGATGGCAAAATAAATAAAGTAAACAAAATGCTCTATGCTAAGCTTTCCAGAAATAAAGATCAATTTTTTCTTTTATAATACAAATTATTTGACAGTTAAACATATTTTACACCAAATAAATATTTAAATACAAAATTTTTAGCGTACAAATATTTTTTTAAATACCTATATAAAGTTTTTTTTAAACATAACTCTTAATGTAATTAAATTAATTTAAACAAAACAATCAAGTAAAAAACAAAAATAAATTTGCAAGTATATTGCAACAGCTGTACTGTGACAAACAGAAGTAAATTAATTTGTTTATTGAAACCTGTAGCCTAGTTACACTAGCAACTACATAATATCAAAATTGCTAACTAATACTAAACTGTATGACATAATTGCGCGCAATAAAATTTAAGCAAATAGACAAACTATCTAACTAATATAAATATAATATAATATAATATATAATATATCTAATAAATAATATAATAAAATAATATAAATAATATAATAAAATATAATATATCAGTACGATTGGATTGCCCCAGGCAAGATTAGAGAATATTATAGTACGAAAAGCTCATATTTCCAAATATCAATATGGTGGGGAAGCCTGGTGTGTGTTCAACAAATTCTTGTTAATTGTTTTACTACCCTTTTTGTGTGAACAAAGTAACTGCAATATAATCATTTCAATTGTACGTAATTTTTGTGTTGCTCATATTACAGTAATACAAAAATTACGTTTCTATACCATTTTTTACCAAAAAGTACAACAATAAGATTAATTTTTTTTTTGTAAATTCTTACTTAACAAGTAATATTTTATTTTAAAAATTTCGTTAGTCACGAAATGTAATTATTTTATGACAAATACGTTGTAAAAGAAAATTTTTAAACGGTTCAGACAAAGATTTAATTTAATCTTAAATATCCCACCGAATTTAATATCACAAAACATAACCTAATTTTAATCATGAGTGAATGACGCTTAATGAAAATCAACCTCTGTAGAATTAAAAAATTCAAAAAATCACTCATTGCGGTAAACTTAGCTTTATTTTAGACAAAAATTCTTGAAATAAAAGCAGTAGGATTTTTAATTTTCCGTAACTTTAATTATGCACATTTTTGTTGTAAAACCCGTACTAAAGCCGCAATTTTTTACAAAAAATTCACTTTTTTAGCAATTTTAACGAGTTAAATACTGTAAATCACTAATAAACGCTAAATTAGTTTTAGGTCATACAAAAGAAAAACAATACAAAAATATTTTTAGGTTTTTTAATTATCTCCAACTATAATTTGTAGCGATACGCAAATAAATATAAAATGAATATAACACAAGATTTAAATTTTAAGACTTTTAATTTAACAAATAAATAAATAATTGATGATTTTACAAAATGATGACTAATTTTAAATGATCTCAGGGTTTTTAAATACTATAATTGTTTATTGTTCCCTATTAATAATTCTTAAATTATACAACAATGAAACATTTTTATTTAAGCAAATGACAATCGGAATTTTTAATAATTTTATCGTAATACTGGTCTTTTAAATTAAATTTGGAATATAATTTAGATAATTTTGAATAAATTAAGTAATTGAATAAATTTAAGAAAATATCAGTTAATTACGTACTTGAAACGTTATTTTTATTTACCGGTTGAATTTAATAAAATTATGAATTACTGAAGCAAAGCTTTGTTCATTAGAATGGCGTCTATCAATAGCCTTGTGATCTTGAAATTTAAATATGAATTTGATCGATATATTGAATATTAATGTTTGTTAATTATATGGTAAATGTTGCTTACGTTATTATCTTCTTACTGATACATATTTTGTTATACTTCTATCGGTTATTACTTATTATAATTTTAATATTTAACTGGAGCACTTTCATATATGATGTTCACACCAAGCTTGTCTCTGACCTAAAGCTCAACGAATTCATGGTTCAAGTTGGCATATTAAATTTTAAATTTTGATTACATATTTTAAAAATGTTCGTAAAATTCAAATCACTATTTTAAAAGATATTATATATATTATTTCAGTTATTCATGTAATTATTTTAATTGTTTATCTTCATTTCGATTTTTAATTTACTTTTTATTAATTATAGTTTAGTTGCACTTTTGAATCACGTAGTACTTCATTTTAATCTCGTTGTTGTTCGTAGATTATTATACATTTTTTAAAACTATTGAATATTAACTGATATTGATTATTAATTAACAAATAACTATTTATATTATGCCAGTATTTATATAGTATAAATTTATTTATACTGTTTAAAAATTATAATAATAATATACACCTAGTATTACTGCAGTTGTTATTTTTAATTTTAAAAAATGTAGTGTATAACCTGACTATGTGACCTTGTCCACTACTTAGAATATGGGTCAAGTTCACGCTACAAATTATATACATTTTCCCCTAAAATCCGTATTAAGGCCGCAATCCTAAAGGAAATATATTTTTTCATGAATGGACAGGCCCTACAAAAAGTTTACTTGACTCTAAATTTTTAACCAACCTTGAATTTATGGCTTACTCTATTATATCGCAGAACGTAACATAACAAATTTAAATAACACAGCAAAGCGTGTTATGAAAATATCTTAAAAATACTATGAACTATTACTTCTGGTCGACCGATTTTTAAAAAAACATTTTCGTGTCTGGTTCCCCGCTTAAGGTACCTAAATTATCCACATATCGAATTGGTACACTGTTACATTTTTGATATATTTTGTTCACACACAGACGAATCCCTATAGCTTAACGAACTAGAGACTGCAGATGAAGGCGGGCATAGTGACTTAGATCAAAGCACAGAGCCAATTGATTTTCGTTAATCGTATCCGGCATTGTCACGTTGTGGACCCGCTGTGGTTGACAGCCATGCACAGAATGTCAGCTGGAATTCGGTGAAACAGAGTGTGACTTAGCGAAGGGGCAACCTCACACCCGACTTTGGCTGTTATTAGCTAGATCTCATCTTTAGTTCGTTGGGGTACAAAATCATGATTTCGGGTTCAAGGGGCTGAAAACGTGTGTTTCCGGTGAAAACTTGATTTCGAAAAATGGAAATAAAACAACACCCTTCCCTACATTTATTTATATTTATTTTCTTCCGCGCACAGAGCCAATTTTAGACCACATAAGGTGACTTTAGATGTTCCTAGAAGCTCTTTATGCCACCAACATTTCGATTCTCAGCATTTACTCACTGTAGGCTTTTCTCATTTTTTCTGTCTACTCGGTGTTCTTTTTTTGCTATTCAAAGAAGCCCTTGAAGTCCGCAATTAGTTGTCCGAATTTGGTTTGATTCATTAAGTTTTCTCGCCTTATTCCGTGTTTGTCAATATCTCTTCTGACTTCTTTAAATTATTTATCTGATAACTTAGGTTTTTTGTTTAATGTCTTTAAACATTGTTTTGTCAACCGTACGTCATCCATTCTATACGGTGTGCACAGGATCTTAGCCTTCTTTTTCTGATTATTTCCATTAATTCTTCATTTTTATTGTACAGTTATTCCCGTCCTCGTAACATATATTGTCCTTCTATCTTTGAATCCATTATCTTGCGGAATTTCTTTCTCTTAAATTTATCTGTTTATTTTTTAAACCAGCTTTCCTAGTCATTCTATGGTACTCATACAAACACACAGATTTCATTATCACAGTTTTATAAAGTTCAATCTTGGCTTGTCTTAAAAGTGCTTTCTTCTTATACAAATGGTGAGTTCCTCGAGGTGCACCGGCCATCTTTCCTCTTCTGTTGTTGTTCGCGTCTTTTTTGCTGGTGTTTGTCATTATTATCTCCCCGAGGTACTAGAAGCTATCAACTTTTCTATTGTGTCTTCAGGTGACGCGGAGTTTTTTTGATGTTCGTATGTATTTAATTTTCTCGAAGGAAATCTTTAGTACTACATTTTCAGAAAGTTGTTTTAACACGTTAATTTGTTATATTGCTGTTTCCGCGTTTATATAAATATTTGCTAGGTCGTCTGCAAAAGCAAGACAGTTTGTCTTTAAACTACTATTTTTGATCCTCCAATATGTACTTGGTTTGACAACTTTATCGGCAAGTTTAATTTCCTATTCCTGAATAACTTTCTCTTGCAATATATTATGACAATATCGAAACGGAAAATGTTGGTTCCAAAATTCTCCAGTAGGACTGAGATTTTAAAGTGTAAATAATAACAGTTGATTAATCGGGTTATTTTCTAAGAAATTGTTAAAATATGTGGTGTATGAAAAGTTAGTAAAAGTTTATGGTTGTGAGGGTCGGTGTATCTATTAAGATAATTTTTAATCTTTTTTGTTCAATCTTAATTTGTTTATGTTTTGTCAACATTTATCCAGAAACTGATAGAAAGATTTTGTACTTTTATCATTATATCGAAAATCTTTGTTCAATTTTCATAACTTAGGTATAGAAGCACCGGCCGGTAGGGTGTTGATCTGACTATCATTCAGTGAGTGAATTTGCGAAGTGCAACAGTTACGTTTGGAGAAGGTCGTGCATTGTTTATTGTCTAACGCATCTTTTGTGTACTCTACGTACGAGTATATTGCCGACACCTATAGCCGTTTGTTAACTTTGTAAGTAGAACTTAGATAAATTAACTACAAGATAACCTAAATAAGATCATTTTTATTATCCTTAATTATTATTGTAATTAAATTATTATTTATATTAATTATCAATTTAATTGTAGTATTTGTAATTTATTTGTAGATTTAGGTAACATTATCATTTGTAATTTATAATTTGTAATTTTGATGATGAAGTGACGTATAGTGAGGAAAGCGGTCTGAAAATAAACATCAAAATGACCAAATACATGGTGGTTTGTAAAATTCTAAAATTTATACAAAGGCAATTGCTGCTCAACAACACGGCTTTTGAGAGTAAGCAAGTATCAATATTAAGGTACAATAGTGCATGAAAATAATGATCACACAGCCGAAATAATAGAAAGTTAGAGATTGTACGTTCTGCATTTGTTAAAATGAAAAACTTTTATAGATAAATCCTTGAGCCTTGACCTGCGATTGAGGATGGTTCGATGTTACATCTTCTCAACAGTGTTTATAGCGCGGAAGCTTGGACGTTAAAGAAGATGAATATCAGAAGAATAGAAGCGTTTGAGCTTTGATTGCACAGGCGCATGCCAAAAATACACTGGACAGATAAAGTACCCTACGAGACAGTCTTGCGGAGAATGGGCACAGAAAAGAAGCTTGTTTACACCATACCAAAAAATTGAATATCTGGGTTACATTATACGAGAACCAAGATATCAAATGTTTCGCTTGATAATACAAGAGAAAATTCAGGGGAAGAGAGATGTGGGAAGAAGAATAATTTCTCAGTTGAAAAATTTTTGCGACTCATTTCGTTGTATATCAGCGGAGCTGTTCAGAGCTGCAGTGTCCAAAGTCCGAATAGCAATCTTGAGTGCCAATCTGCGGTCGGAAAGAGCACGTTTAGGAGAAAAAGAATTTTAACCCTTATAAGCCGGATAGCTCATATACGGTTGTTACATGACGAGTGTGTAAGTACTCAACAGGTTGTGTAATAGTGAAGGTTAATGTACGCGCACACCAGTAAACATTATAGTTAAATTGTAGGAATATATGCGGAAGAAAGTAAACTATTTAGAAACACAATCAGCTTAGTGGGAAATGTTCTACTGATTGTTGAATGCCACTCAATACCGGTCTTTTAAAGAAAACCGTATCAACGCCGTATTTCATTTAAAAATAGAGTTATATCTGTGTTTGAAAGATTAAATGATAAATGTAGGTAAATTGATCAATTTTGCTATAATAGAAAAACCGGTTGAATAGAATATGATCTGTAAAAGGGAATAAACGATTCAAAATTCGTAGATAAGCCTATTTTCAGACATTCTTCACAATGGAACTAAAAATAATATTCTATTTGTTTTTATAATTTTTTTTTATATGCACGTGTTCACAAAATTCCGTCCTTTCATATAATAACATATGTCATATAAATAACTGTAGGGATAGGTCAATGACATCAGCTCAAAAAGAGTAATTTTTTCGGCCTGCATTTTACCACAGAATCCATATGCACTGGACTCTTACATACGCTTGAATAGTCGTATAGTGTGGTAAGCGAGGGCGTTTGGAATATCACATTTTTTGTTAGATATTTTCCTTTAATACCAGACTAAAAATAAATAATATTTATTGCCAAATTTTGACAAAAACTTGCAACTTTGCATAAATTACAACAAAGTTTTCGTAAATTCGCTGTAACTGGCGTAAAAAACGGTGTTTCATGTTTTTTTTTAAATATCTCTCGAATTTTTCTTAATATCTCATAAAAAATTCAAAATTTTGGATAAATAAGCCAAGTCTATCGGTGTGATCTCAGAATTAGTGTTCGAAGACTTTATATTCTAAAACCTATCAGTCGCAGAAAGGTTAAACGACAGTTTGTTAATTATTTATTATGCCCACGTCTCTAAACGGACCTTAGTGATAAGTGTTTCTTAGTGAAGAGCGTTCACTGTTTCAACCAGTCACCGTGATCACGGTGACTGGTTGATGTTATAGGGGCCTTAAAGGAGAGTAAGAATATTTTGTCGATTTGTCTATTAACTGTGAACAGTGAACGAGTGAGTGAATTTTTTCACTGGTTTCTAAGGTAAAGCATCGTTCTGTCTTAAAAGTGACAGTGAACAGTGAGTAAGTAACTGATTTTTGTAAAAGTGATTGGGGGGAACAAGAACTCTGTTACTCTTCTACCTGTAGATTACTTTCGCCGTGTCATCCTGTCTTAAACAGTGAATAGAGAATGAGTAAGCGATCTTTGTAACAGTGACTGGGGAACGAGAGGCCTGTACTACAGCGGTTCCCAAACTTTTTTGGCTGGGGACCCACCTACATTGTGGAATTTTTTCGCGAACCACATATTAAATAATATTAATTATAATTATTCTTACTAATAATATTTTGATTATTATTATCGTGAAAATTCACTATTGAGGAATAGACCTCTAAAAGAAAATGGTAAAGATGATATAATTGAAGACAAAATTCAGTACGAAAAAAGACTTTAAATTCAGAATCTTAAAACTAAACAAATACAAAAAATGAAAATATGAGACTTATGTAATTAATGTGACTTGTGGAGCTGGTGCTTACAATTTACAAGAGATTCTATATCTGGGTTGAAAGTTGAAAGCTTTAAACACTGGTCACTTTCCACACAAAGCCTATATCTATATTTATTTTTTAAATATACCAAAGTGGAGAATGTCCTCTCACACAAATATGTGGTTGAAAACTCCATCAGCTCTTTTAAGGCTATGTTCAAAAGAACTGGATACTCCCCCCTAGCCTTTATCAAAAATTGGATTAAGCTCAAGTCTAAGATATTATTGAAACTAGTATTCTCGTTTTAAACTTTCATTTTATTAGTGCACCGCTCTTCACATTGTACTTTGAACGTATGTAGCTATCTTTGTTAGAAAAGGATTTTTAATTTTGTAGTGTAGTTAGAAGTTAAAATAAAACATATGTCAAGAGATATGTTCAATTTTCTTTACATTTCAACGGAAAAACAATTCAAAAGTGTTAAGTGTTTTTAATCTGTTTCCGCGACCCAACCAAATTGCTCCCACGACCCACTAGTGCAACGGTTCCCAAAGTGGGGGGCGCGCTCCCCAAGGGAGGCGTGAAGACACGTCAAGGGGGCGCGGGACTTCAAGATAGCTTTACCCTCCATAACGGATCCTTTCAGTGTCAATATAGACTTCCTGCCCGAATTACTTAAAAAACAAGTTTTAGAAATAAAAAATATTTCTGCTGCGATAAACGATTTCGATAAAATTGACAAAACATCATTTTGGGTTAAGTATTACCAAGTTTACCCCAGTATATAACAGCAAGCGGCAGTAATTGTAATTATCTTTATCAAGAACCTATCTGTGCGAAAAAGTGTTTTCAGCACTTCTTACAATAGAAACAAAGCATCGGTGCAATGTTGGTTTTATCAATGATTTACGTTGTACACTTTCTAATAATCAACCTTTTTTTTAAAAAAATGCAAGTCATCCATCCACTGATTTATTTTGTCTCTTGTTAAAATTAAATTGCAACTTCTAATGATACAAAAAATAAATATAATATATTTATTTTTTTATTTTTTAAAAATCATGTATTACGTTGAATAACCATATTATGGTTATTCAACGTAATACGTGATTTTTCATTGCCCAATACAATTATGTAAGGGGGCGTGAGAAGTTTTCTTTTCGGCAAAAGGAGGCGTAAAGGATAGAAGTTTGGGAACCGCTGCACTAGTGGGTCACGACCCATAGTTAGGGAACCTTTGCTGTACTATAACTGCAGAAGTACAGCGAGAACAGAATAAAGAATCTTTATTCTGCGAGAACAGAATCTTTATTCTGTTCTCGCTGCCGTTACTGTTCTCTACTGTTCTCGTTACCGTTCTTCTACGGTAACGATTCCCCGTGTCGTCCTGTCTTCTAGTGACAGAAGAGTAAGCGATCTTTGTAACAATGACTGGGGAACGGTTACTCGCCTATCTGAATAAATGTGGTAACCGTGAAAGTAAACGTGATTCGTTCACAGTGACAGTTCTTTTGTCTCTTCTCTAGCTCAATATGTTTATTTAGGGTAAGAGAAAGTAAAAATGATTCAACCCTTTACGCATTTACAAATTAGTTAAACAATTTTCGTGTTTAATTAATTAAAATAAAAATATAATGAATTAGCTGCATGGAATTTTTACTGTGTTTATAATATATGGTATGTCTAACTAGGAAGCACACATGCGACACGCAAAGGAATATTATCCCTTCTGGTAATACAGGAAAAATACTAACAATGATTCTCTCCGTATGTGTGCCTTATCTACACTAAACTACATTATTATATGTTTTTCTCCTGTTAAAATGTGTAATTTTGTACTATCATTTTGGTTTTTTAATTTACATCAACATACATTATTCGAAGGGTTTTTATAATATTTTTGTTTAAAAAATTTTCTAATTATTTATTTACCGTTTACAGTCATGTAGCGTATAAATCGACCATTTCAATTTACCTTGTAATTTTATATAGGCCTATCCGTGGAATTATTGTAATGTTTACGTAACCTAAATTATGTAACAACATTGAAATTAAAATGTTGTTGCTTTCATTACAGCAAAATCAAATAATTATTCTCGGGAAATTATTAATAAACATGTTACTGCTGTTGTAACTTACTCATGTATTGTTCTAACAAAACCAGTTGTTAGAAACATTATCATAATTTATGTCAAACGTATTTTTCTAGTTTACCTTAAAACTGTGACAAATTTGTAACAATACAAAATAACCTGGACAACTACATAAAAAATAGTTTTTTACGTGGCGGAAGTAATGGAGCAATGTAACATAACTTTAAAGAGAGAGTACAATACTATTTCAGTTGTTTACTAATCCGGTCGTGGCAGACATACGTACAAGGATTTAAGTACAGCACTGAAAACCATGCACATTTAATGCGTCAGCGCATGTAATCACAACTTTATACAATTTCCGCCTTATACGTGCGAATTAAACCCGATTGAACTGGCATGGGCTAAGGTAAAAAAATCTGGTGTGAACCACTCGTACAACTTGCCAATGCAAATAATTAACAATATAATCTAACATTAGTAATAAAACATTAGGATGAAAAAACTAACCTCGAAAAACATAACTTTATTTTAATCATGAGTGAAAGACGCAAAATGAAAATCAACCTCAGTTTGGCTTAAAAATACGGAAAATCACTTTCACGTTTAATTAGGCTCTGTAAAGAAAAATGCCAAAATTAAAAGGTTGTAGATCGTTTAATTTTTTATAAATTTGATTATATACACTTTTGTCTTAAAATGCATACTAAGGCTGAAATCTTTGAAAAAATAGATTTTTTTACACGTTTTCGTGAGAAAAAATCATATAATCGCCAATTACTGCTAAACAAGGGTTATACAAAACAATATTTTTATGTGAAAACAACCTCCCCAAGAATTTTAGCAGACATGGTGCTTACCCTATCTTGTAAAGCATAAAAAATTTAGTAAATTAGGCGATTTTAAAAAAACATCGTAGAAGCCGTTTTTGAGAAAATCGTAAAAATGTGAAAAATCACACGAATAAACTACTACGTCCGGGTGACCGATTCTGATGAAAATATACGTGTGGGGTCCTCTAATTTGTATCTAACTTAAGTTTCAACTCCGTACGATGTTCCGTTCTAGAGATATACAGTTCACATACAGACACACACGCACACAGACACACGTACAGACACATACACACACACAAACACACACAAACAGACCAATCGCTAGAAACATTTTTTTTTTTTTTGGTTCAGGTGGTCTGAAAACGTGTATATCCGGTGAAAACTCGATTTCGAAAATTTGACATGAAAACAATACTTTCCGTCCTATAATAAATATTCATATATGCAAAAGCAAGTAAAAGAAAGCATTAACTGCAATCGGTCCAGTGGTAACTGAATTCGAAGTGGGGAAAAAACTTATTCTTCATAATTATAAACATGTAGGCCTATGAAAATTAATAATAACCGTCAACTAGTGTGATGTGTGTACACGTTAGACTTCCCTAACACAAACTCACCGATTGTTTATTTCTTAACACCTCTCAGATAATACAGTACAAAATGAATTTCTAGGGTATGTTACTCTCTGCAATCCATAACATACAACTAGCCTATTTAAAATGAATACAAAAAACAACAGCTTAATTTTTTGTTAGAATGGCACCTTTTTTTGTTGTTTTTAACCTCACTAGTACAAAAATTGTTTTATATTCAATCTCAGTTAACCCACCGGATTGGTCTAGAGGTAAAGTCGTCGCCAAAATCAGCTGTTTAACAGCTGATTTTCGGAGACGAAGGTTCCTGGTTCAAATCCTAGTAAAGGTAGTTACTTTTATACGGATTTGAATGCTATACAGTGGTTACCGGTGTACTTTGATGGTTGGGGTTCAATTAACCATACTCTCTCAGGAATGGTCGGCCTGAGTCTGTAAAAAACTACACCTCATTTACACGTCATACATATCATCCTCATCTCATTGGGTCATGGGGTCAGTGGCGGATCCAAAGAGGGGCTAGGGGGGGCTATAGCCCCCCCTTGGGTATCCAATTTACACTAGATAAAATGGGTAATTTGCTTTGTTCGGTTGCCGAACATGAGAGGAATCCGCACGCCCGACCAAGGTCATTCTAATGGCTTCAAAATCCTTTTATATTTAGTCAATATTCTTGAGTCAAACCATAGTTTTTTGCCTCTAAACTCTGGTCAATAAAGAGTTAAAAACGGCCTAAAAATGTGTCATTTTACACTTAAATTTTGACAATTCCCCGGACCCCCCGCCTTGCTGGGGGGGGTGTTCCATACCCACCAGACCCCCCGGTGCTTTCACCCACCCAAACGCCTAGCCCCCCCCCTTTGGCCTATCCTGGATCCGCCACTGCATGGGGTTGCTTATTGTTCTGAATTGAACAGATTGCAACGTACACATTATGGGAATTAAAAAAAAGATTCAATCTCCAGACAGCTGGTGTCTGTAATATACTACTTTTATTTCAGTCTAGCTTAGTTTATTACCAGAGGTTGTTAAGAGAGAATTTTGTGGTTTGTCGTGCGTTAAACAAAATTGATTAATGTAAATGATTATTTGTTTTTTCGAGTTTATTGTCTTGTTTTTCTAGTGTTATTTAATAAGTTTTAATATTGATTATTATTAAAATTTTATTTCAATATCTTTTACAGTTGGTTCAATTTATTAAGACAGTATTGTTTAAATAGGGAACGTATGAAGTGGTTCAAGAGGGATATTTTCTGTTACTATTAGACTGCGTTCGTTAACGCTAGAGGGATTTTTTCATAATTTCGTAAATTACTGTATCAGCTGTTTAAAATAATAGTATTCAATTTATTTAAACCGCGTATTTAAGAATTCATAGTTACCATTGTAAAATATAGTTTGAATCGTTCCGAAAACTTTTATTAACATATTTTTTTGTATTATTATGCAATAAAAATAAATTAAGACTTGTACTAAAACAATTAAAAAAATCTGGTGTGAAACACTCACACAACTTTCTCTTGCCAATGCAAATAATTAACAATAAACCTAACAATAGTAATAAAACATTAGAAATAAACAAAAAAACTAACCTCAATAAACATAACCTTACTTTTATCACGAGTAAAAGACACAAAATGAAAATCAAACTCGGTTCAGTTTAAAAATACGGAAAATCATTCTTTGACACTAAACTAGGCTCTGCAGAGAAAAATGCTTTAAATAAAAGTTGTAGATCTTTTTATTTTCTATAAAATTAGTTATATACACTTTTGTCGTAAAATGCATTCTAAGGCCGAAATCTTAAAATAATTGATTTTTCACACGTTTTCGTGAGAAAAAATCAGAAAATTGTTAATTACTGCTAAACTAAGCGTTATACAAAAAAATGTTTGAAATAAAAGTTGTGGAATTTTATATTCTCTACAACTTTTATTATATAAAGTTTTGCGCTAAATTGCATATTAAAGCCTAATCTTAAAAAAACTATGTTTTTACGTGAAAACAGCCTCACCCAGAATTTCAGCAAACATGACGCTTACCGTATCTTGTAGAGAATAAAAAAAAGAGTAAACCAAGCGATTTTAAAAAAAATCGTAGGACCAGTTTTTGAGAAAATTGCAAAAAACTAAAAAATTATACGAATAAACTACTACTTCCGGTTGACCGATTTTGATGAAAATGTTCGTGTCGGGTCCGGTAGTGGTATGTAACTTAAGTTTCAAGTTTCAAGTTCGTACGATGTTCCGTTCTTGAGATATTCTGTACACACACACACACACACACACACAGAGAGAGAGAGAGAGAGAGAGAGAGAGAGAGAGAGAGAGAGAGACACACACACAGACCAATCGCTAAAACATGTTTTTTGGGTTCAGGGGGTCTGCAAACGTATAGATCTGGTGAAAACTCGATTTCGAAAAATCGACATGAAAACAATACTTCCCTTCCTATATATTTATATAGGCAAGAGAAAGTAAAAATTGTAAAGGGAAATTTTTTATTTTAAACTGGGAAATTATTTTTAAAATACTAAAATAGCTTCAGGGGAAAATGTACTATTTTCATAATTTAAAACAACTGTACGTTAATATAAAAGTGTGCATCTCATATTTATTTTAACTTCTGATAATTTTCATTGCTCCATAAACATCTCGGTTTTTTAACATTTTAACGCGAGGAACTTTAATATGAGTTTTAAATGGTTGTAACGCATACACAAATCTGCAGATGTTAGACCAAGCAAAATATCTCGCATAGCGATAAAGAGCCTGTTACAACCTGCTCAACAATTACTAGGGTTCAACCAATCAGAGCGCGGAATGACAATCGTCCCGTATTCTGTAAGAATATTCCAGTTGTTTTTTTTTAACATTGAAACGTTTTATATTAAAACGTAGTTCGTATCTATCCGTCTTCTTGTGTACATGTAATATTTACAAGAATGATTTGATTTATTTTTCTTTAATTTTAATATTTGCTAATAAGTGCAATTTGTTTAATTGTATTACCGAATACTTGTAGTTATTTTTTGTGAATTTTATGTAGTTTCGTTCAGTGATGTTATTAAACTTAAATTTATTGAGTATTTTAAGAGACATTATAACCTCACTGTTTTTACATCAGGTAAGCACTAAACAGTAAAAAGTATTATGCTATTACTATTTTATGTAACTTATTATTATTATTAGTCGATATTACTTTTTATTATTTGTTATTACACGTAAAAAAACATTCGATTTATAAAAAAACCTTTTGAAATTAGCAATCAGATTGTGTTTTTAATTTAAATAATTTGAATTTACAAATGAAATTACGAAATTCATTTGATTAATTTGCTAAAATTGCTTTAGTTTTTATACTATGTTAACTCTAATCTTTAATTTAAAATCTATTGGCCCATTTTAAAAATATCTACGCCTATTTTAGTAACCAAAAATAGTTTTAATTGGTTTTCTTTGTACGTAGCTAGTTTTAGATCAAGTAAATTAACTTTGAGCTCTTATTTAAATTTCAACTAAATTGTATCTGGTTCTTGCAGCCCAAATTCTAAGCATTCGTTTTGCTTTTCGTAGAGACCCTTAGAGTTAGTTATCAGTTCTCTGAATTTAGTTCAGTCCGTTATCATTTCTGGGTTTAAGTTTTTTATAATTATTCCTTCTGACTTCTTAAAAAAAAACTTTTTCCGACACTTAAGTCGGTGTCCCATTTTTAATGTCTTAAAAATTTATTTTGTCATCCATTCTGCAAATAACGTATAATTATTATTACTTTTAATTTTATTTGTTATTAAAAATTAAATCTATTTGATTAATTTTAAAAAACCATTGAATAACGCAACATTATGTTTCTTACTTTTCAAAACTAGCAATCAGATTTTTTTGAATTTTAATAAATTGAATTTACAAATAACATTACCAAAATTCATTTGAATAATTTGTTAAAATTACGCTCACGATTATTATATTTAGTTTTTTAAATTAATTTGCCCATATTTTTACCGCAATTTCATTCAAATTCTAATAGGCTCATTTAAATAAAAATATTTACGCCTATCTTAAGGTGATTTTTATCCAACAATATGTTAAAATTTAATTTTTTAACTAAACATAGTTTCAATTTTTTACTTTCTCTTGCCTATATGAATATAGAGGAAGGAAAGTATTGTTTTCATGTCGATTTTTCGAAATCGAGTTTTCACCGGATCTATACGTTTTCAGACCCCCTGAACCCAAAAAATATGTTTTTAGCTATTGGTCAGTGTGTGTGTGTGTGTATACAAAATATCTCAAGAACGGAACATTGTACGAACTTGAAACTTAAAACTTAAGTTACATACCACTACCGGACCCGACACGAACATTTTCATCAAAATCGGTCAACCGGAAGTAGTAGTTTATTCGAGTAATTTTGCGATTTTCTCAAAAACTGGTACTACGATTTTTTTAAAAAATCGCCTGGTTTACTCAATTTTATATTCTCTACAAGATAGGGTAGGCGTCATGTCTGCTGAAATTCTGGGTGAGGCTGTTTTTACGTAAAAACATAGTTTTTTTAAGATTACGGCTTTAATATGCAATTTAGAGCAAAGATTTATATAATAAAAGTTGTAGAGAATTTAAAATCCTACAACTTTTATTTCATACATTTTTTGTATAACGCTTAGTTTAGCACTAATTAGCGATTTTCTTTTTTTTCTCACGAAAACGTGTGAAAAATCGATTTTTTTAACATTTCGGCCTTAGTATGCATTTTATGACAAAAGTGTATGTAATAAATTTTACAGGAAATTAAAAGATCTACAAGATTTATTTAGAGAATTTTTCTCTACAGAGCCTAGTTTAGTGTGAAAGAATGATTTTCCGTATTTTTAAGCCGAACTGAGTTAGATTTTCATTTTGCGTCTTTCACTCATGATTAAAATAAGGTTATGTTTTTGAGGTTAGTTTTTTGTTTATTTCTAATGTTTTATTGCGAATATTAGGTTATATTGTTCATTATTTGCATTGGCAAGAGAAAGTTGTGTGAGTGTTTCACACCAGATTTTTTTCTTTGTACAGGACTAAAGTTTTAGAACAAGTAAAGTAAATTTACACATTTATCTGTTTCTTGCAGCCAAAACTCAGTATTCGTTTTCCTTTTCGTGGAACGCTTAAAGTTAGTTATCAGTTATCTGAATTTAATTCCATCCGTTATGATTTTTCGGTTATTTCAGTTTTCTTTATACGAGTATTATATACTCGTAATTATTCCTTCTGACTTGTTTAAAGAACTTTTTCAAACACTTTAGTCTGTGTCCTATTTTTAGTGTTTAAAAATTAATTTTGTCACCATTCTGCGTATAAATTATTATTATTATTATTATTATTACTTTTAATATTATTTTTAATTACAAATTAAAACCATTCGATTCATTTAAAAACCCATTGAATAACGCAACATAATATGTTTTTATTTTTTAAAAGTAGCAATCGGATTTTTTTAAAAATTAAATTGAATTTGCAAATAAGATTTTAAAAATCACATTAATTTGTTAAAATTACGCTCATGATGATTAAATTTAGATTTTAAATTAATTTGTGCATATTTTTTATCAAAATTTCGTTTAAATTCTAGTAGGCTCATTTTAAGAAAAATATTTACGCCTGTCTTTAGGTGATTTTCATCCAACAATATGTTAAAATTTAATTTTTAGTACCCAAAAATAGTTTTAACTGTTTTTCTTCTTACAGGGCTAAAGTTTTAGAACAAGTAAAGTAACTTAAGACATTTATGGAAACTTTAAATAAAGTAAAACTTTAATATGACAAATAAAACATTAATAAGTAAAATTAATAGTAAGTAATATTATTTTAAAGTAATATTTTAATAGGTCAAAATTTAATTTTTAGTACCCAAAAATAGTTTTAACTGTTTTTCTTCTTACAGGGCTAAAGTTTTAGAACAAGTAAATTAACTGTAGACATTTATGGAAACTTTAAATAAAGTAAAATATTTTAAAGTAATATTTTAATATGTCAAAATTTAATTTTTAGTAACCAAAAATAGTTTTAACTGTTTTTCTTCTTACAGGGCTAAAGTTTCAGAACAAGTAAAGTAACTTTAGACATTTATGGAAGCTTTTCTTGCAAAGTATTAGCATTTGGTACACTGTACATTTTTTTATTGTGTTTATCGGGCATCGACAACCACGATCATTAGTAGACTATCTTACGTCCATCTAGTATTTTGCTCTTGCTCTTCAAGGAAACCTTTTAAGGGTACCCGAACGGAGAAAATTGAAAATTTTCACATATCCGGTTTTTTACACATTATTTAAATTCAGAGTTTTCTGGATCCAATGATGTATAATTTGTTGGGGTTTTAGCAGTTTTTATCCCCCAAAAAAATATTTAAAATATGTTGAACCCTTCTACTTTCTGAACGTTACCAGTTTGCATAAAAACATCTATTTTTTGAACGACAAACGATAAATTCATAATAATTTTTTTTTGTTTTAAAACTTTAAGTTCGTATTAGACCAGCTATGGACGTAACAGTTCAGGAATTTTCAGATTATG
Organism: Catonia carolina; assembly: GCA_035578175.1. Lineage (NCBI taxonomy): Eukaryota > Metazoa > Arthropoda > Insecta > Hemiptera > Achilidae > Catonia > Catonia carolina. The sequence continues at coordinate 24,134,897 of JAQMRL010000009.1, forward strand.
ATTCTGGAATGAATTAGAGGTACTAATTTGCAGTAAGCCTACTTTTAATGTGTTTTCTTTTAGTTTTTTCTTTTTCCCGTAAATAACAATTTTTGACACATAAGAAACTTTTTTTTTCAGCCAACTGTACACAGATATTAATGAAATTTTTGCACAGTCTTTAATACCATAATTACAATTGTATAGTGTGGACAATGTGAACTGGCACAACTCTTGCTCTACGTGTACACACAGTTCCGCATAAAGTATATCCATAACCTATTCTGTCAACAAGGTCTACAAATTTTAATGTTCGCAAACGCCTACAACCTTATTACAATGGACAAACTTACAAAAAATTATTTCATTTTAAAATATGTATTTAATTTGTCCCAGTAAAAATTTAAATTATAAATTACAAGAACTAAACTGCAAAAACTCACCCGAAATTGACAAGAATGATAGGACTCACATTGACCAATACTAAGTCCAAAATCAAATTTCGAGGAGAGTTTTCCAAAGATTTCGAAATAAGAACAGGACTTAGGCAAGGAGATGGCTTGTCCCCGTTGCTTTTTAATTGTGCCTTAGAATACATTATGAGACTATGGGAAAAAGAGAACCCAGCAAGGATTAGCTGCGGGAAATGCAAAAGTAAAGTTCACCTTGGCTGTCTGGGGTTTGCAGATGACTTGGCCTTGTTGAGTGGGTCTGTAGAGGAACTAAAGAAACAAGTAACAAGCTTAGGACGGTTAGCGGGAAGGTTTGGACTCAAGATCTCCTTCGAGAAGACGAAAATAATTGGGAACACTAACATGGACCCCAGGATTTCAGTGGGAGGTCAAGTAATAGAAGTGGTACGGAATTTCAAGTACTTGGGGGAGGTATTGAACATGAGTTGTAATGACAGGGAAGCATGGGCGGAAAGGACCAAAAAGTTAATGAGAGCTCAGTTCATCACCCACACCACATACAACAAGAAGTCAATGTCGGTAAATACAAAGGTAAGACATTACAAAACGGTAATACAACCTGCAGTGACTTACTGTGGAGAGACCCTAACAAAACTGTCACAAAAAACTAAAACCCACAGAATCCTGACGTTAGAACGAAGAATCCTTAGAACCTGTATTGGTAAGAGAATATACAAAGATAATAGTTGGAGACTGCTACCAAATAATAAAGTCTATAAAATTTCGTTATAATTTCTCGGGTTATTTCAATTTTGTTAATGATGATTCCTTCTGAATTGTTTAAACAACTTTTCCGACACTTTAGTTAGTTTAGTTTGTTATTTTTAGTGTCTGATAAATTTATTTTCTGCCCATAACAGACAGGTGTAGTGTCAAATTATTTACTCTCAATCTGTTCGTTGCAGGGCTAAAATAAATAGTTCTGTTTCTTGTCACATGGTCAGCCAATTAAATGACTGAATCATTTAAGAACAGAAGAGGTAAAGGTGTAAAAGACACTAGTCAGAGTTACCTCCTCTGAAAGTAATGAATTTCGCTATACAGCCAGACCCTGTGGTGAATGAAGTGAAGGTGTCATTTGCAGAGTGGAAAATATGTGCTTTACAGAGGGCCCGGCATGCTGATAAGCATACTTTTCCATTCAGTGAGGAAGGCAATTGTACACCACCTCATTCCTCGGTTTACTTATTAAAAACCTCTACAGGTTCAAACCAGCCTTTTGGCTGATGACCTAAACAACAACAACAAATTTATTTTGTCATTCATTCTGTAAATGATGGTTCGTAGAATTTTGATCATTTTAGTTCATATTCCTGACTTTTCTGTACATTACTGCTAATGCAGCCAATCAAACGTGTTAGGCTACATGAAAATATCGTTCACGACATTCTAATGCATTCACTCGCGTACAGACACACATACATATTTTATCATCGTATTAAATGTCTGATATTAGCCTGCCTTTTAATTTGTTTTATATAAATAAACTTTTCATATTTTGTTGTAAATACTGCGTAAAACCTTCATGATCAGATGAGTTCAATTGTTGCTGATTAATATATTGGCATGTTATGTTTACGTATTTATTTTGCGTGTAATGTTAGGAAACATTTCTTAACCCTTTCAGTGCCTTTACAATATTTAAAAATTGATCTAAAGCCATTTAATTTGAATAAGAGTGTACAAAAAGTGCTAGCCCTTAATTCGAAAACTTGCAGGCGTAAGTCTGCCATTGCCAACCAAAATTTCAACGTTACAGAAAAAAAATTTCATTTTAAAAATTCATTTGTATTATGTTCATAAAAAAAACGTTCTAACACTAAAAATATTCAAAATAGTTGTTTTAATTTTCAAAATAGTTAAAAAGTAGCTTCGACAGCTTAGTCATTAACAACTATTGTGAGTTTTGGTACCTTAACGGTGGTTTTAACGTGTTGAAACTTTTAGACCCTAGCTGGGAATCGAACCCGGGACCTTCCGCTATGCAAGCTAGCGCGCTAGTCACTACGCCACGGAGGCGGTTTCAAAATATATTATTCCATTAATTTTGTAAATGTTCGGTTATCCGGACGTTGGTACTTTATGCATAACTTACGGTTATCAGAAAACAGGACGTTGTCACTACGTAAAATGTAATGATGTCCTGTTTTCCGGACGTTAGAACAGAAAGGGTTAAAACACTACGTTTGGAGTGCATTATACGGGAGTGAAACGTGGGTTATGGTGGCTATAGAAAGGAAGAGGATAGAAGTTTTTCAAATGTGGTGTTATAAGAAAATGTTAAAGATTAGGTGGGTGGACAAAATAAGTAATTTAAAGGTTCTTAGACGAGTGAATGAAAAAAGTATATGGAAGCATCTCACTAGAAGAAGGAATAGAGGCTAGAGGGGCACATCTTAAGACATCCAGGATTGATGTATCAATAATGGAGGGTAATATTGAGGGAGTGAATTGTAGGGGAATGCAAAGGTTAGAATATATAAAGCAAATTACAAAAGTTGTAGGATGTTACAGGGTATGTAGATATAAAACGACTTACGCAACATAGAACAGCTTGGAGAACTGCATAAAATAGTCGAGCGACTGATAAATGATAAATGATTCAGTTGTAAATTGGCTGACCATGTCACAAGAAACAGAACTATTTTTTGTAGCCCTAGAACTAATAAAACAAGTGCAAATAATTTAACACTCCACCTCCTTGTTATGGTTAATAAACCAGTAGTAGTAAAAATTATGTCGTATGATACTAAGTGCTTTCGTTATAAGTGTTTTTTCGTTATATTAAAATACAGATTCGTTAAATAGAGGTAACTTTACCGGATGTTTTATTAAAATGTGCGGTATCGTAAAAAATTGCTGTTAAATCGAGGTTTTCGCAGTATTGAGGTTCCATTGTATTTTTGTTTAATCGGTGGAATTAAATAAATTTTCAGAAGATCAATTAAAAAACCGTTGTAAACATATTATATCAAAGAAGGTATTCAAATGTTTTTTTTCTTTTATTTTGAGGAATATTTAGTGTTGGTGTTTATTAAATTTTTCACGGTTCATTAGAATCGTATAAATACGGACCTTGTGGGTAAATGATGGTCGCATTTAAGGTGGTTGCGGCACGGGAATGGGTGTGTTTAGAGGATATTAACTAACCAGAGATGTCTACAGAGAGAGAGATAGTGGATATGACTCTTGAGAAGGGTGGAGGAGATACATGTGGACACATAAGGAGAACATTAATGTTACTGATAAAGCTTCAGCCATGGGACATTATACACTATTATCAGGACATTATTCACTTACCAATGTCAACGGATGCATTCCTTCAGCCGTTACTAATATCCACACTTTGTCTATATACATACACTGGATGCCCCAAAAGTCTGAGAACGTTTTAATATTTCGAATGTAATGGAAATTTGGGTCTTTTCTTTAATTCCTCCGCCAGCATGTTTCTTTTACATTTTGTGGATATTTCGTATGTAATCTTATGGTATTTTTAACGATAAAAACGGAAAAATATTTTTAAAATGAATTATGTTATTGAATCGCTAATCTGGTTGGGTTTCGTAGAATAGAATTTGCACACACCTGGCGCAAATTTTCCAGTCTGTAACAGCGTTAGCCGACAACCCAAACTCATCTGCAGAGAATTTCGTTTTGGTATATTTCCAGAGATAATCTAGTTGATCTTTTATTTATATAATCTTTTTCCAGAGATAATTTACTACCTTCGAGCCATGTGCCTACTCTTAATCCCTTTTCTACACGACATGTGCGGCTGTGACAACGCTATCTGCAAGCGACAAAGTCATATTGTGACTATTTCTACAGACGCACTGTTTACTAAAGAATATTTTGTTCTTGCGAATATTCCACAACATTTTCTTTAGAATTAACATACCGAACTAAATTCATCAACCCTAACTCCTTCGCACAGTGGTATATTCTTTACACCAACTAATTAATAAACTAAACAACTTTTCCCAGAAAAAATCTACTACCTTCGAGTCATGTATCTATTCTTAATCCTACTTCAACACGACATGTGCGGCTGTGTTTATCTGTAAGCGACAAAGTCATAGCATGACCATTTTCTATAGACGCGCTGCTTGAGAAGAATATTTCGTTCATACAAATATTCTTAATAAATAGAGTTTAATATGTGGGGCAATAAACCGATCCCTCAGGAGTAGAGCTAGAAAGAACACCCTGCTCAAATTTTATAAAGTAATGGCGATCCCCATAAGCATTGGCTTATGGAAGCGAGACATGGGTCCTTACAAAGAAACAAGAATCAAAAATTCAGGCAGCAGAAATGCGATTCCTGAGGCAGGTGAAAGGTTGTACAAGAGAGGATAGAATCCGAAATGAGGAGATAAGGAGAGAGTGTGATGCCCAGCCACTCTTGAGCATATTGAGAACCTACAAAAAAAATTGGTCAGATCATGTTGTAAGAATGTCACAAGACCGCCTCCCTCGATCTGCGCTGCTCTATAAACCAATCGGAAAGAGAAATATTGGTAGGCCGAGGAAAAGATGGACGCCGGAACAGGCTTGAATAGCCTAATCCATGAAGACGACGACGACGACGACAAATATTCCACAGCCTTTCCTTTAGAATTAATACTACGAACTAAATCAAACAAATTCATCGCCATCGCTGGGGCCTCTGAAAATCAAATATTTTTCCCTCTGCAAATTACACCTTCACTTGATTCACCACAGGGTCTGGCTGTATAATGAAATCCATTACTTTCAGAGGAAATAACTCTGATTAGTTCCTTTTGCACCTCTACCTCTTCTGTTCCTAAATGATTCAGTCACTTAAAATTGGCTGACATGTAATTATTTATCACCATTTATTATTTAATTAAAAATTGTTTTATTTTATGTAATAAATTTCACTAACCTTTTTAAGGTGCCTTGATTTCTACTATCTGCTACTTACACGGGTTTCGGTAGTTCCACCATCATCACAGTACACAATGTCATTTGAAGCTAAATATTTTTTGTTTAAAATCTGCAAAAGATATTACATCTTCAGTCATTTATATAAAACTGGTGGATCTACCGAAACACATGTATGTAACAGATAGTAGAAATTAAGGCAGCTTAAAAAGGTTAGTGAAATTTAATGTGTAGAGTTGAGAGATTATTAATTATTATAGAAGTGAGATTATTAAAATAGAAGTAGAGGGAAACCTCGAGAAAATACAGAAAAACGCTATCCAAGACAGAGACACCATTTGGAAAGGCCGTAGACGATTTCAAAGTTTTTAAAAGCAGAAACACTGATTCTGAGAAATCAACATATAAGTGGTCAGACGAAAGAAAGATGATGAGTGAAAGGATAATGAGATTCTGGGAAGAAAGTAAGAGGGAACAGTTCATCATGCGAATAGTTCAACGCGGTCCAAAGAGGCCAAAACTTAAAAAAATTGATTTCAAGCTGCAGGATGCATTATAAGGATTTATTTTTGAATTAAAATTATTCATGTGTTTTTTAACTTCCAAATTTTCGTTTACATTTGCATATATCTTAATATTTTCCTTACCTTTTAAATATTTAGCCATTCTTGGACTTTTCACCCATCTTAAGAAATTGTATATGACATTCAATAAGGTGTTGCTGAAATTTTAAGAAAGTCATATATCTTGCAAACCCTAAGAGAAATCGATGTGCGGTTTTTCCATGAAAGTTATCTTGCAATTTTGCATTGAAATCATACGTCGTATGCCCAACTTTCCATTTAAAAAAACTAAAGTTACATTCAAGATGGCCGACAAATTTTTTTGGTTCATCATAAAATAGTATTTTGTACTCGAGTAAGTTCACATTTGCATGTAACTTGAAATTTTTCTTACATTAGAAATATTAAACCGTCTCAGACTTTTGGGACACCCAGTGTATCACACACACAAACCTAACCTCTTCTACATTGTACTATCAGCCTTTACTTCCTCCGACTCGACGCTTTACTACGCCCCAAAGACTTAAACCTCTCCTAATTTACCATGCCCTCAATTTTCGACTAGCATCAAACCAGTTTATATTAGGGTGAAATGAAATTAAACAAACCTGTAAACTTTAACATTAACACCATTGTAACCAAAATAATGTTTCTTATCTTTGCATATTGTTAAACATGCAGCTAGAAGAATTCATTTGTCCGGTTATAAAACCGTGATTTGATACTTATTAAAACAATACTCAGGCATTAAAGACTTGTTCAGAAAAGACAGTTTATTTTCATACAGAGTGATTTTTAAGTATGAAAATGGCAATATATTGCGTAAATGAGTCATATTTTTCAGAAGAAGCTTATGCGGATTTAAATCACATTATTATCATGTCTTACCACCGTTTAAACTTAGATATTAGATACTTTTTTATTGAAAATGCAATAAAATGTATTAAGTGGGTTCTACCTTCTTTATTGCTAACATAATTTTCCCAAACTTATAACTTTGAATTTTTAAAACTCAAAAGCGGAGGCATCTATCAAAAATTACACGAATATACTACCTACTAATTCCGGTTGACCTACTTTGATAAAAATCTTCGTGTCGGACCGTCTAGTGGTATCGAACTTAAGTTTCACGTTTTAACTTCATACATTATTTCGATCTTAAGATATTTTGATCACACCCACACACACACGCACGCACGCACTCACACACACACACGCACGTGCGCGCACGTGCACAGAGAGAGAGAGAGAGAGGGATAAAGAGGGGGAGAGACACGCGCGCGCACAGCGAGAGCGAGGGGGAGAGAGGGGGAGAGAACAATCGCTAAAAACATGATTTTTTTGGTTCAGGAGTCTGAAAACGTTTATATCCGGTGAAAACTCTTTTTATTTAATTTTTTTTTTTTTTTTTTTTTTTGGTTTTACGTCCGACTGTTTTGCAAATTGCTGCTAATGCAAACGGTGAAGGATGAAATGAATTTTTTGTAACGTATGAAAAAATGCCATGTATAACCATATAGGGCAAGAGAAAGTAAAAATAATAATTGTAACTAAAATGAACTTAAAATTCGCGACAAAATTAGGTATTCTTAAGGTTCAGTAAACCAGATTAGGGGTAACCATCATTAGGTTTAAAATACTGAATAGAAAAGAGGAAAGACTGAATTTAAATTTATGCTACATATAAAAGAAAAGATAAAGACAAATCTGTTAATGTAGAAATGGATACAAATTTAATAAATTCATTGAGCAATATTGATTTTATTTTAGCAAATAAATAAGTTTTTAAGATAAACATTAAAGATGGCTGTTTGAAGATGTAAAGTGAAACCTTTTAGGATTTGGGATATTATTCCTAAGTAAACAATTGTAATACCTGTGTCATGGGATAAAGGAAAATGTCCTTCTGTTTACGGTTCGCACAAGTTTCCAGAGGGACTTTTTGTTTGTCCTTTGTCCAGAACAGAATAACATTTAGTCCGGTAATAGATTCACATACGCAAGCTTGTTTGTAAGATGCAAATATCTTTTGATGTTAGAAAATAGGTTAATTTATATGAGGTATACACACTGTTGCTTGCTGGTGAAAGCTATTCTCTAGTTCTCCAGTTTACTGGATGTAACAAAGGGATTAATGTTATTTCTACAAGAATAAACACAAACTATGTGAAATGTCATATCCATAAAATAAAGACGTAAGTAATGCGCTATAGGAGTAGTTTCATTCTTAAATTACTAATTAACTTACATTTCAAAAGGATCCAGTTATTTCAACTATCTTAAATAATTCTATTAGAAAAATACATTTACATTTTACTTATGTTTGTGTCACGATATTAAATTTTCAGTACTTAGGTTGAACTTTATAAAACACTGACTGCCAGTCCGGACTTCACCCTAGCATCATTTGGTTGTATCCAACGGAATTTAAACAGTAAGGAAATAGCATTGATTTTCATTAATTTGTTAATACAGTATTTTTATCCTACGAATAAATGAAGACTTGTTATAGTCAGAATCATTTGAAAATGTTTAGACCTTTCAAAAAAATATCAATTTTGATACATTTTAAGCTGTATTTTAGCTTAAATACAAAAATTTGTAACCTTTTTCTATTTAAGTATTGTAAATTTAATCAATTTTTTTACATTGTTATGTTTGTAGTAATAGTGACGTGGTGGGCTTTGCGCGTAAATATGGAAAAAACAAGAGCCATGGTATTCAGAAAAGGAGGTAGACTTGCGAAGAGGGAAAAATGGTATTGGGGAAATGAACAAATTGTAATAGTAAAGAAATATAAATATTTGGGTGTTACTTTTACTCCTAGTTTAAATTTTGCGGAGCATATAAGGGAGAAGGTGGCGGCCGCAAAATCAGGCCTCAATAGTACATGGAAAGGTATAATGACTCAGCAAATACCAGTTAAAAGTAAATCGGAAGTTTACAATGCTGTAACTAGGACGATAGTAAGTTATGCAGGACAGGTATAGGGATATAAGCCCTACGAAGAAATAGAGGCGCTACAGAGGTTTTTTATAAAGAAGATGTTCTCGCTTCCGCAGTCTACACCTAATTATATTGTATACTTGGAAACAGGTAGGGAGCGGCTATATTATTATTTGTTTTCATTGCACGTGTCCTATATTTTGAAAATTTTAAAGTTAGAGAACCACCGACTACCGCGCGTTATAGCAACAAAAATTATTGAAAAGAATGTAGGATGGTTTAAGGAATGGAAGTAGTTGGGTGAAAGGTATGCATGTGAAGCAAGTGAAGGTGTGAATGGAGCTAATGAATGGAAGACACAATTACAATACCTTATAAATTCTATGAGAATAAGTTATAGAGAAACAATAATTATGCGGGCGAGAAGATCACAATTTCATTCCATTTTTAATCAGTTAAGTTGGGATTTGGGAAGTAATAATTATATAAATGTGTTGCTGAATAGAAATGATATTTCGATAATTTTTCGAACTAGAGGATCACTGTGGCAGTTAAATCATAGGCCAGGTAGAGAGGGGGTACAGCTATTATGTACACTGTGTAATTTAAGGGAAGCTGAAGATATTATGCATTTTATTGGCAGATGCGCGATACTGGTGGAGATAAGATTAACAGTGTTTGGGGCCAGATATCTTGCAGAAGAGCAAGTTGTAGATTTATTAAATGGTAGTGACTGGGCTAAATTGATTGTGTATGTGAGAAATTCGTGGAATTACAGGAAAGATTTGGTAAGGGAATATAATAGTTAAATGGTGTGAATAGTTAAGTGAATGTGGGTGAGTGATGTGTTTGATGTGTGTGTATGCGTGCGTGAGTGAGAGGAAGTGAATGTCTCAAATAGACCAATGTATATTATAAATAATATTAATTTAGGAAGTTTGTAAGGAAAATATTGTCCATTTTTTCTTTGGAAAATGAGATTATTTCGTGGAGTTTTACATTAACAGATAGCAGAAATTAATATTGTAGATAAGAACTATCAGTGTGATTTTGTTTAATCAAATGCTTATCTGTTGGTGAGGAATAAAACAGTATGCAACTCCGGCAGACAACTGGGAATCCGGTTATGCTCGATTAAAACTTAGATTAAGATAATTTGATATTTGTTAAAAGAAAAATGAGAAATAAAGTTTTATTATTATTATTATTATTATTATTATTATTATATTATTATAATAGTGACGTTCTGGTCCGGAGATGTAAAGACTGTCAAAATTAAATAATAAATAATTACTTTATTTTTAATATTTCCAATATATTTTGAACAATAAAAAATGTTTACCGCTGATGGATTTGACCCACCTATCTTTACATCTCCGGACCAGAACGTTACCGTTACTCCAACCATAACAATGAAAAATAAAATTTACAATATTTAAATTGGAAACGGTTACAAATTTATTTATTTCTGTATTTAAGCTAAAATACAGCTTAAAATTTATCAAAATTGATATTTTTTGAAAGGTTGTAGCATTTTATAATGATTCCTGACTAAAAATTGTTCATTTATTCGTGGGAAGAAAATATTAACAAACTTATGAAAATCAATGATATTTCCCTATGGTTCAAATTTCGTGAGACACCCGTTATATCAATTATTTTGAAATTAAAGTTAAAAAAGATCAAAAAATTTTTGATATTTAATTTTTACTTTCTCTTGCCTATATGAATATATAGGAAGGAAAGTATTGTTTTCATGTCGATTTTTCGAAATCGAGTTTTCACCGGATCTACACGTTTTCAGACCCCCTGAACCCAAAAAACATGTTTTTAGCGATTGGTCTGTGTGTGTGTGTGTGTGTGTGTGTATGTGTGTGTGTGTGTGTGTGTGTGTATACAAAATATCCCAAGAACGGAACATCGTACGAACTTGAAACTTGAAACTTAAGTTACATACCACTACCGGACCCGACACGAACATTTTCATCAAAATCGGTCAAACGGAAGTAGTAGTTTATTCGTGTCATTTTTCACTTTTTTGCGATTTTCTCAAAAACTAGTCTTACGCTCTTTTTTAAAATCGCCTGGTTTACTCAATTTTTTTTTTCTACAAGATAGGGTAGGCGTCATGTTTGCTGAAATTCTGCGTGAGGCTGTTTTTACGTAAAAACATTTTCTTTTTAAGATTGCGGCTGTAATATGCATTTTAACGCAAAACGTTATATAATAAAAGTTGTAGAAAATTTAAAATTCTACAACTTTTATTTCAAACATTTTTTTGTATAACTTAGTTTAGCAGTAATTTGCGATTTTCGGTTTTTTCTCACGAAAACGTGAGAAAAATAGATTTTTTTAACATTTCGGCCTTAGTATGCATTTTACGACAAAAGTGTATATAATTAAATTTATAGAAATATAAAAGATGTACAACTTTTCTTTAGAGCATTTTTCTCTACAGAGCCTAGTTTAGAGAGAAAGAGTGATTTTCCGTATTTCTAAGCCAAACTGAGGTTGATTTTCATTTTGCGTCTTTCACTCATGATTAAAATAAGGTTATGTTTATTGAGGTTAGTTTTTTGTTTATTTCTAATGTTTTATTACTAATATTAGGATTATTGTTAATTATTTATATTGAAAAGAGAAAGTTGTGTGAGTGTTTCACACTAGATTTTTAATCTTATTTAATAAGATTTTCGGTTTAAAAAACTTATACAGATATTTCGACACCTCCACCGGTTTTCAGTCATCTAGCACTTCCGAAACTAAATCGAAAAAAGGTAGGTTTGACGGTTAAACACTGTTTTCAAAAACGAGTAAATATTTTTAAATGTTTAAGTTTGTATTTTTAGCGTCATGAAATGTAACATTATATCCACATCAGACAGGTGGATTGTTAAATTTATTATTTTCACTCAATCTGTCATTAGTTCCAGGGCTACAAAAATTAAGTTATGTTTCTTATCAAATGGTCAGCCAATTAAATGACTGAAGTATTTTTATGAATAAAAGAGGTACAGGTGCAAAAGACACTAATCAGCTTTATTTCCTCTGATTGTAATGAATCTCATTATACGCCCAGTTTTTGTGATGGATGAAGTGAAGGTGTCTTTCTCAAGATGGAAAATATGCTTTTCAGAAGGTCTGGCATGTTGATTAGCATACTTTTTAACTCAGTGAGAAAGGCAATTGTAAACCACGTAACTCCTCATTTTATTTAGAACAGCCTTTAGACGTAGAAGTTCAAACCAGCATTTCGGCTGATGGCCTTATCAACAAAAATTAGTTCCGTTTCTTGTCACATGGTCAACCAATTAAGTTACTGAAGTATGTAGGAACAGAAAAGGTACAATCGCAAAAGATACTAATCACCGTTATTTCCTCTGATTGTAATAAATTTCATTACACAGCCAGACTTTGTGACGGATTAAGTGAAGGTGTCTTTTTCAGGGTGGAAAATAAGTGCTTTTTAGAGGATCTGGCCTGTGGATAAGCATACTTTTCAACTCAGTAAGAAAGGCAGTGGTAAACCACATAACTCCTCGTTTTACTTAGTAAAGCCTCTAGATCTAGAGGTCCAAACCAACGTTTCGGCTGATGACCTTATCAACCGCTAATGTAACGTCTTTACCGAATTTCAACTACCTAACGCCTCCGAAAATTAATATATAAAAAATTTCGGTTTAACGGTTGGAATACCCTTTTCAAAATTTTAGGGGTACATTTTAAAAATTGTTAAAAGGTACACTATAAATAAAATCACAGAAATTCAACAATTTACTCTTATGGAATTTAGTAAATAATATATAATTGTTTAAGGGTTAAACATAAATTTCATTCATCCCCTCAGCGGTACAGTTTAGAATTGGTTAAAAAGTAATTTTTGTAGGTGAACTATAAGAAACATCTCCACCGAGTTTCAGGTATCACCACTGTCAATAGTTTCCAGGGCTCCGAAGGAAACCAACATACCGCTGTTACCTAAGTGATCAGGAGGTTAAAGAATCAGTCAATAAGTGAGACTTTTTACATTTATTTTTATCAAATTAATTATTATTCCTAAATTCAAAGGGGTTTTATGGACTAACATTATCCTAAATAATTTATGAAAATATATTTATTTTATATTAAAAACATTAGTTGGTATGTCGTTTGGTTTCATACGTATGACAAGGAGGTGCTGACATCTACAGGATTTTTATTGTATTAAAAGTTTTGTTTAAAACTAATTATGACTATTAATTTTATTCAGTTGGATAATTAAATTCTTTGGTAGGTTTCGTGCTATAAAATATTCAAATAGACCTATAATAATATAATTTACGTGCGTAAATAATATTTATACAGTAGTAAGTTTTAAATAGATTAATCTAAGTACAAAACCTATTTATAACTTTAGTGTACTACTTATTTAAATAAAAGTCAAAAATTAACTTGTGTATTATTATTAAATCAGTACTTTTAAACTTTTGGTGAAATATCCCGAAAAATTTATAACGTTTTTTATATCCAAATATTTAACAATTACTACTAATTATGTTGACCATAAGGAGGGTGATAGATGAGCGATAAAAAACCCCAGATTTTACCGGGAATTGAATCCCGGACCCCTGATATAAAAGAACTGACTACATCATGAACCGTGATAGATATACCGCGCTTCCCAGCAAAGCTGACGTATAGGGAAATTAACATTAGACAATGTAATGTTAACATTAATTTAATTACAAGGGTGTAATCTTACTTTTAATAATCCATTCGTTAGGAAACAGAAAACCGAGCCAACAAGTTTGAAGTAGCGTGCAGACTGACGTCTCAGATATACAATAAAAAAACCATCTCCAAAAATGCAAAAATAAGACATTATCATACAGTGATTCGACCGGAAGTTCTCTACGCATCAGAATGCCTCGCACTTAGACAGAAGGCTCCATTAGAAAAACTAATCCGTAAAGAAAGAAGGATCATCCGCAAGATTTTAGGGCCCAAACATAAAGAAGGAGAATATAGACTCGGCAGCAATGAAGAAGTCTACCAACACACAGAAAAAATCACATCCATCATGAAGAAACGAAGAATTGCTTTCTACGCACACACAGTAAGAATGAACGAGCATAGGCTCTCAAAACAAATCCTGAACTACAAAGAAAAATTGAAAAATCCCGATGGATGGCTCAAAGAGATAAAAACAGACTGCAACAAACTCCAGATAATGGAGACGGACATCATACAAAGAACACCTCTCAGACATAAACTCAAACTAGTGCTCCAGGAAGAGGACAGTAAAAGATCAAGACCTAAATGGTCGGAAGAACGAAAACGTGACTTTTCCAAGAAAATGAAAGAATACTGGGCGAAGAGGAAAGCACAGAAGAAAAACTGAGAAATCGCGGTCCTTTGTAGGCCATAACGTAAATAATAATAATAATAAAGGAAAAAATAGAACTTGTGGAAAACTTTAAATATCTCGGAGAAATCATAACCAATTGTCTCAATGAAAGACCCATATGGCAGGAAAAAATTAATAAACTCAAGAATTCTCTGATAACCACTCAAAACATGTACAACAAGAAAAAATGTCTGTCAACCGAAACTAAACTAAGACACTACCAAACAGCGGTTCTTCCAGAAATCCACTATTCCGGCGAAACGTTATTCGGGCCACATCGCTTAGGAGACACCGTTAGAATTGAGAAGATAGAAAGAAAAATACTTAGGAGGTGCATGAACAAAAGGCACATGGTGTAAGGACAGTGGCGGTTAATACCAAACAGGCGGTTAATCCCAAACAAAGAAATCTACTAATTCCCCCAACTAACACATAACTTCAGAAAGAAAAGAAAATCATTCCTAGGACACATACTCAGAGCAAAAAAGTTCAACTTGTGGACCGGCTGATCAACCATTTTTGGAATAAGGTGTCGAGACCTAGGTGACTGAAGGATATACAGTGGGATGTGGAGGAACTTGGAATCACTAAACAAGACTTGGTAACAAAATCAGCTAAATACAACCAACTAGTTAAGACTAATATGGTGACATTCGAACCAAAATCCAGAAGAGTGTACAACAGGGTGTTTACCGAGAAAGACTGAAAACAGAGATCGAACGTTTTAAGAAAATGTGGGCCAAAAGAAAGGAAGCCACGTATAGGAGAGCGCGCTTTTCAAAGAAACCCAGCACTGGAACAGACCTAAACTTGAACTAGAGTGATCCTGTGAAGTCTCAAAAGTAAGAAAAAGGCTAAAATATTATTCAATTTTCATATAGCGCGGTTACTTACATAAGAAAAATTTTGCTTTTATTGTTGTTTCTACGGGTGTGAATAGTGGTCAGTTTATTTTCTTTTTGGTATTTCAGTATGAGAGGTAGTTAGTTTGAACCCTACATAAGTAAAACTTTTTTTATTAGTGATCATTGCTTATTAATAATTAAGGAATGAGAAACATTTAAAATCATAATTGTAATTTTTAATTCCACTAACTTAAAAATTGTTTTCTATTTAATTAAATTAACAAATTATTTATTATAATTTCAATAAAATTATTTAGAAAAAAAATTAAATAGTGTGTGGGATTTAAACTCACGGTCTCTCGTACTGTAATATAAAATTAAATTTTTTTTTTGTAATACCTAATTTGTGTACGTTGCAATCTGTTCAATTTAGAACAATAAGCAACCCCACGACCCAATGAGATGAGGATGATGTGTATGACATGTAAATGAGGTGTAGTCTTCTACAGACCTAGACCGACCATTCCTGAGAGAGTATGGTTAATTAAACCCCAACCATCAAAGTACACCGGTAACCACTGTCTAGTATTCAAATCCGTATAAAAGTAACTACCTTTTCTAGGATTTGAACCAGGAACCTGGTTAAAATTAAAATTAAATTAAACTGACCACTTTACACGCCCGGTTCATACAACAATGGAAGCAAAATTTTTCATAAGCAAGTACCGCGCTACATCAAAATTGAATTACATTTTTGCCTTTATTTTAATAATTAAATAATTAGCTACTTAAGTCTTTTGTAGATACTTTTTGATTTTATTTCCAAACGACTGGATTAATAAGAGGAAGATTACAACCTTGCGGCTTAATTATGCATTTTAGCGCAAAAATATACATAATAAAAGTTGTAGAGAATTTAAAATTCTACAATTTTTATTTCGAACATTTTTTTGTATAACGCTTAGCTTAGCCGTTTTTAGCGATTTTCTGTTTTTTTTTCTCACGAAAACGTGTAAAAATAGATTTTTTTAAGATTTCAGCCTTAGCATGTATTTTAAGACAAAAGTGTATAAACAAATTTATAGAAAATTAAGAGGTTTACAACTTTTATTTTGATCATTTTTCTCCACAGTGCCTAGTACACCGTGAAAGAGTGATTTTCCGTATTTTTAAGCCAACCTGAGATATATTTTCATTTTCGTCTTTTACTCATGAATAAAGTAAGGTTATGTTGTTTGAGGTTAGTTTTTTTGTTTATTTTTAATGTTTTATTGCTAATGTTAAGTTATATTGTTCATTATCTGCATTGGTAAGAGAAAGTTGTGTGAGTGTTTCACACCAGATTTTTTTAAATTTAAGTTAAGGTAAATTTTTTTGGAATGCAATATAAGTATGGCTACAATTTATTTTGTGTATTTGATTTGGTTTTTGTGCAACAAACACCTCTTCTTGTTTTATGGGGGGCCTATGTTGAGTTCAACGGTGGTAAATTTGTAACAGTTGTTACATTAAAAATTGCCACGGGCCATGAGACACGTCGTCTCATGAAAAGGTTTCTTGTAAATAATATTCATGGAACTTCAAAAAATTCAAATAAAACGAAATTACATAAAAAAATAATAATTTTATTAAACAAATTTGAATTTTGTAACAAAATATTTTTCGTTTCGCTTTCACAGTCACAACGACAATACAGTGTAACGTTTTGTATAGATGGATAGATGTGCGTACCATTTCATCATCTGACTTTAATATAATCCATACCCTCTTTAAAATATGTTTCTTCTCAGTTACGCGCTTCTCAGTCAATCCAATTTCCTTTGAGTCCTCTCCGCTATTCACAATTTTCAGAGAACAAATATATTGAAGAACCAACGACGCGTTTTAAACAGGCAGATATTGGTCTTTGTTACTGTTATCACCTCCTTTTCACTTATACTTCGACACATTCCCACTCAGCCGTTCTATAATAATGCTTGTGTCTCACTTTTCTTCAACCTACCCCTTCTCTCGATCTCCCTACAACAATGCTTTACCATATATATGCTCTTATAAGTATTCCAACTTGCATCGCTACGGTATTTTATCATTCTGTTCTTCTAGATAACTACAATATATTAAATAAAAAACGACAAGAAATAATATAGGGGACTTAAAATAAATTGAAAGTAACTTTTGGCAATATTATTCCAACTTTACAACAGCATCGTCTATAAAAAGTTAATCATCATCATCATCTGTCACGGATTAGACTTAATACCTGTTTGGCATTCATCTCTTTTTAGGTCTTCCCAAGCCTCGTTTCCAACTAGGTTTATATTTCTATGATTGTAGAAGTTTGTGCTGGCATGCGAAGAAAATGGTTGGTCCAGTTTCTTTTATATTTTCAGTTTTACACAGTGACTGTAAATTAATTTCGGCGCGTATATCTTTGTTACGCACTCTATTTAACCCGGTACAACCTTTGACTCTCCGCAAAAATCTCATTTCGTCAGTCTGGATATGAGATTCATTCCTCTGTAATGACACCCATGTTTAACTCCCGTATGTTATGAGTGGTACAGCCATAAAACTCTTTGGAAAACAACCTTAAAGCACTTTGCTCTATAAAATTTCATTTAGGTGTCTAGTAGTGATGGGACATAAAGCTATTTTTACTTTTCTCACCTATACGAATTATAGGAAAGAAAGTATTGTTTTCATGTTGATTTTTTGAAATCGAGTTTTCACCGGATCTACACGTTTTCAGACCCCTTAAACCCAAAAAAACATGTTTTTAGCGATTGGTATTAGCGCGCGCGCACGTGTGTGTGTATGTGAACAGAATATCTTAAGAAAAATCGCGTCATTTACTAAATCTTTTAGGCTCTACAAAATAAGGCAGGCGCTATGTCTGCTGAAATTCTTGGAGAGTCTGTTTTCTCGTAAAAAATTGTTTGTTTAAGATTGCTATTTTAATATGCATTTTAGCGTAAAATGTATATATTAAAAGTTGTACAGAATTAAAAATCATACAACTCTTATTGCAAACATATATTTGTATAAACGTAGTTTAGCAGTAATTAGCGATTTTCTGTTTTTAAGATTTTTTAAAATTTCAGCCTTAGTATGGCATTTGACGACAAAAATGTATACAATTAAATTTATTGGAAATTAAACGATCTACAACTTTTATTTAAATCATTTTTCTCTACAGAGCCTAGTTTAGCGGCAAAGAGGGATTTTCTGTATTTTAAGCCAAACTGAGGTTGATATGCATTTTGCGTCTTTCACTCATGACTAAAATAAGGTTATGTTTTTCGTTTATTTCTAATGTTTCATTACTAATTTTAGGTTATATTGGTCATTATTTGCATTGACAAGAGAAAGTCTTGTGTGTGTTTCACACCAGATTTTTTTGATAAAGTGTTACTAAAAATTAATCTGCTCGATAATAGGATTCTATAACCTGTTATTAAAATAACACTGTTATCGTCTAGCCTACAAAACAATGTAGTAATAGGCACGACACATGCGGAAAAAAGTGAACTAACAGATAGATAAATAACAGATAGATTACTAACAGATACATTTTTGTACAAAGGTTTATTGGTACAGAAAATGGTAGTCAAAAAGGTTAACCCACCGGGTTGGTCTAGAGGTAAAGTCGTCGCCAAAAAATCAGCTGTTTAACAGCTGATTTTCGGAGACGAAGGTTCCTGGTTCAAATCGTAGTGAAGGTAGTTACTTTTATAAGGATTTGAATACTAGACAGTGGTTGCCGGTGTACTTTGATGGTTGGGGTTCAATTAACCATACTCTCTCTGGAATGGTCGGCCTGAGTCTGTACAAAACTTCACTTCATTTACACGTCATACACATCATCCTCATCTCATTGGGTCATGGGTTGCTTATTCATCTGAATTGAACAGATTGCAACGTAAACACATTAGGGATTGAAAAAAAGGTTAAAATGGTAGAAAATGGCTGGGCATCATAACTCAATGGACGGTTTGTTTTGAGTATTGACTTGCTTTAATCCTGCCGACGCGTTTGCGGATGCGCTGACTTCTCGGCTCGGTACAATGTATAGTACCTGTAGTGCCTTCCTGTGTCTCCGTGAAAGATTCAGGGCAACTGGCCACTCTTATGTTTGCGAAAAATTGCGTTTGATTTGTCGTGGTTGTATTTGGTTACAGGACAGTGTTGTTTATCTAAACTTTGTGTCCGTGAGATTTGCCACCTTGTGTTCGTCGTATTAATAAGAGTATTAAAACTTATTTTAGTTTAAAAGTGAGGATATTTGACGAAACCGTTATCGGTTTCGTCGTTATAAGTATATAACTTCATTCAGTTTTAACAGTTTTATGCTGTTCTAACTGTCAGACAATCGTCATTCGTACATTAGTTTATTAAACGGCTTTGAATCATGGTGTTTTAAGGTAACAACAGCTAACACAGTGTTATTAATATAACATGGTGTTTTTAATAAACGTTGTCACGATTGCTGCCTCAATCCAGTGACCATGTTAATAAACCTTTTATGTTAATAAGCATCACTAAAGTTCAGACAGGATACCCAAATGATTTAATCAATGACATGATAATGATTGTAATCATTAATACCCGTCTCATTCCCATTTCCTATACAAAGAACAAAATATTTTGGCGGGTCGAGTTCTCCCTCGTGAAGCCCTTCCACAACCTTCTATGTACTCATGCACTCCCCTTACGCTCTTTTCACTATTACAAAAAATAGGTTTACACTATTTTTACGTGTTAGATTAAATAAAAGTAGTTCTTTTATTGTGCTTTTTCATTTACTGTGTTTATTTAGTGCAGTTGAATAATATATTAATAAAGTAGGCCTTAAATGTATAACAGGTATCCCGATCAGATTATTACGGTTTACTTAAAAATTCATGAAATACTGGTAAAATAATCACAACTGAACTGTATAACTCTTAAGGGTATAATAAGCAACCTGAACTTCACGTCCAATAATCTTTTCAAGACTAAACGCCAACTGACCAACAAGCAGGTCTTAATATTTTCAGGTCAATATTTTTGTCTATCTATAATACTGTAGAAAAATAAACTCATTTTTGCGTGTGCGGTTATACGACGTGTGGCTATTAAATAACGGGACTGACGTTGTAAAACATTTTATTTTTATTTTATACGTAATCACTTATCACCTTCAATATACACTCCTTCTTTATCCCTACAACGCTCTATGAAAATTTTCCGTTGTTGGAAGCAGTGCTGGAAGTCATCTTCTGTCAGCTCATTCAGAACACGTGCCGCTTTCTTTTTTACAGCTTCCATAGAACCAAATCTTTAATGCAGATTTCACCTTCGGGAACAGGTAGAAGATATAAACATGTGATGAAATGTGGTTTTGTACTTATGATCCGGAAACGAAGCGCCAATCCATGCACTGGAGGAGCCGAACTTCACCGAGAGCCAAAAAAGCTCGAATGAGCAAGTAAAAATTTAAAGCAATGATGATTATTTTTTTATATCCATGGGATTGTGTGCCTTCACTGGGTTCCTGAAAGTCAAACAATTAATAAATATTTCTACCTTGAGGTACTTTCTAAACTACGTCAAAGAGTAAGGAAAAACGCCCCGAAATGTGAAAGGACAAATCATGGGTTCTCCACCAAGACAATGCGCCAGCTCATTCCGCGTTATGTGTCAAGAGGTTCCTAACCTAGTACAGCATCTCAGTGTTAGAACATCCACCTTATTCACCAGATCTTGCAGCAAGTGACTTCTACCTGTTTCCTAAGCTGAAATCTCCATTAAAAAGGAAAATTCGCATGGAGCGTTGTAGGGATAGAGAAGGAGTGTATAATGTTGAAGGTGACAATATAAGTGATTATGGATAAAATAAAAATAAAAACTTTTACTACGTCAGTCTCGTTATTTGATAGCCACACCTTGTATACGTACATATTAAAAAAATTGTTTTGTTATAGCCAAGGTTTTTATAGGGGAAAAAAGTGCTGCGTTATAGCAACACTGACGCCAACTTATTAATTTTGACAAAACTTCGATGTCTAGGCGACTCGCAAATTTTAAACAGCTTTCATTTTTATTTTTATTTTGATTATACAGTGATAACAAACTTATTACATCATATTAGAACAATGTTTATACCAAACTTTGTTTCTTTTCGTCATTTTGAATCCACACAACTGAATTATTAATTTTGAAACGTTTTATCATCTACATTAGTGGTAGGGTGTGGAACAAAATGTAATTTACATGTGGTTGAAATTTTCGTACGAAATATAAACTTTACAGCTAATAAAACATACGTGCAGTAGTCCTGTACTAGATTTATAGGCGGAGTACATTTTTTTGAGCGTAAAGGGTGAAGTAATCTTTAAAAAAAGGTAATAAGTTTCAAGTCAACAGGAGCCGTATGAGAGGAGAAATTGCTCGACTGGTGGGAATTGTGAGGAGATGGAAATGGTGAAGTACACTGCAAACTTCCACCCGACTAAATTTATCGTGCTTATTATAGTGGATAAGGATTCTACTGTTTCATAACGCTGACTCGCGGATCTAATTTTACTGGTATAAAATAAAAATCCATTGGTCACTCCAATAATCTTAGATGTTTACGCAAGTAAACATGAGAGTAGAATAAATGCCTTTATAAAAAAGAAAACAAATAGAGTAAGATATTATGAAGTGTAAATGAAAGTAAAATAAAAGGTCTAAAAGAGCCCAATCAGTACCAAATTAGGCTTCTTATAAAAAGACTTACGTAAAAGAAAAAATGAGAAAAGTGTAATCTAAGAAAGTTTTCCAGGTTTAACATTCCATTTTGCGTTCATTTACAAAGAGGTTTGAGTTTTATAAAATGATGAAAGCGTTGAACATTCTTTTTGACAGAATTTTAGAATCGATAAGAGTTGATTTTCTGATATGAGAGATAAAGAAAGGGAAAGAAATTGTGGGTGGAAAGTAAATAGGAAGGAGGTCTATATAGGGTATAAAAGAGCACACAGCAAAAGAATAAAAACGAATGAATAAAAAGTGTAAAATAAGAAAAATGAAAAAAAAGAAAAGTGAAATCTGAATTTAATATTCTGACCCAACCTTGAACAGGGGCGAGAAATGAATATGAATCAAGGAAAAAGCTGACAATAAATTATTATTGAAAAGATATTATTAGTATTTTAAAAGATTTCACTTTTGAAGTTTTATTTTTTTACTTTTTTAAATAAAAAATATATTATTTTAAGGATAAAGTATTAGTATTAAATTTATATTTTATCTCATTACATCATAGGTCATCTAGTCTGTTACGTTATCAATTTCTTTACATAAGGAAGCTATAATTAATTACTTCCACGTTGTAGAGGTTACCCAAGATTTTTTTCTTCAGGCTTAAATTTTAGAACCTGTTTTTGAACTCTTTATCTATTTATTCTGTTAAGACGCTCTATCAAAATTATTCTGATTATTTCATTTTACACCTTGCTTTCTGTAACTCTTTCCGTATATCATAATTTCGAATTCTGTTTTCCATTCTACAAGCTTTGACTTTTCGTAGAAATTGCAGATTCCAGTTTTTGTTTTCTTCCCTCTTTAAAAACCCAAGTTTTGCTGCCATAAAAAATATAATAATAATTTAATTTTTATAATATAATATAATTTTAAAATCTAAATCTAAATTCTAAAAAGGAGGGGATTTGTGGTTTCGTACAATATACACAGTGATTCCATGTACTTCCTTAAGACTTACAATAGAATATTAATCATAATATTAGAAATGTTACTGAATAAAGACGGAAATAATAAAATCAGTCATTGTCCAGTGTTAATGAATTTAAACTCATTCTTTTTTTTCTGCCGAGAATTAGGCATCTCTGCCTGTTCCGAACCTCTTAAATCGGTTCATCTCTTTCTTGGGCGTTCTTGTTTTCTCTTTCCCTCCGGTTTATACCCTAGTGTTTCCTTAGGTATCCTATCCTCCCTCATTCTGTTCTCATGCTCAAATCACTGCATTCTGTTCTGAGATACCCTGTCGTTTATAGAGAAGATGTTGAGTTTTTCCTTCTCTCGGTATTCCAGAAACAATTTTCTCTACTACGCCCAGACGTTAATCGAAGGAATTTAATTTCAGATGCTTGCAATCTACTCTCCTCTCGCTTTGACAGCACCCAAGTTTTACTGCCATAGAGAAGAGTTGGCACTGCTATTGTTTTATAAAATCTCACCCTCGTGTTTTAGCTGGTGCTATTTTTTAAGGTTCGGTGGATAGTTCTGCATAATTGCTGAAATCGGCGCATCCTGTTGTAAGCATCTTTATCCTCTTAGTATGTAATGTTGCAACATAAATACTAAAAGTAATATATTTCTCCCGAAATATTATTCCTTATATCAATTTTTCTTCTGACTGGCTCCTTTCCCCTGAATTCCATTTCCTTTGCCTTTCTTGTGGAAACTGTCAACGTATATTCTTTGCAGAATTTGTTGAGCATGAAGAGTGCTCTCTGCAGGTCATCCTCATCTGCTATCGGGGGCCGCCCCTAGCATTAAGGACACTCGCTAAATCTGTTGGAGGGTGCTGAGGAAATAAAATATTCTGGATGGATAAAAACCAGTAGAGATGGTCAATTGCTCCAGAGGCGGATATGGAAGACATTTCTAACGGCAGAGGAGGCGAAAGAGCCTAGAGGAGCATCTCCAAGTAACTGTTCTGCACGCTCACATGCAGTGAAATGGATTCCCCCAATGAGCTTAATCAGTGCAGCGCTTGTAACGCGGCCAGAGGATTTTCTTAACTGCTGGCAAAACTCCTGATACCTCGGATGATGGACCGGGATTTACGAATTTAAACTCATATTTTGTCAAATTACCAGGCAAATTTTGTTAATTCTCAAACAAAAGAATCGTCGGTTTACGTTTATTTATTACTTTTCTATCCATAACCTCAGGAAAATAATTACTACTTGACGAAAATAAACGAACGAAGTAAATAATTATGTAAGAGCAATTGTTGTTGTATTTATGCATTAACGTAGGAGCGTATTATTTAACCAAAACTCACAAGAGTCGGCCGCATTGGTGTAGTTGGTGCTCGCCTCTCATTATGCAATCCTGGGTTCGAATCCCACTCAGGTACGGCATATTTTCATACGTTACAAAAAATCATTTCATCCTACATTGCATAAAGTTCCAACCCAACGTCGTCGCTAATGACCGTTGCAGTTGATGCGACGTTAAATAAATAAATTAATTAAAAAAATACTCACAAGAAATAAATTGACGCAAGTAGTGGATATTTCAAATTTTCTTTTCAGAAATGAGTATCGTTAAATTGTAGCCTTAATGTGATACCGGTAAAACAAGGACCTATTGTATACACAAATTTAAAAATTAGAAAACACTGTTGTTGTTGTTGTTGTTGTTTAGGCCATCAGCCAGGCTGGTTAGAACCTCTAGCGGTTTTACTAAGTAAAACGATCTAAGCCACTAAGTAAAACGAGGAATGAGGTAGTTTACCAGTGCCTTTCAAACTGAGTGGAAAAGTACGCTGATCAGCATGCCGGGCCCTCTGAAAAGCACATATTTTCCACTCTGCAAATGACACTTCATTCACCACAGGGTCTGCCTGTATAATGAAATTCTTTACTTTCAGAGGAAATAACTCTGATTACTGTCTTTTACACCTCTACCTCTTCTGTTCTTTAATGATTCAGTCATTTAATTGAGTGGCCATGTGATAAGAAACAAAACTATTTATTTTAATATTGCAAGGAACAGATTGAGTGTAAACAAATTGACACTCCACCTGTCTGTCTCACTATAAATTGAATAAAGCTTAAATTTAAATTTAAGCTGTTTCAGTTAAATTTAGGCTCTTTCAATTACTGTGTCGAATCATTGCCATCAAAATTCTTCTCTCTCTTTGTAATGCCTTTACATTTCTCACTTTGTCCATCGATTAATGGATTCAGTATTTTGTAGGGAACAACAATTTCAGCTAAAAGTACAAATTAGACCATTATTTCACTTTGCTTTTATTCAATAGCTTTAAGATATAATTGTATGTTTATTTTTTTGTTTTGTTACAATTGCTATTATTATTTTTTATAATGGTTTTTAAACAATAAATCTAAGTTTTTATACCATTCTAAATCAGTGTAAACCTGTAATTATCAAACAATTTGATAACAAAACATTAAAAAAGTGGTTGTCGAAAACGCTTTGAAAAATAAAATAAAAGATTCCACTTGTTGCAGATTCGTTTCGTTAGCAAAAGCACTAAAACTCGTTCATTAATATAATTGGACTGTCACTCTTCAGGGGATGAATTCCCCCTTTTCCCTATTACTCTCTCCAAACATTTCCCCCGTTATTATATCCGTTATACAACTACATATTTATTCATCACCCAATTTCAATAGTATATCGGTTTATTAATAATCATTTATCAATAACATATTTTTATCATCATTGTATTAGTTAAGTCATATAGTCATTGTGGTATAGTCATTGTGTTGTTTTTTCTGTTTAAGGCAACTTCAAATGTTTCAAGTACCTCGTTATTTAGCTGACAATTTACTATTCATTTATAATAGAATACCTACGCCGGTTTTTTCATTGATTGCCTCTTCATCTACATTTGAATGATTAGGCCTGTTTCAGAAACCATGTCCTTCTTGGTCGTCCTACACTCCTCTTACCGGTGGATTAATTCTACTATACCTTGTTTACAGTAATTAGGCTTGTGGGCCGCTCGGCTACCTGAGTCTGGCCCTTGTCACCGGCTGTCAATCATAACCAGCCGTATCTCATTCAATGATGAGTCACTTACTGGCATCACCACAAGGCCATTTAACTTTTTTACCTTACTAATAATTTGAAATGTTTTACACATATTTAAAAAAATCAATAAAAAATATGGAAAATGACACCAAACGCGGTATTATTCAGACCAAATTATTTTTTAATAATTTAATTTTTTAATATTTTAAATTAAATATTATTAATATTATTTTTAATTTTTAATTATTTATAATTTTTTTAGACCAAAAGAAAATTGTGTAGTACAATAGAATTCATTTATTTATTTCACTAGTTTATATTAGTGACTTAAAATAGCTTTTTGTAGTTATAAAAATTGAATTTCCTAATTTTAAGAAAGAAAAATGTTGGTTTTCAGAACTATTTACTTTCGTCGTCGTTACAAACAGTTGTTGTCTCCCTCCCTCAAAAAGATTTTTACATAGAAACTTTGTGCAGCCTCTTCCCCTAAAATGTAGAGCTTAAGCTTCAAAAATCAGCCACTATCATTTTTAATTATAAGGAAGCACTTTGTATCCTTAAGGATACGCCCTTTCTTAGTGTTATATAAGGAAAGCCAGACTTACAGTCGAACCTCCACATATCGAAATTGTAAGTTTCTTATAAAAAAATTGATAGCCTATATAGAAACTGCGATAAAGAGAAATGCTGTTTATTTTTCTCATTAAGACTGCTACTTTTATTACGTGAGATTTTTCGGCCATAACCATATTGCCTAAAAATAGTATTTGTTCACGATAAAGTTTCTTTATTGTACAGTTATATATAGATGTATACACCTACGCACAATAATTAAATGAAACTGTATTTTGGTTAAAAATAATGAATTAAAACCAGTAATAAAAACATGAAATCGATTGGATTCTGCTATAAAATTTCTTCATATACCCTTAAAAATTTATTAGATGAAATATGGTCATTGATCGTGCCTGCCAATGGACCCAACTATCCCGAATTTGCTTCCAAAACAGGTTTTTCAGAGAAGCCAACTTTTAAAAAACAATTTATTATCGTCGATTCCACTACATAATTTTTCCACACCTTTAATAATTCTGATATAAACTGCCTGAGGTTAATAACACTATAGGTTTGTCATTTTTCAACGCAAGAATAAGTCTCTTGAGAACCAGTTTTTTACAATACATTTTTGGAGTTCAGTAACACCTTGGTCCATAGGTTCTAGTTTGACATATTATTTGGAGGGGAAAAACAAGCTCCATATTTACTAACTTTTCTGAAACAGAAGACGGATGTGCAGCGCAATTGTCCACAAAAAGAACAACTTTTCTCATATGCTTTTTATCCAAATCATATGCAGGTTTTTATCTCGTAACATTTTACCCATTTGAAAACTGCTTCGTTTACATCATCGTATTTACATATTTTTGATCGTACATAGTAAACGCGTACTAGTATTAAGAGTAGCGCACTACTCTTATACGTTGACACTGACAACTTACTGTATTGTCACTTTGCTCTCTCTCTCTCACTCACTCTCTCCCTCTCTCTCTCTCCCCTCTCTCTCACCCCCCTCTCTCTCTCTCTGTTTTGATTGATAAGTGTGTTATGGAACGGCTTTATGGAGTTCTATTTATATTTTAACTAAAATTAAGTTCGATATATGGAATTTTTTTTTGATCTACAGAAACATTTTTCCATTAAAATTTTCACGGGATTCAGGAATTACTTCGATATATAGAAAATTTCGATATATAAAAGTTCGATAAGTAGAGGTCCAACTGTATGTGATGTTTGTAGGGATAGTGTGTCATTAAGCCTACTTTCAGTTAGTCCTAAAATGTACTAAAAGAAATGTAAAATTTTATTTTATGGGCTTTCTGAAATGATTAATTCACTGTTTTAATAATTCCCTCCCCCGTATTTCGCAAACCACTGGTTTAGAAACACTGATTTAGATGTACATTATTTTTAAGTTCTTTTTGCAACAGCTTAAATAAATTTATTCCATTTGTAGTTTGGGAAATAAACCAAAAATCATGATGGTGAAATCGTGTAGTTGTAAATTAAATTCTTAAGCACGCTTCATTTAATTGGAAAGTAGGTCGGATTCGTACAGTAAAATAGGTCAACCTGAATATGTGATACATGATTACATTTAATAACTTAGTTATCGATTACCTTCGGTTACATTGATTCGGTGTGAAATATTACGGAGTTTATAAACGATTCTTGTGTCTTATCATACTGTAGATATCTCTATGAATAGAACTTGATTAATGTAAGTTTCATTATTGACTTTTTTTTATCTGAAGAAATAAATAAAACAAATCAGTTAATTAGTTTATTGCGTTTAATATACTACCTCTACAGGATAGTTAGAAATTTATTTGACTAAAATTTCTTTAAGAAACCAAACAAAATTTGCACGGAATTCAACAATTTCCAGTAAAGTCACGATATGTTTTGAGGTTTTATTATATGGAAAACGAAACGCCTAATTGTTTATTGAAATCATTTTCAACTATAATTACGCAACTAAAAGTTTCAATGAATTCCAAATCGAGAAACACATTTCTAAATTCTCACAAAGAATTCATTATAATTCCATTCACTTTGTTTTAATAAATTACCAAATATTCAAAACTAGAGGTAAAGTTGTCGCCGCGAGTCAGCTGTCTAACAGCTGATTTTTGGAGACTAAGGTTCCTGGTTCAAATCCTAGCAAAAGTAGTTACTTTTATACGGATTTGAATACTAAAGAATGGTTACTGATGTACTTTGATGGTTGAGGTTCAATTGACTATAATCTCTCAGGAATGGTCGGGCTGGGTCTGTACAAGGTTACAATACCTCATTTACACGCCATACACATTATTCTCGTGTCATTGGGTCATGGGGTTGTATATTGTTTGAACTGAACACATTGCAAGGTACACACATTAGCGATTAAAAATATATATATATTTAAACATTTTTGAACGTGTAGGTTTCGCCAGCAAGTTCAAAATATTTAATAAAACACCCCTGCTATTTTGCATCGGTGTTTTTATTTATCATACTAAGAATGTACATTCATTATTTTGTAAGTTTATTGGAACAAATTTGCTTTACAAATTTTTCTGATGATACGGCTGTTCTGTCTGTGAACGAAGATCCGACTGTAGCTTTACGGTATTTACAAGATTTTTGATATCCTTACAGGAATGGTTACAAAAGTTCAGAAATAAGGTCAATGGAATCGTTTATTCACTTGTTGCACACAAACACGTTCACCAGTAATTCTGAATAACATTGTGTTGCCACCAGATGTGAATTTGTACCAGTACAGCTAGCACAATTATACATCGATATATTTATTATTTTATTTTGACATTCTAATTAGATGAATTATTTTAGCAATTAAAGATATTTTGAAAATAATTATGAATCTGTAATAATTTATAAAGAACCTTTTAGTTAAACAAATTAAAAATATAAGTAAGTTTAGTGAATGTTTATCATTAAAAAAAGTTTATTTGTATAGAATAAGAACAGATAATTTTACTATACGAAGGGGTACCCAAAAGAAACGGGATTAACAGTTAGCTGCCATTCGTAATCGTAGTAGAGAGTTCTCCCGCTAGATAGAGCTAGTATAGCCTTCAACAAACAACTGCCCAGACGGCGTCAGTTTGTAGGTTAACGTTTGGTTGTAGTATTCTGTTTTTCTTACTGTTGTCGTGTTCCGTCTGCGACGTCGATAAGGCAGATTTAATAAAACAAAGAGTGTGTTTGAAATGTTATTTCTGCTTGAATAATCGACAACGGAAGCTTACCAAACGCTTCAACAGGCTTTAAGGAATAAGCTATGAGCCGCCACAAGTTTTCAAATAATTTGGGCGCTTTACACGTAATATGAGTGTTGAAAGTCATTGTCGTTCTGGGCCCCGTTCAACATCTCGAAACGATTAAAACGGACGCCAAGACGGCGTCAGTTTGTAGATTAACGTTTGATCGTAGTTTTGTGCTTTTACTTTCTCTTGCCTATAATGAATATATAGAAAGGAAAGTATTGTTTTCATGTCAAATTTTTAAAACCGAGTTTTCACCGGATATACACGTTTTCAGACCATCTGAACCCAAAAAACATGTTTTAGCGATTGGTCTGTGTGTTTGAACAGAATATTTCAAGAACCAAACATCGTACGAACTTGAAACTGTATACTTAAGTGAGATACTACTCGAGGACCCGACACAGACATTTTTATCAAAATCGGTCAACCGGAAGTAGTAGTTTATTCATTTTATTTTTCACTTTTTTGCGATTTTCTCAAAAACGGCTACTACGATTTTTTTTTAAATCGTCTTATTTACTAAATTCTTTATGTTCTACCAGATAGGGTAAGTGCTATGTCTGCTGAAATTCCTGGGAAGGTTGTTTTTGCGTAAAAAATTGTTTTTTAAGATTACGTCTTTAATATGCATTTTAGCGCAAAATATATAACTATAATATAAGTTATAGAAAGTAAAAAATTTTACAACTTTTTTTTCAAACATTTTTTTGTATAACGCTTGGTTTAGAGGTAATTAGCGATTTTCTGTTTTTTTCTCACGAAAACATGTAAAAGTCAATTTTTTAAGATTTCTCCCTTACTATGCATTTTACGACAAAAATGTATAATAAAATTTATAGGAAATTAAAAGATCTACAACTTTTATTTGAAGCATTTTTCTCTACAGAGCCTAGTTTAGCGTCAAAGAGTGATTTTCCGTATTTTTAAGCCAAACTGAGGTTGATTTTCATTTTGCATCATTCACTCATGATTAAAGAAAGTTGTTTTTGACGTTAGTTTTTTGTTTATTTCTAATGTTTTATTACTAACGTTAGGTTACATTGTTCATTATTTGCATTGGCAAGAGAAAGTCGTGTGAGTGTTTCACACCAGATTATTCTTACTTGTTCATGTTCTGCTTGCGAAGTCAGTTAGTGTCAACCCAATCTTCCACTGGTTTGTCACTTGTTTGGTTTCAGGGTTATACCCGTAACACCAGCTCTCATTACCTGTAATGTCTTTGGTCAAAAAGTTTGAATCACTTACAATTAGGTTTTTCAAGTCCTGACTGAAATTCAATCGAATGTTTCGTTGATCTTGTTCACGAGAAACAAATTTAGCGGCAACAAGTCTCATTTACAAGTACTCAGTCAAAATCCGCTGGCACTAGCTCCAACTCACGCCCGTCTCTTCTGAAATTTCTTCGATCGTAAAACTACAGTCCTCGTTGATTTTTTCCAAGATTTCATCATTTCAAGATGTTGAAGGGCACCCAGAACGAACATGGCCTTCTACACTCATCACATTTAAAGCGCCCATATACTACTCGAAAACTTATACTTATACTTAGCCCACAGGTTATTCCTTGAAAATTTTTTGAAGCATTTGGTAAGGTTCCGTTGTAAATTTTTCAAGCATGAGACAAATTTCAAACACTTTCTTTGTTCGTTTAAATCTTCATTCACGACGTTGCAGGGGGAACACTACAACAGTAAGAAAAACACAACTTACGATCAAAGGTGAACCTACAAACTGACTCCGTCTGGGGAGTTGTTTGTTGAAGGTCTCTACTAGCTTCATCTAGCGGTAGAACTCTCGACTAGGTTTGTGAATGGCAGTGCAATCTTAGTCTGGTTTTATTTGGGTCCTCCCTCGTATAGTAAAAATTATCTTTTTCTTATTCTTTACAAACCAACTTTTTTCTCAATCACTGATTTTTCGTATTTTTAAGTTCTACACAGGTTGATTTTCATTTATCGTTATTCATTCATGATTAAAATTACGTTACATTTTGTCGTTTTACTTTATTTACTCTTGATGAAACCTAGGTTATAAATGTTCATTATCTCTATTAGCAAGAGAAAGTCGCGTGAGCGTTTTATACAAGATTTTTAAAAATTTTTGTTAAACTTTAATAAAAATAGATTTGTGTAAAATTTTTCAAATATCTAAATAATATTGTAAATTTTGAGATAGGTGACGGTTTTATGCATCGTAATTTTATATTGTTTTGTTATCAGGAGAATTTATTTAGCTTACGTTACCGAATGATTTTATAAATGCATATCCGTAAATAGACAACTACGACTGTCACTTAATGTCAATCTCAGTAGAATTACGATTGATTGACATCTCTTTCGAATCATTTTGTTTCGAAACGTTACATTCAAATAATATTTAAATTTCACAATCTTTTATTAGTGTATTCATTTACAATGTTTATATTCATTAAATTTTTACTCGTGTAATTAAATTTGAAATTAATTTCAAAAAATATATTATTTACCAGTATTAATAAGGGAGTACTCTAGTATATTTAGAAATTTATTCTGTCTAAAACTTCATCAACAACCAAAATTATAACTAAGTAAACATTATCTCACTTGATTGATTTCCGCAATATGTCACGTTCACTATTTTCCCGATTCTATTACAAATAGTATATACTATTTTCATTTCCCTAAATCAAAATATGGTTTTATTACAATATTAATAAATTGTCTACGTTAAGTAAACTCAGTTAACTGGCTCATTGTTTCTCCCGGTATTTATTTTACTAAATTCGAACTTTTCTGAAATGATTTCTGTTTTGAAGATTTTTTTGTCATCAGTCTATGGACTGGTTTGATGTGGTTCTCCAAGCTGTTCTATCTTGCGCAAGTCGTTTCATCTACATACCTGTAACACCCTACACTTATATCTTTTGTAATTTGCTTTATATATTCTATCCTTTGCCTCCCCCTACAATTCACTCCCTTAATATTACCCTCCATTATAGATAGACTAATACCTGGATGTCTTAGGATATACCCCACTAGCCTATCCCTTCTTTGGTAAGGTGCTTCCATGTACTTCTTTTTACATTCACTCGCCTAAGAACCTCTACATTACTTATTTTGTCCACCCACCTAATCTTTAACATTTTCCTTTAACCACATTTCAAAAGCTTCTATCCTCTTCCTTTCTACAACCCCTATCACCCACGTTTCACTCTCGTATAATGCTACACTCCAAACGTAATATTTTAAGAAATTTCGAAGTTATGAATGCTTTGAAACGTTAAATTCATACAAACTGGTAATTAAATCTAAAAAAAAAACACTATAACAACCCACTAATCTGGGTTTTAAAGAGTCAAAATTTACCAGATAATCCCAATCGTCAGCTTCGCAGTAGGCAAAGCAGATATTTGGCATACATTTTTCTAGTCATTTTTTTTCAGTCACATTTTTTTCTCGTATAGACCAATTAAAGACCACGTAAAGTGACTTTAGTAGATGTTTCTGGAACATCTTTTTGCAAACCACATTATCAGTATTCGTTCACTGCATGTTTTCTCCTTTCTTCTGTCCATCCTGAGTACTGTTTTGCTCTCAATAAAAGTCCTTAAAGGTCGTAATTAGTTGTTTGAATTTAGTTCGGTTCATAAAGTTTACTCGGTTTATTTCCGTTTTCTCAGTATTCGTTTTTCAACTTTTTAGAATCATTTATCCAACACCTTACGTTAATTGTTTAATTTTTTTTAAATGTTTTCTGTCAATCGGTGGTCATCCATTTTATACAGGTGTCCGTAAAATTTTAGTCTTCTTATTCTAAATTGTTTCCATTAATCGTTCATTTTCCTTGTACAGTTTTTGATCTTGTAACCTATATTGTCCGTTTACTATCTTCGAACTCATGTTGCTGAGGATCTTTCTTTCAAATTTCTCTGCTTCTTCTAGATTAGCTTTCCGGTCGTTCTAAGACACTTCCTCGTGAACAGACATACAGGTTTTATCACAGTATTATAATATCTAATTACGGCTTGTCTTGGCAGCGCTTTCTTCTTATACATGTGGTAGTTCCTCGAAGTGCAGTGGCGATCTTTCATCGTCTGTTTTTGTTCGCTTCCTTTCTGCTGGTCTTTGGTTGTATTATGGACCCCGAGGTACTTGAAGCTACCAGCTTTCCTATTTTTTTCCGTTTTGTGTCTTATGTAACGCGGGGCTGTTTTGATGTTCATTATGTATTTAGTTTTTTTTTTAAGGATACCTGAAGTCCTAGTTTTCCTAGTTTTCTTTTAACACGTTGATTTGTTTTATTGCTTACCTGGGGTGGCTCTATTTAAGAGACATTCTTTCACGTTCTTTTCTACAGTGAGCTTAAAAATAAAAACGTTGGAATAGAGTAATCCCGTTCTACTCGCAAATGTAGTACAATTAAGAGACAATTTCATCAAGCGATTTAAAGTCACCTGAAGAGTAAAAATGTTGGGATAGAGTAACCTTGCCAGTTGATTTAGAATTTCGGTTGTAAGCCATAGGCTCTCCTCCTCAACTCAGTAGAGTAATTGCTCTACCTATCCTAGACCACGACTTGGACATCGCACTTCAAAATCTGGACCTTACAGACTATCTTCGGCAGAAGCATTTGCCAGTTTTAATCGTTCCATCTCTATTCGTTACAGGAGAATGAGTCCCTTAAGTAAACTTAAAATGTATACATATATTATGTATAAATAAATTATTAAAAAATATGTGTAATTATGAAACATAAATTTATTAATATCATGTTATTTAAACTTGAGAACCTTGCTAATAAGTGGTTCTTCTCAAAAGTGGTAAGATACAGTGCAATAGAGTACAAAAATATAATTATTTATTGTTTTTGCAAAACTGCACAGTTGCAGATTAATAAAATAAAGCGATAAAAGTGGTTCTTTAAAAATCATAAAAATAAAATTTCTGAATACTTAACGTTGAAACAAACTAATCATGTATGTTTTTTCGTAAATGTGTGTACTCGTATATTATAATAAAGATAAAATTCAAACAGAAATTTTATTTTTAATCCGATTAAATAACAAACCGTTTTCGTAAATAAAATTCCAATGGAAATTTGTTTCACGATTATATTTATTGAAGTTAAATATTTTATAAAGTTAACTTAGAAAATAAATTTAAAACTTTATTTAAAGAAATGAAACTTGCAGGACTCCTGAGTTGGTTCGTTGCTACCCTCATGAGTTAAGTGAATAGAGCAACTTACTTAGTTACTTTAAATTCAAGTCATACCTTAAAAACTAAAAGGACCTGAAGGTCTCTCCGCTTCTATACATTCAACAAGCTTATAGAATAAAAATGTTATTAGAAAACTTAAATATTTATTCCGTATTCTGTATACCTATTTTAGTAAACTTTGTTTAAGTACGTTTCCATTTTATTGAAATAGTTTTCCGAATTTTTTAGTAATGTATTTTAAAATTATTATAATTATCTTGAACTGGATATTATTGACTGTTTATTCAGGTATTTAAATTTTAAAAAATAACGCTATATAACACTAGCAGTCGTTTTTGTTAGTTATACAAAACCTTAAACTCAGATTTTCAAATACCTTTTTATAAAATTCCGTCAAATGATGTGACAAATCACACAAACATGACAACCCACTCTTTCTGATCAATTGCAACAGTCAACATACAAACACGTTTCTTAGTTTTCGTCAAAGCTGTGACGTTTTTCTATTGGACCTCTGACATTGACATCATCAGAAACATTAATGGAATACATCCACCGGAGATTTTTCGGAATCTGCCTTTTCATGACTGTCTTTAGTAACGCGTCTTTTAGCCTATTTGAACTTGTATATACATCAACGCTAGTTCTACCCGCCCACCCTGGTTTTTTTGTGATATTGATTTTTATTGATATCGCTGAAAACCAGGTAACCATTCTATAATGCATATATTGGTATATTAATATATTTATTGGTCACTAATTTCCCATGTGTTTTTCTTATCCTGAAACTGGATATTTCCTCAACTACCCCTCGGAGAGTTCACAATAAAGAACCCCCCCCCGTCCCATCTTCACGCCCCGTTTGACCAGTGGTAATCCCCACGATGGCGACAACATCATCTTCTATCATTTTCGGTTTCAGTTTTCTATTGGAAATTGCTTTCGTTACAATCGGTTGGGTCTAATGTACGTTATAGCAAAGGGGGGAAGAGAGTAGCGCACGACAAAATACTACCTGCAGTGTTCCCTAACCAAGCCCATAAGAAAATTTTGATCCATCGCTTATAACATACAACTGAAACTAATAAACTTCAAATGTGAAACAGCCCCTAAACATTTTATTGGGGGGTGTTTAACTGATTACTGGATATGAGCTGTGTTCGGATTAATTTTCACCCTATTTTATAAGATTAAATTTAATCATTTGTCTTTTATGAATAAAATAAAGGGTCTTTTCTCTTAGTCCCCCGCCACAGAAAAACTACTAAATTTTAGTTTCTTATCTTATGTTAATTTTTCTATTCAATTGTAGTACCCTATCTTGATGTATTGTACTCAGTAATATAAAATATTAAATTACATAAAATTACCAGAATGGAAAATAGGTTAGTATTCAGTTATTTTTGTTCCTCATGGTACGATAAGAAGCTGCTATTGCTACAATGGCAATGAATTTTTTTCAATTTAGTTCGTATTATTAATTTTTAAGAAAAGGTTGTGAAATATTTGCAAGAACGAAATATTCTGCACAAGCAGCGCGTCTTTAGAAATGGTCATTATATGAATGTCGCTTGCAGATAAAAACGATTGATGGCGTTGTCACAGTCGCGCGTGTCGAGTTAAAGAGGGATTAGTAGTGGGTACATGGCCCAAAGGTAGGTAGAAAAAATTTGTTAGTTAAGTTACTTTTGGTGAGAAGAATATACCATAACGAAATTCTGATAATGGGGCGTTTTACCCACTGGAAATAATAATAATAATATTTATTTATTCCACTTTATACAAATGCAAAATTATATCTTATCTACTAGGAATAAATAACCACCAACTCAAGTAAACGGTGGTTATATATATAAAAAAATACAATAAAACAAGTTTACAAATGAATTACAAATCAAATGAATTATAAAAATGAATTACAAATCAAATGTCGTCATCCACTACAAATGACAATTCAAATTGTAGCGGCAGCTACAGCGCATATTAACTATATTTTTTAATAACAGTATTAACCAAGCCGTCAGTGTTCATAGCAGATATTCACCTGTACATGACCAACACTAAATCAGTTATTATTGTTATATTGTTTACCAAGATCAGTAAATTCCTACAAAGACTGAATAGCAAGCAGTGCAAGTCAGCAACGGTAAAACACCAACACTAACCAACAATTCTTACAAGTGAATCAACATCAGTTATGTCATTGAGCCAATCTTTAACCTTCTTGAAAATATTAACATGTTTAAGCTATTTTTAGTTTCAATAGGCAACAGATTAAAACACTTTGGACCTAAAAAAACAAACGTTTTCGCAAAAAAGGATTTATTAACTTTCGGTCTTACAAAAAGTTGTTGGCTTGAACCTGTAGTTCTGTGATATAAGTTTTCAGTACCTCTGTTGCCACTTTTTTATAAAATGGTTTTAAAACTTTAAAAATAAATAAGTTTTTAAAAATAAATACTAATGTGCAGTAGAAATAGTAAGTGGTCAGTTACCTATTAATTTAGTCACACTTGCTGTGGGTAGATTTATTAACATAATTAATTTGTAAAATATTAATGTAGAATTTAAAAAAAATTTGTCCCATTTTTATCGTATAAAATACTATAAAATTAAATACGAAATATCCTCAAAATGTAAAAAAAACATGCTAGCGAGGGACTAAGAGAAAAGTCACAAAATAAAAATAACTGTGCATAAATTGCCGATCAATTTTAAATTTATCGACAACGCCTTCACAGACTGGATTAACTGTTAAACTGTAAAATGCAATAACGAGATTGAAGTTTAATCGTTGAGAAGTCGTTGTTTGAATCAAGGTATTGATTCGGCAATTCTGAAACCAAGTCAACATCCCGACTAGCTCCGGTTATGCAACTCCTGTCTACATATACGAGTTTAGTATATAGTAAAATGTATAAAGAGGAAGCCTGGCGCCTAAATCTGCTACAGTAGCGAGATAGTAGATTGGCGCCTGGACGTCGCGACGCCAATCTGGGAAAAGGTCCCACCCCTTGTTTTGCTAGCCAAAAGCATCCCTTCCATACTTTATTCTTTACATTTATCATCATCCCCCAAACCGAATGACGACGTTTCTGTTGTTACGACGATTACGTTATTTTTATTTCCCCTTGTCTTTTTGCACAAGTGATATCACAAGTTTCTCTCCTTGAAATCTTTAAAACTTCTAGACTATACAAAACTATTCCTACAATAACTCGTACTTTATTTTCCTAGAAATTATCAAATATAAATTACAATCTTTTCAGTTAGGTAGTTTTAAATTATAATTATTGTACTGTTTTTCATAATGAAGAACTTCTTCACCCGGAAGTACGCAAAATCTGTTATATATTTCCATTTTGTAAACCACACATAAAATATTTTTAACGTATACTTTTTTAAACGTACTTTATTCATTTATTAAAAATAGTCATATATATAATATAAAAACATCAACACTTTGAAAGGTTATAAAAAATTTTATCTCTAGTATTTTGTATTTGTTTTAAAGGCACATCAACAATAAAGGTTATTAGTGACTATAAAAATAAATTACACTATTAAATTTTGACAAAACGTATTGAGACATATTTTTTACCCTAATGTATGTACGTTGCAATCTGATCAATTTATGAACTATGAGCAACCACAGACCCAGTGATATAAGGATGATATGTGTATTTATATATTATTATACTAAAACATATATTTAGGAATAAAACGAAAGTGTTGAGCAGCAGCAAGAGTGGTTTAGAAGAGATGGGAAATTTAAAAGTAGGAAAAGAAAACATACAGGAAGTAGAGGAATATTGCTATCTAGGGAGTAAAATAACAAAGGATGGTAGAAGCATAAGTGATATCAAAAGTAGAATTGATTAAGTTAGTAAAGCCTTTCAAATGAAAAACAGCTTACTGACTACAAACATTAATTTACAGTGTAGAAAATATTTCTTGAAACACTATGTTTGGAGTGTACTTTTAAACGGGAGTGAAACGTGGGTGATAGAGGCTGTAGAAAGGAATAGGTTAAAAGCTTATAAAAAATTAGCTTTGAAAAAAGTGGTTGAAAAAAGAAGTATAAGGAAGCATCTTACCAGAAGAAGGGATAGGCTAGTGGGGCATATGTTAAGACATCCAGGTATTAATTTATCAATAATGGAGGGTAATATTGAGGGAGTGAATTGTAGGAGGAGGCAATGGTTAGAACATAATTATATAAAGGAGATCACAAAAGATGTAGGGTGTTACAGGTATGTAGATATGAAATAACTTGCACCAGATAGAACAGTTTGGAGAACTGCATCAAACCAGTCGAGAGACTGATGGCAAAAACAGTTAATGAAAAAGAAAAAAAAACTTATTTATTACTGATTACAGGTTTTATTATTGAAATTTCATTGGAATCGGTCAATTTCATATTAGGCCTAGGTTTATTTCTGTTATATAATTGATGTAATAATAATAATATTGTTTTGTTTTAGAAATTCGAGCAAGCTGGGAGGAATGGTGGACGTACGATGGAATATCAGGTATGAAATATATTTCAATATATATTAAATCAGAATAGGCTAACCCTATAATAACATTTATGTTTGGATTTTATATTTCGAGGGAAAATAAATTGACGGTAATATTTTCAGAATTAGTTAAGTAACATTTTTTATTTTATGGTTCATAGTTTATTAACGATGAATATCTGATTCTATAAAATTAATTTTTTTTGTGAACCCAGGCAAAAGGTTGTTTAGTTTTTATCAAAATTGTTGCATTCCTTTGATCATAAGGGACTGCAGTAGGTTGTGAAAAGTTATGTTGAACAGAATGTAAAATTTTCATCTTCTAGCCGGTAATCAAATTAGGGACCATCTGTTTTGTTTTGATGTTGTACCTATAGCTCCACGGTTAAATATTTAGTTGTATCGTACATATCAATATATTGTCAACATATTAAAATATAATGAATACTTACATTATTTTTTAAACGTTACCATTTACATAATATCTCTATTTTTTTAATGACAACAGATAAATATATATTTTTTTATTTTGTGCAGTATCTTTTGTTTTAACTTCTAAGTTACCACCAGACCACCTGTAAATATAAAATATTAACCTCTGAATTGTAAAAAATAACATCTTGAATTATTTTACGTATAATGTATTCTCTTTTAGTTTTTTCTTGTTTCCCGTGAATAGCTATTTTTGAAGCATAAGGAACATTTTCTCAGTCAACTGTAAATGGATTTTCATAAAATTTGTACACAGCCTTTCATACCATAATTTTAATGTACTGAGCTAATATTACAGTAAAATAATGTGTTTAAATATTTATTTTTCTAGGCAAAATGTTTTAATTTTCAATTTGATGGTTACAAAAAACCTCTTATCTCCGTAACAATATATCAAGATGCTACTAACTCAGTGAATGTAGTATAACCTGAAAAGTAAGCACAAGAAAATTGGACAGGATAACTCTAACAGTTTTTGAAAAAAATGTTCCTTACTTTAACATTATGAAGAAAGGCATTCCGTGTCCCTTTTAAATGTTCAAAGAAAATGAACAAATTTTACGTAGCAATAGATAAAATACAAAAAAATTTACTCTTGAAAACTAACTTCATACTTGTTCAACAAAAGAATATAATTTTTTAAAGCACATTGTTTCATATGTTTTTTATGCGGGGATGTATAAAAAAAATACTTAAAAAGGATTTTCAAATGTTAGATAGTCGGGGAACGCTTTAACCAATAACCTTTTTCATCTTCTGTAGCTACATATTCCACAGTCGATTGTAATTTTTTGAATGGTATGTAGGTGTAATTACTTCTAGGCCTTAGTTAATTTCAGTAGATTATAATTGATTATAATAAATTTAATACAAGATAAATTTTGGAAATTTATTAAATAATATGGTAAAAGGTTTATGAGACACGCCACCTGCTTGTTATTTTACATTAGTGACATGATAAGGGAGATTACGCGGACTGTTTTCCGAGTTGAACTGGGAAGAGAGTATGATTAAAACTAAACGAGGATGGTAAATTAATGTGCTCTTTTGAGATAAGGGTTGGTTCGGTTGAGTATAGAAGGGCGGGTGTGAATTTTAGGGGTGAGACGGTAAAGTGTTTGATAGGAGGTGATTAAAATCGGTTGACGGGCAGTAGAAGGCCTATTATACTACTACTACCGCATTGAATCAGGAGACAGTTTAGATCAAAATACGGAGACTACTGTAGTCGTAGATCCAACCACTCATTCCTCCCACCCTTAACCTAACTCTTGTCCTTCTATTGCTACATTCTAATGCAAGATACTTGCCCGGTCTTCCGTGAAATTATCTCGTCATATATCCATCGAAATCACCTCCTCTTCGAAACTAACTCCTAACTCTTATTAGGAATAATCTCCTTACAAATCCTGATGTTTCACCATTGCTTCTCTTATTCCACCAAAATCTTCTTTCAAACATCTACTCAATTTCCGTTTCATTACTACTAATAAATCAACCTGAAAACTTTTTAATTCGGTACTTTTTTGTTCAATTGAAGAAATGTGTGATTCCGATTGTTCTCTAATAATATTAGGGAAACTTTATTACACGTTTTCAGGCGCGATGAACCAAGAAAAAAACATATTTTTAGCGATTGGTCTGTGTGTGTGATCAAAATATCTCAAGAATGGTAGCTATTTATAGTAAAAAGCTGAAACTTTAAACTTACGTTAGATAACCGTGACGGAACTTGTCACGAAAATTTTTATTATAATCGGTCAACCGGATGTAGGCATTTATTCGTGCTGTTTTTCACGTTTTACAATTTTCTGAAAAACAGCTTCTACGAATCTTTTTAAATCGCCTCATTAAATAGATTTTTATGTTCTACAAGATTAGGTAAGCGCCATGTTTGCTGAAATTCTTGGTTAGCATGTGCTTTTTAGTTTTTTTAAGATTGCAGCCTTAACATCATCAATGAATTCTAGGGCAAAAGTGCATATAATAAAAGTTGTAAAAATTTTAAAACCTACAACTTTTAGTTCAAGTTTTTTTTTTTTTTAATTTATTTATTTAGAGTCGCATCAACAACTTGGTCATTAGCGACTACAGTGGATTGTGTAACATTAACTTTGGGATTTGACATGTGAAAATTTCTAGGACCCTCGCCGGGAATCGAACCCGGGACCTCCACGTGGCAGGCCAATGCGCTAACCACTACGCTACGGAGGCGGCCAGTTCAAGCTTTTTGTTTATAAAACGCTTAGTTTAAAGTCAATTATGATGTTGTGTATTTTTTTCATCAAAATCGGTCAAATAACTGGATTTTTAATATTTTGGCCGTAGTATGCAATTACGATAAATGTGTACATGCAAAATGTTGCAGCAAATTGAAAAATTTACAACCTTTTTTTCAAGCATTTACTTGTGCAGAGTTGAAAATCTTCGGGTTCCGTAGAGAAACCTAACTTAGAGTTTCAAGATCGTGCACTATTCCGTTCTTGTTAAATTTTTTCACACACACTCACACACACACACACACACACACACACACACACACGCACAGACCAATTTGCTAAAACATGTTTTTTTTAATTCAGGTGCCTGAAAACGTGTACATATCTGGTAAAAACTCAATTTGGAAAATTCACATTTAAACAATACTTTCCTTCCTTTTGTCAATAATTTTTAGTCATTGTTAAAGCCCTTTATACAG
This sequence comes from Catonia carolina, assembly GCA_035578175.1. Classification (NCBI taxonomy): domain Eukaryota; kingdom Metazoa; phylum Arthropoda; class Insecta; order Hemiptera; family Achilidae; genus Catonia; species Catonia carolina. Next base: position 24,177,511 of record JAQMRL010000009.1, read on the forward strand.
CCTTAGCATTCTGTTTTTGTTAGGTTTTTCTTTCTTCCCCATTGATCTGGTTTTCTGCTTGTTTATTCGGAAGCCCTTGAAGTTAGTAATCAGTTTGTACATCGATTACACATGATTATACATTGACAACAGTAGTTTGTACGGTGATTTGTTTATTATATTTTTCTATTTATTTCATTTGTTTTAATATCTGTGCTGACTTATTGAACCACTTAAGTAATATTTTATATCCATTTTTCAGTGTTCTTTTCCAATTTTTGTCACCTATTCTTCAAATGTCTTCATATAATTTAAGTTTTCATGAATTGTTCGTTTTTCTTTCATAATATCTTGTTCTTTGTAACTTTAACTGTACTACTACTGCTAACTTAGGACCTATTATACTTCAAAGGATCTTCCCGTAACTTCCATTTAATATAATATAAAACAACCATTAAGTTCGGGATAAATCAGGAACGATTTGAATTTTCTAATAGTAGTATTCTACCAATAAATAAAATAAATAAGTATAAATAAATAAACTTTAACGTCGTTTAAAATAATATATATTATTATTATTATATGACAAGTCAAAATAATATAATAAAAAAGGAATCTTAAAATTAATATGAAATAAAATATGCTAATTCAAAATATTTGGGATAAATCGTAATCGTGTACAGATTTTATACTTACAATCAAACTTACTAATCATTGTTAATTAAACAGTTAGCATTTTAATTAACAAATTAAAAATAACTATAAAACAGAATAATTAGATATATATATTTTTAATCTATTTGAATAAGGTTTAACTGTTGATAATTAAATTTTTAAAACTAGGAGTAATAATAAAAAACAATATAAAATTCAAATTGTAACAAGAATTAGTTTGGTTTATTATTTATGTTTGATTGCCCATAACAGGCAGATGGCGTGGTAAATTATTTGCACTCGATCTGTTAGTTCCTCAACTACAAAAACTGGTTATGTTTATACTGTACTGCTTTTACGCCGGTCCGTCATACATGTTTTGCCCGCTGTTGGCGCTGTGACGTGGTTGCCGCTGCCGATAGATAGCGCAGCGGTCACACCTCTCATAGTGCGTGTCCTAGTGGCAGGATGTATATGGGGCATCGGCGAATGCGATAGTTGAAGGTGAACAAGCAGTATTGATTCAATCACTATCGAAGGTCGATACGGAAGAATTTCCGCTCAACTTTGAGTCTTTTCTTTCTGCTCCCTACACCTCCCTTCCCTTCCCCTCGCTTCACCAGCGACTGCTCCTCTTTAAGGCAGCGGTATTCGGTGCTCGCGGCGTCGGCGACTGCTCCTATTCGATAAGCAGCGGTACAGACGACCCCGCTTCGCTTCACCGACTGCTACCTTCGTAGGCAGCGGTGAAAGGTGATCGCTGCGTCGGCGACTGCTTGTAATCGTTTAGGCAGTGGTAAAGACAACCTCCCTTTCGCTTGCCAGTGGCTGCTCCTCTTTGAGGGAGCGGCGAAGACTTCTTTGACCATTTATTCTCTTTTTGAACTACGCCGCCGGATGCCCTGCCGCTCCGGCCGGGCCTATGACAGCTCTACAGATTGTGCTACTTCAAGCCGGTGGTGACAATGTTTCTTATCACATAGTCAGCTAATTATATTACTAAAGCATTTAAGAACAGTAGAGGTGGAGGTGTAAATGACTCTACCTTAACGAAATAAAGATTTCAGTTGAAGGCTGAACATAGTGACCTAGATCACAGCACAGAGCCAATTGACTTTCGTTAATCGTATTCTGCGTTATCATGTTGTGGTCCCACTGTGGATGACAGCCTAACAAAAAGTCAGCTGGAGTTTGGTGGAACAGAGTGTGACTTAGCGAAGGGGCAACCTCACACCCGACCTTGGCTGTTATTGGCTAGATCTCATATGCAGTCTCTAGTTCGTTGGTGTATAATCAGAGTTACCTCCTCTAATAATACTGATTTTCATTATTCAGCCAGACCCTGTTGTGAATAAAATGCAGGTATCTTTTGCAGGGTGGAAAGTAAAACCATTTTGGAGGGGCTGGCATTCAGATAAGCATATACGATTTTAATCAGTAAGAAAGGCAATGGTAAATCACCTTACTTCTCGTTTTACTTTGTAAAGCCACTAAAAGTTCAAACCAGCCTTTCAGCTGATGACCTAAACACCAACTTGCAAAACTTAATTAATTAAGATCTTATCAAGAATTAATCATTAGTGACTACAACTCAATAATAATTACTTTACAAATCATTGATTACGAAAACAACATTATTGAACATACCTTTCATGAGATCATGGCTGTTGGAAATTTAAGAAAAGGCTTACCTTTGACTTATGACAAAAACCATTAGGATTTTTATTATATACTCTTTAAGAGGAAACGAATGACACTATTTTTGTGTCCAAATTCTGACGTTTAGTTCTTTACTTCCGATTTTGGGGAACTTTCGGTCGCAACAGGAACTTCAAACCCAATCTAAGCCTACTAACTTTTTGTGTAGATTACGAATATGAAATCCGTTTGTTGGTATGTTATGCAGTTTCTGACTTTGATTTATTAACTTTTGGTTTCGGGTTACTTCCGGTTGAAACAGGAACTTCAAACCCAATCCTACCCCAATAACTTTGCGTGTAGATTACGAATCTGAGAACTGTTTGTTGCTATCTGTTGTAAATTCTGGTTTCTTGATTTCCGGTTTTGAACTACTTTCGATAAAAACTGAAACTTCAAACCACAATTTTATTTAGGCTTACTGCCTTTTCGGGCAGATTATGAATCCAAAACCCGTTTGTTGTTATCTCTTGTACTTTCTCACATCTGGGTGTGACAGACGTACGGAAAAACAAAATGATGAATGATAATTTTAAAAATAGCCACCAATAATTTACTTCAAAATATCAGATATTAGGTAAACTAATAATAATTTGAACTAATTTTATAATAAAACCAACCATTAAGTAGAACGAAATTTGGAATATGTCAGGAACAATTTGTATGGAAAATAGTTACCGTCATAAAAAGATGTGAATAAATTTTATTAACATATTTATTTAAATCCAAAAAAAAATTAAATACTATAAAAATATGTTTTTTTTAATTAATATTAACAAGTTAGTTTTTTCTCTGAATCTTTTACCTTGGCGAGAATCGATCGCTTTCTAAAGTTACATGCTAATCCGTGTGTTAGGTCAGTTTAGATTTGTAACTTAGGCATTAACGATAAGCTTCAGAAGTTTAGATTGAAAAGTTACAATCGATCGATTGCTGTATGCTTAGTGTAGGGCCTAACTATAAAACTGGCTGTTACAAAACCTAATCGATGTAAACACCGTTCGTTTCGTGAGTCAGTATTTTTTGAGGAATTTATTAACCAATATTCAAAGATTTCCAGATGGTACGATATGAGGATTAATATCAAAAACTACTCAATTTTTTCATATATTAAAAATTTTGCAACATTCCAATCTGTTCGTAATTATGGGAACAACAACTCGCTTTATTGGAACCAAAGTTTTCTTTTTTTTGCCTTTTAAGAATTAGGCATCCTGGTTTGTTTCAAACCTCTGAAATCTGCATTTTTCTTCCTCGGGCTTCCTTGATCTCGTCTTCCCTTCGGTTCGTAACCCAGTGCCTGCTTAGATATTCTATCCTCGCTCATCCTGTCCACATTTTCTATCCATTGCAATTTATTTTGCAGCACCAATTTATAAAGAATATTTTAAGCTCTTTCGTGATATCTGCATTCCTATAACTGTCTTCTCTGGTATATCCATATGTTTGCCGTAAATTTTCACTTCAGATCCCTGAAATTTTCTCCCTTCTGTTTTTCCTAGCTCCCAAGTTTCACTCCCATAAAGTAGGTTTGGCACTACTATTGTTTTGTAAAATCTCAACCTTGTATTCCTACTGGTGCTGTTTTTAAGGTTTTGTTAATAGTCCCGTATATTATGTTGGAATCGATGCATCTTACTGAAGGCATCTTTGTCTTGTTGATAAGGGTTACATTGCAACCCCGATGCTGAAAGTGGGATACTTGTTCCAGAATGTTCTCTATTACAATTTTTCTCCTGACTGGGTTCTTCCCTCTGAACGCCATCACCCTCGTCTTCAGTGTTAAAATTGTCAGCTGATACTCAAAATTTCAACTAATAAAATTGTAAACAATTTAGCATCTAAGTTTTAAATACATTACTCTTAAACAATACAATACAGAACAAGATCTAAAATCATTATTCTATATACTCGTATTTAAATTATATTGCTGCTTTGATGATCTTTAATGGTGGTCTGCATTTATGTGATTTAGTTTATTATAAAACTTCATTGTAAACAATGAAGATTTCCTGCTGGAACAATTTGGACTCTAATATGTTCAAATGATCGGGCTCGCGATAATGCCACATACAGTTGCCCATGGGTAAATACAGGCTGTGGAAGGTACAGGCCAACTTTTTCTAGTGTTTGCCCTTGGGCCTTGTTTATAGTCATGCAGAAGGCAACTCTTAAAGGAAATTCCCTTCTTTTAAAACAAAAGGGCAGTGTTGTATCAGACGGAGTTAAGTCTATTCGTGGAAGTAATACAGTTTAACTATAACAACAAACTTTGTTCCAATAAAAACGGTGAATAACGTAGTACTAAAACACAGTAGTACGATAGTTTCGTTCTGAAAAGAACGGTTTAAAACTACAACTTTTAATGAAACAATGTGAACACAATGACTATCTAATACCGACTGGGTTGTGAAGAGACGACTCAAATTCGGTATGCTTATATGAAATATGGCTGTGGAGGGGTAACGAGGGAGACCCGCTGTACGGTATGTTCTTTTTCATTTCGTAAAATGAAGCTCGAATTTAGCATGAATTTCAAGTTTAGAACTTTTTACCGAATCAGGAAAGAATACTCTTTAAAACCATGTAAAAATTATAAAAATCCGTTCGGTAGAACTCTGTATTTAAGAATTGCCTTTTAAGAATTAGGCATCCTGGTTTGTCTCAAACCTCTGAAATCTGCCTTTTTCTTCCTCGGGCTTCCTTGATCTCTTCAAAATTCAAAGATTTTCAGATGGTACGATATGAGGATTAATATCAAAAACTACTCAATTTATTTATTTATTAAAATTCCCATTTAAAATACATTGGAAGTGATTTTGCGTTTTAATATAGATACGGTAAATTTAATACATTAAATCTTTGATAATTTGAGTTTTGATTATTTTTTCATTTAGAGCCAGAGAAATAGATTGACGTTTTAGCCCTTGTAGATATAATGATTTATGTACTTCTTAAAAATGTTGACATGTAAGTCACGATACATGTATTTTTTTATTAATGCACCAAACAATATCTATGATTTATAAAATATCATATTACATTTTTCAGAGCTGTGACTTTTTTTCAAGGAACCATCTTATTCGGTTCAACTTTTGAAAGTATGAAGAAGGTTTGACTCTCTCTATTGAATATTTTCTTAAATGGAAGTATTTTACCACATTCAGTAACTTTGTAAAAAGGAAATGTTATGATGAGCATAATCTACACATAATTAATTATTCTGTATTGATATTTTCTCACCCTATTATAAAAGTTTCTTTAGTTTATCTATCTTTAAAACTAAAGATAATATTTCAAAGCTTGATGACTGCGTTAAGAATATAAATCAACCCTTTCTCCTTCCCATTATTTAGTTTTATGTTGACAGAGTTATTTTACTTTCTCGAAACGTATTATGATATTAAATAATGCGATAAAATTAGCGGCTGATGTAGCTGAAAAAAAATTTATTACGAAGAGATAATTAAATATAGTAATTGTATCATGTCACCATCAATTTCTCGTTAAAAATAAATTGTTTTTAATTCATCGACGATGAAATTTAATTATTTACTGTCAATTTATATATGGTTTAATTTTATGTTGAGGACAACAATGCCTCTCTGGTTAATGTTAACATTTTACTTATTTTCTCACCAGTTAAAAGATACATTTTATTTATAATCGAATCATAAAAATTAAAATGTTTTCTATAATACTTAAAAAAGAACAACGGCAGTTTTGAATTTTGGAAACTTTTCCTAAATTCTCCCAAACTTTAACAACAAACAGTAGAAAACGTAGAGCAGCTTTGCTCCTCTACGTGGTGTGGCTTGATAACCTGAACCTTGATGGGAAAATATCAGACGAACTAAAAGGAAATTCACTCATATTTTCACAATAAATCATGGCCAAACCTCACTATAACCTCTTTGACTAAGGAATTGTAATATACGGAAAAACCGCAACAGGTTGATCACCTCGTAAAATTAATTATTCTTAATTTAAAGATAAATTTAAAAATCTTAATTTAAAGAGGAAACATAGTTCATTCAGATAAGGAAAGAAAAGAAAGATCTGAAAATATGGTAAGATACTGGGCATAGAGAAAAGCAGCTCAGCAAAATAACTGCAAAGATAATACTACACAAAAAAAAGTCACCGCTCTGAAAAAAGTAATATGATATTTTATAAAGCCATACTTAATCTTGGGACATATGGATTAAAGTTGTGGGGGGCTCTTAAAATATTAATTTTAAGTGGTTCCACATGGCCGTAGAAGTAAAAAGAAGAACAATAAGTAATAAAATTAACATTTAATGTAGTACACCATACAACATTATTATGCACATTAATAACCCACCAGGTTGGTGAAATTATAACGACGTCACCACGAGTCAGCTGTTTAACAGCTGATTTTCGGAGACGAAGATTCTGCAATTCAAATCTTAGTAAAAATAGTTGAACCTACTTTTATACTGATTTGAATAGCACTTAAAAGTAATTAAAAGTAGTTACTAGTGTACTTTGATGGTTGGGGTTTAATTAACTGTACTCTTTCAGGAATGGGCGGTCTGATTTTGAACAACACTGTACCTTATTTATCGGTCATACGCATTGAATTGGGTCATAAACAAGATCCAGTAAATATTTGTAAGTAATTGTACGTATGCTAAGTTCAGAATAACTAAAAACCAGAATAATTTTTATTTTAATTCCAAATTCAAAGCGAAAATAGTAGAGAATTATGTTCATTAACTAATTGGTTTCAAATTTAAGTAGGTATGTTATTTGTGAGCTATGCATTTAGAATTTTGCTAAATTTCAATTATCTGTATTAATATTAATATACTCGTATTATCGAATTTTAGTAAACATATTAAAGTGTATTTTTCTGGAACAATATCCCGTAATATTATCAGTTAAGCTGTGAAATTTTAAGTAATTGTTAATGGCGTTAAAGTGGGGGCTTATGAAGTATATATAAGTCTGTTACAAGGCGGTAAAAATGTCGACGGAGAAAAAGGGAAAAGAGATTTTTTTTGGCTTATCATACGAATAGAAACTGATAACAAACCTAAAAGAAGAAGACAAACAACTGGGAAATTGTTTTCTTATCCATACTCGAGCTGCGCTTTTCTTTTTCCCCGACCGTTCCTCTCCTTAACTTCACTACTGTTGTCGACTGCATGCGACATATCCAAACACCCTCTTTTCACCATTTGCCGTTTTCCCTTTTCCCACAATATCTCCCTTAACCATGTCTATACCAATATACCAATAGACTCATCCCTTCAATGTAAAACTCCCTCTGCATCGCAACCATCACAAGTGGATAAACAGAAAATTCTTTCATAAAATCGTTCTTACTCACTTAAATTTTATCTACAAAACCTTTACGTATGAAGTGCAATGTTCCTCTTTTTCATTTTTTATACATTTAAGAAAGTGTTTTCACAAAAGATATTTTTGTGAACTGATAATTTTTTGTTGCGGTTATCAACTCCGAGAATATTTGTTAATTTTTCTTCTTTTTATAAATTACTTATTTCTGTAGAATAGAGGAAAACTACGAAAACACCCACCCATTTGAATTGTGTTGTTTAAGTCAACAGTCGAAAGGCTGGTTTGAACCTGTAGAGGTTTTACTAAGTATAAACGAGGTTTGAGGTTGTATACTATTGCCTTTCTCGCTGAGTTGAAAGAGTATGCTTATCAGCATGCTAGGCCCTCCGAAAAGCACCCACTTTCCACTCTGCGAATGACACCCTCGCCTCATTCACCACAGGGTCTGGCTGTATGGTGAAATTTATTACTCTCAGAGAAGATAACTCTGACTAGTGTCTTTTACATCTCTACCTCTTCTGTTCTTAAATAGTTCAGTCATATAATTTCCTGACTGTGTGATAAGAAACGGAACTACTTTTTTTTGCCGTGCAACCAACAGAAATTTAACCTTTGTTTATGTATGAGAAAAATATGTAATTTTTTTTTTGTAATCCCTAATGCGTGTACGTTGCAATCTGTTCAATTCAGAACAATAAGCAACTCCATGACCCAATGAGATGAGGATGATGTGTATGACGTGTAAATGAGGTGTAGTCTTGTGCGGACTCAGGTCAACCATTCCTGAGAGAGTATGGTTAATTGAACCCCAATCATCAAAGTACACCGGTAGCCACTGTCTAGCATTCAAATCCGTATAAAAGTAACTACCTTTACTAGAATTTGAACCAGGAACCTTCGTCTCCGAAAATCAGCAGTTAAACAGCTGATTTTGGTGACGACTTTACCTCTAGACCAACCCGGTGAGTTATGTAAAATTAAATAAAATGGTTTTGTAAGAAAAGTATTTTTACCGGTCTAAAGAGCCAGAAATTTCTTTCCACGTAGTCCTGGTGTAATTAAAGAAAATAAACTTCTATAAAAAAAAATCTTAGTTCTTGTATCTTTAAATGAAAGAATAATATATTGATATAAATAGTAAATCAGAGTAGGTAATAAAAGCGGCAAATGTTTTTTTTGCGTGTGATCGTAGTTCCAAAAAAAATCAACAGATAGAGTAACGGTTATGTATTTTCAATTTGTAAAGAGATATTTTAAAATTGAAAAATTAACAGATCGAAAGTGTGTGATTACAAGGAACGTTAATAAGGGGACGAATCGATGTAGATACAATACTATTTATCCAATTACAATAAAATGTACAGCGCTTTTCAACATTATCGCCAGAAACCTTTTATACACCTTCTTCCACCGTTATGTGAGCTCACTGTTTCTCGGAGCGTTAAAAACGTAACCTTACTTTTCGTAAACCGCGTTTTTAAACGCTTTGAATTGCTTGTCTCGTTAAAAGTCTTTGAACCGGCAGAAAAAATGGAAATGTGTCAAAGCTCCAAGAAAGATGTTGAAATACCTCCTAACTTAACTTCTCGAACAATTTTCTCGTTCTCTAGGTGTTGTGGGGTGCGTGTTGTTTCGTAAGAGAATTACAGTACATCTTTTGATAGAGTGACCTTACGTTTTCACCTTATGAGGTTCTCACTTTTTGTTGGAGCATGTTAAAGTAGTAGTAACTATTTGCAGTATGTCATTTTTTTAATACTGACACAAAGATAAGATTTTCGAGTCTTTTTCAGTTCTAGACGACCTTTAAAGTCACTTACCGGCTGCCTTGTAAGTTCCTATATTTTTTTTTTATTTTTTTGGTGGGTGATGGAGATTAGTTATATTTATTCGGACGAAATTAAAATTTTTAATTTACTTATACAAGGTAGTGCGGTTTAAACTCTTTTTATCATGCTGTTTCAACATTCGTGTGTGCCAGTTTTTGAGTCCTTTGGGTTTCAAAAATCTTATTAAAGAAAGTTGCTCTCCCAGTGTTTTCATTTGAAGCAAAGCTAATATTTTAAAATGAACAAGAGTTAATTTGTTTTATTAATTATGATCGAACAACTACAAAAGAACAGTAATTCCAAGGTTGCTTACTTAACCCTAAAAATTCTTATGCTCTACAAGATAGGGTAGGCGCCACGTCTGCTGAAATTCTTGGAGAGGTTGTACTCTTGTAGAATTTTTTTTAAGACTGTAAATTAATATGCATTTTACAGCAAAAGTGTATGAAATGAAGATTGTAGAAAACTATAACTTTTATTTCAAACGTTTTTTTGTATAACGCTTATATCAGCGGTAATAAGTGATTTTCTGTTTTTTTTTTCATGATAATTGTAAAATAATCGATTTTTTTTTAAGATTTCGGCCTTAGTAAGAATTTTACGAAAAAAGCGTATAATATATAATCAAATTTATAGGGCATGAAAAGATCTACAACTGTTATGTATAGAATTTTTCTCTACAGAGCGTAGGTTAACGTCAAAGAGTGATTTTCCGTATTATTAAGCCAAATTAAGGTCGGTTTTCATTTTGCACCATTCACTCAATCTTAAAATAAGGTTATATTTTTTGTTTATATCTAATGTTAGATTGTAATGTTCATTTTTTGCAATGACAAGAGAAAGTCGTGAGAGTGTTTCACACCAGATGTTTACGGTGGAAAAAGCCTCTACGTGAATACATATGTGTATTTTTCCATCGACGATTGCTCGGATAATTGACGGTTCGGATAACTTACGTTCGGATTATTTACTCTCCTGTGTAGATAAATTATTTCATTTTATGATGAAATGTATTATGAATATTACGATTGATATAATTGAAATTACAGTTATTATTATTATTATTATTAGGTCAGGATATTTTTTTTCTATCAATTACTTTAATTTTCGTTTTTTAGTTCCATAACATTTAGCAGCTGGGCTAATTCGTTAAAGTTATTATTTTTAAATCGCTTCTATATTGTTTGCATTTTTCACCATTGCATTATACAGAATATTTAAATCATTAAGCATTATAATCTTTACCGAAATATGCATATTGCAATGTTATCTTTTTCACTTCACAATAAGTGTGAAATCGAATTAGTTCCGAATTAGTTTTATTCTGACGCGTGAAACAAAGCAGTGAACCTGGGAGGCACATGGTGGGTGAATACTTTTTATTGCATTTGTGTCAAACATTATATGTAATCTTAAACGGTCAATAATATACTATATTAGCATCATCATTATAATCCTCATTATGTGTCTTCCAAGTTTCCTCAGATTGGGTCCGATGCATCTTTTCGACCGCTCTTTCAGGTGTTGAGCCACCTTCCCCATGATATTGCATTACATTTTAATTTATCTTCAACTACATTATCATTTCACTCTTGGTCTAATTTGTTGTTTTCGCTCCATCTTCAAGTACAGCTTACTATTAGGTCTATCATTTTTTCATCGTACTTCGTCATCCTGTCATGGATTGGCCTTTCCGACCTGTACTGACTTCTCTACCCATCTTTTTAGTGGCCTACTTACATCTCTTCGTTCATCAGGTATGCAACGTAACCCTTCTGCGACTGATAGATTTTACAGCATTAACTTTTCGAACACTAATTACAAGATCGCGCTGATAGACTTGGCTTATTTTATCCATCTTCTTGTCCAAAAAAATTGAAATTTTTATGAAACATTAAGAATTCGAAAGTTATTTTCCATATTATCTTTTATAGTTTTTTTCTGTATGCATGTGTTCACAAAATTCTGTGCTTTCATATAATAACATATGCCATGTTAACAACTGTCGGAATGGTTCAATGACATCAGCTCAAAGAAAGAAATTTTACGGCCAGAATTTTACCATAAAATCCACAATTAATTTTACCACAATTTTCAAGAGATGTTTTTAAAAAAAAAATTAATGATAAAATTAAAATAAAGTTCAGTTATTCTAATAATAATAACACAGCTACAGTGTTCTGTACGGAAGTGAGACATGGATAGCAATAAAAACCCAAGAGCAGAGAATCCAGAAGGCAAAGATGAAATTTTTGGGAAGGACTAAAGGGTAAACACGTTTGGACAGAATAAGGAATGAGGAAATGAGCTCAGAATTGGGTATTAACAATTTGAACGATAAGATAAAGAATTATCGTTAAAGTTGGAGACAGCACAAGACAAGGATGTCAGATCACAGGCTACCTAAGAAGGCGCACTCGTATACTCCGAAAAGCAAAAAAGAAGTCGGTAAACCTAGGAAAAGATGTAGATAGATGGTAAATAATAAGTATTTATAAAAGAATGCGGCTTAATCCTTGTTTGGAAAAAGAAGAAGTTATAAAAATAAATTATATTAAATAAATTTACTTATTAAGTTTGAAATTTAGTAAATGTGGAAAAATAAACTGTTACATAAAACTAAAGATATTAGCTTGCATTTAATAAAATGTAGAAGTTCTAAATTAAATACTTAGTTATTAAATTGACGTATAAACTGGTTACTTCAACCGACGGAGCTATCTATCTATTATCTCTGTTTTTGGCTTCAATGGGTAATAAAACCAGTTAAAATCCGAAAATAAAATTTTCCAATCACAATACTTTGTCAATCAATACTAGAAGAAGATAAAAATGGTCCAAGGAGAACGATTTGGTGCACTGCAAATTCATGAAAATAATTAATAAAATCAATTAATTACAACTCACCTCTACCCATATGTATTTTTATCGAAGAATAAAAGTGAAAAAAAACTGAAACCGTTTGTGTATGTGTGAATCATCATAGAGAGTAGGTTCCGTTGTTATGGTCTCCGTTCTTAAAAATAAAACTCCAACGTATAGGATAAGACCCCCCCAAATGCTTGTTCAATCTCTCTATTGTGTCCCGTGTCAACAAAAATCCAATTATTTTTTAAGCCGGGCCTATTCTGTTATCTGTATAATATTTTTTACTAGATATCTCATAAGTACATGTGTACACAAAAGTAAATTGGTATCTAACGGTTATAAAACCGATATCAAGATTTTTTATCAAAAATTGAGTAAAAATATTCAGGTAACTTGCATAGGTAAAATAAATATTTGTAAGGCTTACTTATTCTAACATATCAAAAGTGAACTTCTTTACGTTCTTGATTTTTACTTTCTCTTGCCTATATGAATATATAGGAAGGAAAGTATTGTTTTCATGTCGATTTTTCGAAATCGAGTTTTCACCGGATCTATACGTTTTCAGACCTCCTGAACCCAAAAAACATGCTTTTAGCGATTGGTCTGGGTGTGTGTCTGTATGTGTGTGTGTGTGTGTGTGTGTGTGTGTGTGTGTGTGTTTGTGTGTGTGTGAACAGAATATCTCAAGAACGGAACATCGTACGAACTTGAAACTTGAAACTTAAGTTACATACCACTACCGGACCCGACACGAACATTTTCATCAAAATCGGTCAACCGGAAGTAGTAGTTTATTTGTATAATGTTTCCCTTTTTGCAATTTTCTCAAAAACTGGTCCTACGATTTTTTTAAAAATCGCCTTGTTTACTCAATTTTTTATTCTCTACAAGATAGAGTAGGCGCCATGTTTGCTAAAATTCTGCGTGATGCTGTTTTTACGTAAAAACATTTTCTTTTAAGATTGCGGCTTTAATATGCATTTTAGCGCTAAACGTTATATAATAAAAGTTGTAGAGAATTTAAAATTCTACAACTTTTATTTCAAACATTTTTTGTATAACGCTTAGTTTAGGGGTAATTAGCCATTTTCTGTTTTTTTCTCACGAAAACTTGTGAAAAATCGATTTTTTTAAGATTTCGGCCTTAGGATGCATTTTACGACAAAGGTGTATAAAATAAAATTTACAGGAAATTAAGAGATCTACAACTTTTATTTAAGCATTTTTTTGTACAGTGCCTAGTTAAGCGTGAATGAGCGATTTTCCGTATTTTTAAGCTAAACTGAGGTTGATTTTCATTTTGCGTCTTTCACTCATGATTAAAATAAGGTTATGTTTTTGAAGTTAGTTTTTTGTTTATTTCTAATGTTTTATTACTAATATTAGGTTTATTGTTAATTATTTGCACTGGCAAGAGAAAGTCGTGTGAGTGTTTCACACCAGATTTTTTTTTATTTTTTTCGGTGAGAAGGATGATAGATGAGGATAAGTGATGAAAAAATGCCAGACCTGACCAGGAATTTTACCCGGGACCCCGGCGTAGAAGCCAGTTACTTTCTTGAATATACAGAAGAAAATTTACCGTAATATTTCCAAGCGATAATTTCGTTACAAATCAGTGTTTTTAAAACTGAGAATTTTTATAGAGCTGCTGCAGATAAACATCTATGTTCGGGCACAATGTCCAGTTTCCTGTTATTGTAACGCTGTTAATGACCAAATTGAAGTAGGGATTAATATATATTTAATAAAAATAAATGTATATATTCATTACTGTTCTGTTAAAAAGTATAAAAAATTCTTCTGGTTAGCTCACACCTTGAGTGATAAAGGCAAATTTCTTTTTGCAAACATTATGGCTAAACCATGTTAACTGGAATGATGTGTTATCTAAACCAACGATAACGTTTTACTCTAGTAAAACGTTTAACGTGTATTCCAATAAAACTTTTTTGTGAGTAATTGAACCCCAACCATCAACGTACATCGGTAACCACTGTCTAGTATTCAAATCCGTATAAAATTAACTACCTTTACCAGTCTTTAAACAAGGAATATTCGTCTCCAAAAATCAACTATTAAAAAGCTGATTCACGGCAACGACTTTACTACCAGACCAACCCCGGTGGGTTAAGATATTAACATAAGACTCCCCACCCCAGTGGCGATTTGCTCTGCTTCCGTGTCTCCCATCAAGTGGATCAGAATTCGTAAGCGAATCGGAACCATAGAAGTATGTGCATTGCACGCCCGCAATCTGCTATAAGGTGAAGTTTGGCCACCATAGTGGTTGGGTGGACGAGAATATTTTATTTTCTTCTCACCAAATCGGTCGGTTAAGGGCAACGTTAGTTATGTAATATTCTTAACGTAATATGGGAGGGAATGAAAATACGTTCTGTAAGGTTTATCGTTACGACGCACTGTTTAAGAGATATAAAACGGTTCCCCCTCACAGCTGTGGAAGAGGGTGCAAACCAAATTTTTAAACATATTTACGTCATTTTTAACGCTAAACAATATGCAGTTAAAAGATTTTTTTGTAATCTGAAAATTTTTCAAAAATTTGGATAAGGGTAGCACCCCTTACAAAACCCGGACGTAAAATTTAGAAAATTACCCGATATTAGGGTAAGTACAACTTGTTCCAAATGAAAAGTTGCGTAAGAAAACCGTTTTCAAGGTGTAAATAACAGAAAAAGCCCCAAAAAAGCCGAAATTTGATTTTTTAGTTTGTTCAGTGAACCGGTGAGTGTAGTGCAACTTTAAGAACATGGTCTTAAAGTACTTTGGGAGGGACACAAAAATAATTCTATTCACTTTTCTACTACGATGCACCGGTTAGGAAATAAAAAGTCCTTCCCCAACCTTTAAAAAAGGGTTGCAACCTGAAATTTACTGGTTACAACCAACGTTCGTAATTTTAAACGCCAAACAATATGCCATTAAAAGTTTTCTCAGCGCCCAGGTGGGTTTTAAGGCGACTTTAGCTGCATGGTCTTTAAGTACTATGAAAGGGGACAAAAAATGTTCAATAAACATTTTCGCTACAATGCAGTGTTTAGAATATAACAAAAATTTCGCCCCACTTTTGGGGACGGGGTAAAACCTGAAATATTCAGGTTATCACAATTTTAGTTAATTTTAAACACTGAATAATGAGCCGTTAAAAGACGTTGTATCCTAAAAATTAAAACATCAAATATATTGGATGGGGTAGCACGTTCTACAGGATCCCGACTTACAATTAAAAATATACTCAAATCGCGGGCGTAAGTGTAACTTGTTTCAGTTGAAAATTTGCTGAAACAACTATTTTGAAAATCTATAAATATAAAAACGGCAAGCCCCAAAAAGCTAAAATATGGTTTTTGAGTTTGCTCAGCGAAACGGTAAGTTAATAGCTAGGTACTTTAGCTACACTACCTTGATGTACCGTATCGCTCAAAAACAAAGGTATTTTTTCTTCGGAAAATTTAAAACTTTTTGGTTGGGGAAATCCATCCTTATAGGATATAACATTAAAATCTGTGAAAATAGAGAAAATATTTTTTTTTGGATAAATAAGTTACAAGAAATTTTATGTTGCTTGCAGACCATTTATTTTTTTTGCAGATATTAAACACTGGTAATTTTTTAAATCTTAATTTAGTCTTACAATCTAAGTTCTATTCAGAGTTAAGTTGTTAATGACATTTATTTGTGATACGTTGGTTGTATACGTGCGTCAAAATTGTAAATTTGCGTCAACTAATTTATGCAGAATAATTTATACCTCGACAAATTTTATCAGGTAAAGAATTACTGTTTAACAGCGAATAAAATTCAAGTATTACATGGAAGAAAAATAATAAAATAAGCTGGAAAAGCAAAATTCAATTTTTTTCGATAGATTCCTCTGTAGATATACTCATAACAGGCACGGGAAGTGTTAAATATTTCCACTCGATCTGCTAGTTCCAGGGCTAAAAAAATAGTTCTGTTTCTTATCACGTGGTCAGCAAATCATATGACTAAACTGTTTTAACACAGAAGAGGTAGAGGTGTAAAAGACACCTCCGAGTTATCTCCCCTATTTGAATATACAGCCAGACCCTGTGGTGAATGAAGTGAAGGTGTCAATTGCAGGGTTCGAAGTAGATGTTTAACGGTGGGCCTGAAATGCTGATAAGCATAGGCTATTTTTGTAATCAGTGAGGAAGGCAAATGTAAAACACTACTTTACTCCTCGTTTTACTTAGTAAAACCTCTAGAGGTTCAAACCAGCCTTAAAAATGAAAATAATTTTTTTTTATTATTTATTTCCTTTATTACTCCTCCAAAAGTGCAAAGCCCGTGCTTGGAGGAGGATTGCTATAATTAAAAAAAAATACATAGCACAAAATTAAACTACAATACAACAATAATAGCACTGATAAAAAAGCAAAAAGGAAAAATAGTTAATACCAATGCTACATCATTTATTACATAAAAAAATAAGTCACACAAAAGAGAAAATGATCAAAATAAATTTAAAAAACACGTGAGGCTAAAATAAAAAACAAAAATAATAAAAAAACAGACAGAATACAAATATAAACAAAAATTAAAACTTATGATAACAAAATTAAATGTTCATAAAATAATACAAACATCAGCAAAGTTATGAAATAGCATTAATAAAATAGTGTATGACAAAAGTCTCTACCAATTTACTGTACATTATTTTAGAGAAAATAACTGAAAACAAAATTTAGCGTTAAATTTACCTACCTCCTTTAACTACCTCCTTAAATTTAACTAGTTATTCATATACAAATGCAACACAGAATAGAAAATACTAGCGCAATATCAGAAACAAATAAAGTATTGTAAATATACATATATAACTATAACTACTACTTGTATATGGCTAACATTTTAGTGAGCCAATGATACCCGCTTAACCCTAGTGGCGAAGAGAACTCAAAGACTCCAAGTGAGAGTACTGCCCCAGCTGAATTAGAAATCTTTTGATCAAAAGTAAAGTAAACTTAGGTGCCAGGAAGTCAAGAGGTGTAAGGTTAGTAATTTCTACTTTATTTTAACGTCATAATCTATTCGATAAAAATTAGATCTGAATGTGATCGAAATAAATGCCTTAATTTATGGCCGATTTATTAATCAGTAAATGGTTCCAAATGACCGAAATGTTTAAATTACGAGTTACGAATATTATTCACTAAAACTGTTTTAAATTTAAATACGAAATGGAATTTATTAACAAAACAATTTTCATTGAACTTTTTACCTCCTCTTGCTTTGTATCAAAGTATTGTTGCCTTGTATGGAAGGAAAGTATTATAAAAATTAAGAAAATTAAAGTATTGGATCAGATTTTCCGCCAATGGAAAAACTAGATTAGTTGGGAAATTAGGTTAAACATTAACGTTCACGTGAATGCTTTACTGTCTTTACGGATTCTGCAAGAGAGTGAGGATGAGCTTCAGATATCGGTGTATGTTTTAAATGAATTATGTAAAAAATATAATTTCAACGTTTCAGTAAGGAAGTCAAATGTAATGGCATCTATTAGCAAATATCCTACCAAGTCTAACATTGTGGTGCTTGGACAAGTATGACAATGCAATCATTTAGGTTTTGATATCGGCTTTCATCTAGATTGGGCACACAGAAGAAAGTTGGCAAATTACCAGCAGTGTGTGGCAGTATTAGCAGATTCCTCGGCAGGAAAACAAGGAAAGAAACTAAATTACAATTTTACAAGATTATAGCGGGTCCAGTCCTACTCTACGGATGTGAATCGTGAATCAGTACCAGACCACAAGAGAGTAGAGTACAGGCGAGGGAGATGCGATTCCTGCGAATAACAAAAAGCTGCAGTCGTAAAGACCAATTATACTAAGAATTGAAAACATGAGATTAGAATTAGATGTTTACAACCTAAATGGAAAGATTACAGAATATAGAAATCGATAGAGGGGGACGTAGAGAGAATGCTTGAGGAACGAATCCCCCTTAATGTTGTACAATATAGACAGATGGGAAGTAGATATGTTGGGAGGCCACGCAAGGGATGGAAACAATTCAATAGTTTTGTCGCTGTTGTGAGTCGGAATAGGTGGGAGCCCAACCCTTGATTACGAGAAGAAGAAGAAGAAGAAGAAAAATATTGCTCTCATGTCAATTTTTTGAAATAAAATTTGCACCGGAAATACACGTTTTCAAACCCTTGAACCCGAAAAATATGTTTTCACTGATTTGTGTATGTGTGTGAACAAAATATATCAATAATAGATTAGCGTACGAAGTTGAAACTTCGGACTTAAGTAGAGTACTACTATTAGCAAATCTGAGAAACATTTTCTTTCAAATCAGTAAAGAAATCAGTAACTCCGGTAGTAGTAGTTTATTCGTGTAATCTTTCACTGTTTTGAAATTTCCTCAAAAAGAGCTTTTATGATATTTTACATATTTTTTTTAACTTTCGACTGTTCTGCAATTACTGCTAATGCAGACGGAGAAGGTGAAATGATTTTTTGTAACGTATGAAAATATGTCGTGCCTGAATGGGATTCGAACCCAAGACCGAATGATGAGAGGCGAGCACGTTACCAACCACGCCAATGCGGCCGGCATATAATAAAATAATCTGGTAAATTATGTGATTTCTAATAAAATCACTTAATTTACTAGATTATTTTACTAGACGGGGTGAGTGGCATGTGTACTGAAATTCTCGGAGTTGGGCTCTCGTGGTAAAAAGAACTTTTTTGGACGATATCATCACTTTCCCCTTGTTTTTATCCAAATTAAAATTGCTCAATGCAACTGCAAAGCTCATGAAAATGCTTGTACCATGTGTCCACTGCTGATTTCTACTCATGGGTCTCATCTGGTGATTTCTCAAGAAATTCGCAGAATTTGATGTTTCCATTCACCTGTGAAGATAACATTTTAAAATTTGACTGATAAAAGAAACTGTGGATAAAATAACTTGGAGGCTGCTTCCGTGGCTTAGTGGTTAGCTTGCTACGTGTTAAACCGGAGGTTCCGGTCCAAGTCTCGGCTTGTGTCTACAAAATTACTATTCGTTCAAATCTACCGTTTAATCCAAAATAATAGCTTAATACCAGGATATTGATGTGACTTTGAATAACATTTTAAAAATCGAATAAAACCTCATAGCTGTCAAGGACAGTTAGTGATAGAGATGGAAACAGTTACTGTTTAATCTGGAAACGCACCTAGCTTTTGTTGATATAGAAAAGGCGTTCGACAAAGTTTCCCGTCAGTTGTTATGGCAAATAATGGAAAGGAGAGGCTACCCGCTACACTTAATTCAAGTGGTAAAGAGTATTTATTAAGGGACGAGGATCGTTGTAGCGTTAGGCGATCGATTGACAAGAAGTACACAAATAACTTTAGGTTTGAGACAAGGATGTGGCCTCTCACCAACACTTTTTAATACTTATATAGACGATGCAATACGGCGATGGAAACAAGAAGCTCCGCTAGACATAAAAATAACCAGAGATTCATATCTTAATACTCTCTTATACGCGGATGATCAGGTGATAATACAAAGCTCGGAAGTGGATCTTCAAAAATCAGTTCTGCTTCTTGATAAAATAGCCAAAGAATATACCATGAAGTTGTCGACAAGCAAAACTAAAGTGATGGCATTCCTTGGGAAAGACCCAATACGATCAAAGATAGTTTTGAACGACAAGACTCTAGAGCAAGTTTCCGAATTCGTTTACTTGGGTTGCAGTATCACATACAAAGACGATAACGAGATATTTCGGAGGGTCAATAAATTTCAGTCGGTTTGTGGTTTCATCAACAGGACCTTCAGGAGGAAATCTCGAAGGGAAACACAAATGCGATTATACGATGTGATGGCGGTGCCGTTGGTGTTGTACGGCAGTGAGTCTTGGGTGCTACGAACAGCTCAGTTAAGAAAGGTAGAGGCTGCAGAAATGAGATTCATGAGGGCAGTGAAGGGATGTTCCTTGAGAGAGCAGATTCGTAGCAGTGAAATAAGGAGAGAATTGGGTAGAGAGGAATCGCTGATTGGAAAATTGTCCAAGTACAGAGACAGATGGACGAACCACGTCGAGAGAATGCCGCCAGACAGAATTACGGTGAGGGCGGTAAACTATCAACCGGAAGGAAGACGAGGCCTGGGGAGACCCAGAAAGAGATGGCATGAAGCTGGAACAGGCGTTACGCCTAATCCGTAATAGGTAGAAGAAGAAGAAGAAGAAGAAGAAAACCTCATAGCTGTCAAGGACAGTTAGTGATAGAGATGGAAACAGTTACTGTCGATTTTTTTATTACATGTACTCGAGTTTGGAGCCTTGTTTCTTCAAAACCGCTTGTTAAATTTTACCTTAACATACACCGAAATTTGGCTAATTTCACTCTGCGTTGTTACATGTCAGTTTCATATTTTTTAGCGGTTTGTGTATAGTGTATCGTGATATCAGAATGAGAAGAAAAAAAACCGGGTTTTTTGTTGCTGCAATACATTGGATTCATATAGAGTCTTATAACTCAAACATCGCTCGTCCGATTCATTTGAAATTTTGCCGGAATGAAAACCTGTAGGCCTATGTTTTTATTGTACGTAAGAAATTTCACATTTGTAACATATCTAAATTTTGAGTTACTAATAAAATTCTTAACCCCTGTTAACTGCGTAATCGCTCATTAATTCGGCAATTTAAAAAAAACCATTATATTCAGTATAAAAAAATTAATACAAATTCATTAATATTATGGAACAGCGATTGACCAGATATTCGGTAGAATTTTTAAAATATTTAATAATTAATGGTCGATGCTGAAGGGGGTGGAAGGAGCTTAACCATGTTGGCGAACAGTAGATCCTCATGTTCTATAGTATTGCTTCCAACCCGATGGGAATTAATTTCCCTAGCGCCATCACACTGACTATCTGTATGTATAATTCCGGGAACTTTCTAACTCGATTTCGTAAATGCCAATTGTGTAAAAGGCAAGAGAAAGTAAAATGACTAAACAGATCTTTAAATTATATAGCGATAAATAACCAACAAATTTTAACCATATATTAAAACGAAAGATGAAAAAACTTAGTTTCAAAAAAACCATTTTTACGATAAAACTGAATTTTAAAAAACTGTATCTGATTAAAAGATTTCCCCTGAAAAGTGTGGGAAATAAAGTGGAAATTAACGACCAGATAAATACCCGTAAAAATTCAATAATGTCGTTAAAGATTTCTTGTTAATTAATTCTGGATGAACTTCAGACCAGCCCAGTTAGTCAACTGGTAGAATGTTACTATTAATTGGTAACCGACACTGGTTAGGCAAGAGACTTTGTATGTTTGGTGACCGACTGACAGCCATTCCTCTAAGGGTTTTCCACTAGGGGTTCCTATTCAAAAAAAATTCGTGTTGAATCACGTCAACTATATAAGGAAAAAAAGCGATAAAACTTGTTGGTTGTAATTAAAGTACAGTTCCCGAAAACAAAATAAAAGCTATAAAAATAAAACAATTCTGGGCCAAAACAAAAGTAAGTGAAGATGTACCCAATGAGGCAGATAAGGTGTCCCAAATTGATTGCAGTAAAACGGAGTGACACAGAATGGTAGGAAACAATATTTTCCAATAGTGACAATTGGCTATTTTATAAAAATATTTGTGTCCCCATCGAATGTACAGGATGTGTCGAAACTGAATATTTTTGTTTTAATATCGTAATTTCATATGTAAACGTGTATGTTTTGGCACAGTTCCAAAGATCTATATTTTACATTTAATCTGGCAAAAGAAAATTCTAAATATCTTCATTCATTTCAATGAAACAGGTACTCTGAATATAACATCCTGATGTCGGAATTGCTTTTTTTCGTTAAACATAAGTTTCCAGTGAAATGACTAAAAATTTGTCCGTACGTTATTTGATTTATTTCTATTTAATCAATTATGACAGGAAAAATGAGCCAAAAGTTACATTTTTCATTATTCCTAGATAATGGTAACAACTAGAAACAAATGTTATATGTAAAATTTGTTTCTGTTAAGAATACTTTTAAAACGACATATCACACAACCTACCTTCACATTTGTAATTTTTGAGTTACGGCCATTTTGATTTTCTCAAAAACCGGTTTTGAAACACTTAACCAAATTTTCATGAATACAGTCATGCGATACATCGTTTGAAAGCTAATTCAATTCTGAATAAAATGAAATTAAAAAGTAATATTTAAGTTTACAATGTGCCAAAATGTGAAAACGTATAATTTTGCAGTTTTGGCCGTCAATTTGATATGAGTGAAGATTATCTGGAATTTTCTTCAATATACACTCCTTCTCTATCCCTACAACACTCCATGTGAATTTTCTATTGTTGGAAGCAGTGCTGGAAATCATCTTCTGTCAGCTCCTTCAGCACACGTGCCACTTTCTGTTTTACAGCTTACACAGACTCAAATCTTGTTCCTTTAATGCAGATTTCACCTTCGGGAACAGGTAGCAGATATAAACATGTGATGAAACGTGGTTTTTTTTACTTATGATCCGGAAACGAAGCGCCAATCCATGCACTGGAAGATCCGAACTTCACCGAGAGCCAAAAAACCTCAAATGAGCAAGTCAAAATTTAAAGCAATGATGATATTTTTATATCCATGAGATTAGGCACCTTCATTGGATTCCTGAACGTCAAAAAATTAATCAATATTACTACTTTGAGGCACTTTCTAAACTTCGTCAAAGAGTAAGGGAAAAACGCCCCAAAATGTGGAAGGAAAAATCATGGGTTCTCCACCAAGACAATGCGCCAGCTCATTCCGCGTTATCTGTCAAGAGGTTCCTAGCCAAGTACAGCATCTCAGTGTTAGAACATCTACCTTATTCACCAGATCTTGCATCATGTGACTTCTACCGGTTCCCTAAGGTGAAATCTGCATTAAAAGGGAGAAGATTTAAGTCTGTGAAGGCTGTAAAACAGAAAGCGGCACGTGTCCTGAAGGAGCTGACAGAAGATGACTTCCAGCACTGTTTCCAACAATAGAAAATTCGCATGGAGCGTTGTAGGGATAGAGAAGGCGTGGGTATTGAAGGTGAAAATAAGTGATTATGTATAAAATAAAAATACATTTTTTACAGCGTCAGTCTCGTTATTTATTAGCCACACCTCGTATAGTGATAAACCAAAATTTTCAATAAAACTAAATTTGATTTTTAAAATATCAGTGGTTTTCAGTAATCTTTGTGATTGGATTCTCGAAAAACACAATTTAATAATAATTAAACATAACATAATTAAACATAATTAAAACATAATTAAACATAATTAAAACATAATTAAACATAATTTAATAATTTTAATATCTATTTCTAGGAAAGAATAAATTAATGTTTTGAAAATAATTCAGCACTTTTTACTTCATGTTAAATCAATTTTATTTCGTTTTAAAATAAATTCTATCTTAGTTATAAATCTATATGTTTATGTAGTTTTGTGGGGAAATTTTTTATTTCTGTTTTTTATTCAATAAAACTCGGAGAATCCTGTGAATAATTTATGCACTATTAAACCTTTTAAGTAAATTATTACATAATATTAACACGCATCTGATATGTTCCCTATTCCATGTTAATATTCGTTTATTTGTTATAATATTTTATTGTTTTGAATAGGCCTAAGTTGAATTTCTGTAACCTTTATAATATTTGATTAACACTAATATTTGTTATTGATTGTTACTTACAACATGAGTCTGAAAAATTGATATATCACTGAACTGACCAAATCTGAAACTGTGTTTTGAAAATTAAATACTATTATTTATTGTCTTATTAAAATAGAATTTGATCCCGTTCATTTTGTTCTTACCAACTTATTAAGATTATGTGCAATGTACGAACAAATTATGTAAAAATTTATATTATTATTAGGTAGGCTACTCTACGCACACAATTTAGGAATACAGGACTTGGAAAAATTTCAGATTGCACCATCTTCAACTTCGACCGGTAAAAAATACTTTACTATGAACTCAAAAATAATAAAAAAATTGTTTTTACGAACGTTTTTTAAAAATGTACTGAAACGTGGATGGAGTAACGAACGTTTGTTGTTGTTGTTTAGGTCAACAGCCGAAAGGCTGGTTTGAACCTCCAGAGGTTTTACTAAGTAAAACGAAGAGTGAGGTGGTTTACAATTGCCTTCCTCACTGAGTGGAAAAGTACGCTTATCAGCATGCCGGGCCCTCTGAAAAGCACATATTTTCCACTCTGTAAATGACACCTTCACTTCATTCACCACAGGGTCTGGCTGTATAATGAAATTCATTACTTTCAGAGAAGATAACTCTGATTAGTGTTTTTTACACCTCTACCTCTTCTGTTCTTAAATGATTCAGTCATTTAATTGGCTGACCATGTGATAAGAAACAGAACTATTTATTTTAGCCCTGCAACGAACAAATTGAGTGTAAATAATTTGACACTCCACCTGTCTGTTATGGGCAATTTTAAACGAACGTTTAAAAACTACATTAACGGAAAACCGGCTAAAGCCTGAGTACTCTATGCGTAAATTACTGAAACTCCGACTAGTTTAAAAATAAAATAATCTAAGTCAAACCAATCAATACAGGAAAGAACCGGCTTTAATTTAGTGTAGAGTTGGAAAATATTCGTTAAGTTTTTTTAAATGAAGCTCTTCAAACGAGTGCGTACAGGTGAAATGGCATGCCTCTAAGCGCATGCTACATCGTATGTGACATCGCACAAATGTGGACACAGCTATTGTGATTAAGAGAAATTTTGTATGTATCAAGCTTTCGCTTGGTCCTAAACTTCAGAATTCTGATATATAATAAAAATAATATTTTCAATTTCTTTTCAACAATATTTCCCTTAAAGGTCAAGAAACATTTATCAATATCATTTTAATGATGTTATTTACTCCAAAATGATAAATTTTATCAATACGTATAGTTAACTCTTGTTTCATAAATTTCGAAATTGTATTCTACAGTCACAAACTATGGATGTTAGTATTTGTTTATGTGTAATAGTATAATACATGTTCGCATAAATTCTGTTTTATTAACATAATATAACCGTATGTTACACATACTAAACCTACTTTTAACATGTAGCTACGAACTTAATGTTGTTTATCATTAAGTAATGTGCGTCATATTATTTTCCATTACAAAATAATGTTAATACAAGCATTTTAAAAATCTGATACAAGTTTAGTTTTTAATAATGAAATACTTCATTCGGTGAAGTATTAATTATTGTCTTAAGAAAGAATATTTTGACACTTATCTCTAAGGTCAGTTTCGGGATCTTGGTAAATTAATAATTAACACGATAAAGTTTAGAACTACAAGTATTTATTACAACAAAAAATTACGCTTAATAAGTGACTAAAATCAAGTACAAGTCAAATACAAGTAATTTACAATTAAATTAATCTTTAAATGACGAACTCATTACAACTAACTAGTAATGAATAACTTAATCCTTCTGCGACGGCGTGTTTTACGTCGTATAGAAAATGTACAAATGTCAAAACACTCTCCCAAATAAATTCATTTAACTGAAGCCATTACCGATAGAAAATTATGAAAAATTACTGAATTTTATGCAACACGCACGGTTATTTTTAGTTTAAAAACAAAAATCGGTTGCGTTTTTCGCTAGCTACAGGGGGCAAAACACTTTCGCGGGTAAAATTTGTAAGGTTTTTTTTATTGTGGGCCGTAACATGGTAAAATTTAAGTTTATCATTAAAACTTACAGAAAATAATTTTTAGAAGACATTACAATATAATTTAGAGTAACATTAGCCCTAATAATTGCAGTTTGAAATTTGCAATAAACAAAGTGGTGAACAGATTCTGTGATATTTGAACAGTGTTGCATTGTCAAATCCCTGCCGTTCCCCACCCTCTTGTTCACAATACGTTTGTGAGTAGTATTGACATCTATACTTATAAAAGGTATATACTTATAGGTACAGACTTGAAATTTGCAGGGAACCTTTGTTATGTTATGTAGGGGAGCACTAAGAAAGGGTTTCCCAAAATTCTGATTTTAACGGGAGAAATCGCAAAAAACGACGTCTCCCATAAGAAATACACAGAGATTATATCGGATCTATAGATAAGTTGAATATAATAGAAAAAAAGCCAGAAAATAAAAACAGATGTTTGACAGGTATTCAACAGGTTTGAACATGTTTGACAGGTTTTGTTCAACGCACTGTGGAAGGTTGGACTGTCTAATTCGTGCATGCTATTGATGAAGATATGGGATTATAATATTTTTCTATTGTATATAAGTCGTGAGATAAAAGACAATAACTCGAGTTTTATACTATTGTTAAACATGAAATTTTTCTTGAAATAACAGTCAAAATTGAAAACCTAAATTAAAAGCCTCTTATACTATTTTTAACATAATATATTTTGTAACCAATAACCTTTGCGCGGGCGAAGCTGCGACGGGGGACGCTAGTTAAATACATATACAATTACAAATACTCATACAAAATCATCTAGTAGTGGTAAAAGTGAGGATCGTTGACGAAGAAAGACAATGTTTACTCTCAAAATTTCCGCATACTACACCAACAGTTGCACGTTGGACAAACACGTTTGATTTTATAGCATCTACGCATAATTCTGATTTAGTAGGTGATTCGACGAACCTTATAGATGTAATATTCCATTAGTTATATTGTCTTGAAGATAAGACAACTTCAAAAGTAACTTGGCAACTTACAATCATCGTTTCAATCTAGCTATCAATACATTTGCATTGGTTTTTATATGAAATTAAAGAGCCATTCAAGACGAGTAATTTGATTATGAATCGAACAAATGGCTACATAAATACGTTTGCTATAGGCTTTTAAAGCTGGTAACTACCAGGGCAACTGAGATTGCCTCCCGTCGCAGAAGGGTTAATAAATTTACTAAATACTACTTACAGAAACGATAAAGATAAATTAAAACTTTAACAGTAGACAGTAATTCACAGTAACGTCGACCTTTCTTAACGTACTGGTATGCAGAATGCACTATGGAGTTTCACTCACTCGATCACAGACAAAACGAAAACTGCACTGGACCGAAAAAAACCTGCGCTTTTATATAGGTCGGCTAATGGAGAGCTCGAGAAAAGACAGAGATTTTCAATATACCTAATAATAAAATACAAAATCCTTCTGACGGCTTCTGGATAAATTTAACATCTGTAAACAAATTAGAATTGAATACAAGGTGTTACAAAAATGTCAATTTACACAGACCTACTTTTACTATAAAAACCGTTTATAAACTATTTCTTGGAAACCTATTATTACTCTTATTATTTACGTTAAAATTTTTAAACGCTCGGTCTATCTCTAAAATTCTCGAATACTCTTTCCTTTATTCCTTTTCGATATTGTCACAATATAAATATTTTACGTATTATAAAAAATACCCTGAACGTGAGGCAAAATTTGCATTACTTTTACCGTCAATTTTCAAGGATTTGTAAGAGGCTGGTCAGGTGAAAGAACTCCCATTATTTTCAGAATTTACAAATGAAATCCTCAAATATTTTCAATTATTTGCTAGATTACTATTAAGTAACTCCCTACTGATTAATTTGAGTAATAATTTTGTAATCTATGACTTTTTACTGCCAAGTATTCAATTCGTAAAAAAATAACTATCTTTACTGGGATTTGAACTAAGAAACTTCGTTCCCGAAATCTCATGGGAACGACTTTACCACTAGACAAACCCAGTAGGTTACCGAATGAACTAACCGCAAAAAATTAAAGGAAGGGATTTTTTTGGTTTTTCATCTCATACGTGACGAATTTTTAATTAAATGAGAAAAATTTCTAATCAAAGTTGATAAATATTTTTTCAACGAATCTGAATTAAATAATATTTTATCAAATATAATTATTAGTTTATTAACTTTAGTTCTAATAAATGAGAAAAAAATCCGATTGTAATCGAAAGGCGCATCAGACATTTTCTGGTCATTTTTTTAAAAACTTTACGGAATTGTAAGTTAAAAATTTCTTTCTTAGCATCTAGATTTAGGTTTTCCTCCGCATAGTTTACTCAAGAGTAAAATGCTGCATTACGCAGTCACATCAGCTTCTTTTCCGTTCAGATCGGTTGACGGGGGTGGCATTTAGGGGTTTATTTGAGATAGGCCTTAGAGGTAAAGCACAGCAGTGTTGGTAGTAGAAGTGCAGTACAGGTTGGTTCCACGTCTGTATTAGCTCACCCCAAGAGTCTTAGGAGCTTTGAAGGATGGTTCTTCAATCACTCACACGCGCACACACATGTACCTTATATACTTTCTCTTTCCAACCTTACATTTTCTTATATCGTATAAGTTACTGTCTCTTTTCTCTTACCACTCTTTCTTTTCCTCCCTTGATCATTCTCTTACAACAATTTCACGGAAAGTGTTTTCGAACGAGAAATTGAACCTGATGCCTATTTCCCGAATAGTTAACTCTTTTATTTGTAAATCTTGTGCGTTAATATAGATAATAATAATAATAATAATAATAATAATATCAGTACAGGTTTTACTTGTCTTTTACCATATCTAATTTCTACATAATAACAATCTTTTCTTAAAAAATCTGGTGTGAACCACTCACGCGACTTTTACTCGCCAATATAAAAAATTAAACCATACAGTAATTACAATCTAAGTTTAATCATGAGTAAACAATGTAGTTGCCCATAATAAGCAGGTGAAGTGTTATGTTAATTGGACTCGATCTGTTGGTTCCAAAGCTACAAAAAATAGTTCTGTCAAATCATATAGTCAGCGAATTATGAATGAACTATATTTTAATAACAGAAAAGATAGAGATGTAAAAGACACTAATCAGAGTTATATTCTCTGAGAGTAATGAACTTCACTACGCAGCCAGACCCTGTGGTGAATGAAGTTAAGGTGTCATTTGAAGGGTGGAAAGTGGTTGCTTTTCAGAGAGCCTGGTATGCTGATAAGCATACTCTTTCAACTCAGTGAGGAAGGCAATAGTAAAACACCTCACTCCTCGTTTTTACTTAGTAAAACCTCTAGAGGTTCAAACCAGCCTTTCGGCTGTTAACCTAAACGACGAAAAAACAATTTAGGCCTAAAATGAAAAACACAACTTAATTTTAATCATGAGTAAATTACGCTACATAAAAATCCAATACTGTACGCTTGAAAATACAGAAACTCACTAATTGACGCTAAATGAAGCTCAGTAGAAAAAAATTGAAATCAAATTTGTAGATTTTAAAGCTTATAAAATTGATGGTACAAAACACATACTAAGACCACAATCTTAAGAAATCGCATATTTTGCTGATTTTGATGAGCAAAATACAAAAAAATTATTAATTGACGGAAAACAAAGTGGTACAGAAAACATTTACTTTAAATAAAAGTTGCAGGTTTTTTAATTTTAATTTTACAACTTCTTTTATATACACTTTTGAAATCCATTTTTAGACTGAAATAGTAAAACAATTATTTTTACCACGAGGAAACAACCCCGACCAATTTAAGCAGACATGTTGCTTACCTTATCGTGTAGAGCATAAAAAATATAGTAGTAAATGAGGTGATTTAAAAAAAAATCGAAGCAGTTTTTTTGAGAAAATCGCACGAATAAACTATCACTTCCGGTTGACCAATTTTGATGAATTCTTTCTTTGTACTTAATTTAAGTTTTATGTTTTAACTTTGTGTAATGTTCCGTTCTTGACATATTTTTTCATATACAAACATACTCAGAAACCAATATCATAAACATAAAATTTGTGTTCAGAGGGGCTGGAAATATAACGGGAAAAATATTTCCAGTCAAAACTTGATTTCAAAACAATCAACATGAAAACAATCGGTTACTTTCCTTATCTATTATAATACATTCATAAAATAGGAAAGAAAAAGTAAAATGAAAATTTAGACTAAACATTAAAAAATATTTTTAAAAAAATTTTGAATACACAAATAAGGGTTAATTTATCAATCTAACCCTCATTTAAAATGTGCCGACTTTGAAATGATAATATCACTGAGATATAACGCGTTATCATGTACCATTCCACACTCACATTAGCGAGGCACTCACTCCAAAGGATTCTCTCTACCATGAGTACTACTTATATAATATATATATATATAAATCGTATGAGATACACTTGTGTCAACGGCAGCCATTTCTGTCTACAATTTATGTTTTATAAATTACAACTTCTATACTCTCCTCTTCTGAATTATATTCTATATATATATATTTCTCTCTCTCTCTACAGTTTTCATCCATTTCAAACACTTCTCCTCTAACCCCCTTCCAACAATACGAAACACACTTCCGCTATCATGTGTCAAAAAAATCCTTAAAATTTTGTTATTTTCGTTAATATTTTATAATAATTTGATAATTTACTTTTTAATAATTTTCATTAGAGATTAAACCAAATTTAAGTTATATTGTAACGTAGAAAGTACTATATACTGCATAACTAGAAGGTTTGATAATGTTTGCAGATATTGTGATATTACTAGAAGTTCGTCGTAGGCTGGAAATCTTTAGGGTGAGATAGTTTTATTCTGTGAAAAATCTAGTGTAAAACACTCACACAACATTCCTTTGCTAATGCAAATTATTATAAACAATTGTTGTTGTATAAGCCAATTGCCGGAAGGCTGATTTGAAACTGTAGAGGTTTTATTAAGTTAAACGAGGAGTGAGGTGGTTTATCATTGCCTTCCTAACTGAGTGGAAAAGTACGCTTATCAGCATGCCGAGGCCTCTAAAAAGCACACATCTTCCACTCTGCAAATGACAACTTCACTTCATTCACCACAGGGTCTGACTGTATAATGAAATTCAGTACTTTCAGAGGAGATAACTCTGATTAGTGTCTTTTACACCTCTACCTCTGTTCTTAAATGATTCAGTCATTTATTTGGCTGACCATGTGATAAGAAACAGCACTATTAATTTTAGCCTTGCAACGACCAGATTGAGTGTAAATAATTTAACACTCCATCTGTCTGAAACTTTCTTGAAACTTATTTTTATAGTTAGTGCTGTCGGTTTTTTTAAACAAATATTAAAGTAAGTGATTTATTTTAATAATATTACGAAATTGATTTCTATTCTGAAAAAGTTAGTAATAATATTCCGGGAAAAATATTATGAATTTTTTTTCATAATTTTTTAATATCATCGTACCTAATATTTGTAAATTTTAATTCGGAAACTCCAAAATTTGTGATTAATGATATTACAAATTGAAATAATCACGCGTTTTATATACTTTGGTTTTTACATTTATTTCAAAATCAGATAGATCAAAATTACACAAAACGAGATTCATCCACTTACTGTATATGAAATTTCTCCTAAACTACGGTCATTAGAAAACTAAAAATCATTATTTAAAATCATCTACCATAATTCTATTTCTGGAGTAGGTCACAATGTTCTATCATTTAATGTTTTTGAGAGAAATGTTTTTCAGATCTGCTGAAAAATATACATTTTTGGATGTATTTGCATTTGTAACTAGATGATTCAAGTAAAACCAAGGACTGAGGTGATTTATTAATGCCTTCCTCACTGAGTTGAATAAGTATGCTTATCAGCATGCCAGGCTCTCCAAAAGCACTTACTTTCCACCTGGCAAATGCCACCGTTACCACTTCATTCACCACAGGGTCTGACTGTATAATGAAATTTATTACCCTCAGAGGAGAAACTCTGACTACTGTCTTTTACACCGCTACCTCTTCTGTTTTTAAATAGTTCTGTTATATAATTGCCTGACTATGTGATAAAAAGAAACTAGTTTTTTAGCCCTAGAACCAGCAGATCGATTGAAAATAATTTAACAATTCGTTATGAACTTAGTTTATAATCATTTGAAAATGAAGATGTGGTATTTCCATTACCATTATTTTGTTTATAAGGAAGAATATTGTTCTCATAAGGGTTCAAAACTATTTTGTGGTGTAATATCATAAAATCTTAGGTCTACTAATTGAACCATAAATTTTTATTTCAAAAGTATGATATTATACAATATTGTTGAGGAGATAATAAAAAAATATATATTTATTTCATTAAATTAAACGTAACACTTCACATACGATTTTATACATGATTATTTTTGTTTTTATGAACTTTTAAAAAAGTATAAACGCATTTTATACCGGCCTTCAAGTAAGCATCGTTTGCAGTGATATATTCTGTTGTTCTCCGTAGCGATACAATAAAGAATTGATGGTCAGGAATAGAATTTTTATTGGTGTCCACTTGTGAGGGGTTGCGACCCTAAAGTATAGGGTGTAATATTAGGGGTGTTAAAAAAAAGAAAAAGAAGAGTATGATGAAGAAGGGTGAGTAAGGATGTGTTGTCCAGCAGGATTGAAACATAAAACAGCCCCAAGCGAATCCTTCTTTTTCCTCAAGGGACGTACAAGGATATGTAAGGAAGTACGAGAGAAAGACATCCTTTTCTTCAAGAAAATGTCTTTAGTCTTATTCGTCTCCTACGATTTTTTCTTCTTCTTTATTTCGTTCACAAAGAGCTGCCAGATTTATTTTCTAGCATTTGTATTGTTTACATCTATTACTATAGATCTACTACTTTCCTCTTAGTTTTATCGATGTCTCCTTTTCTCGATTACTATTCCACGGACACCAATCTCCTCAGATCTCTCTAATTCGGAATTGACGTACACATTAATGTTGTTTATATTTGTCTTTGTGTACAACAAATTCGATAAATTTTCAACAAACCGTAACGGCAAAAATAACAACGCTTTTGTTGTTTCTTTAACAATTGATCCGTTTCAAAAATGTCTTTGATTCGGTTCCTTTTAAGTTCTAAACTCTTTGTCACATACGGTGTCATACAATTACATTTAATTTCAATCACGTTATAGATGACCGAACAAACAGATTTCTGTTTGTGATATTTCAACAACACGAAGTATTTTAATTCAAAACTTGTATTGTTACAAACTTTCTTTATCAGTTTTCTTACAATATAAGTAATTAAAATTCCGGTGAAAAACAGTCACAGAAATTTCTCTTGCCTATGGGATTAATTAAAAATGTAAATCATTTTTATTTTATAGGCTACTACGATTTAAAAAGAAATCATAGGAGACGTTTAGAGAAAATGGAAAAAGAATTAAAAATGGCACGAATAAATTACTACTTCCGGTTGATTGATCTCGAGTTTCTCTTTTCACACGTTCAAACACACACACATAAATTGCTAAAAACAAGTTTTTCGGAGGTTTAGCGGGCTCTGAGATCGTGTATTTGCGGTGAAAACTTGATTTAAAAAAATCTACATGAAATCAACAACTTCCTTCCTTACATATCGTAATTGGGCAAGAAAAAGTAAACAAAAAAAAATTATTTTTGCGTTAGTTAAGATCAATACGTCTTTTTACTTTCTCTTGCCTATATGAATATATAGGAAGGAAAGTATTGTTTTCATGTCGATTTTTCGAAATCGAGTTTTCACCGGATCTATACGTTTTCAGACCCCCTGAACCCAAAAAACATGTTTTTAGCGATTGGTCTGTGTGTGTGTCTGTGTGTGTGTGTGTGTGTGTGTGTGTGTGTGTGTGTGTGTCTGTGTGTGAACAGAATATCTCAAGAACGGAACATCGTACGAACTTGAAACTTGAAACTTAAGTTACATACCACTACCGGACGCGACACGAACATTTTCATCAAAATCGGTCAACCGGAAGTAGTAGTTTATTCGTATAATTTTTCAGTTTTTTGCGATTTTCTCAAAAACTGGTCCTACGATTTTTTTTAAAATCGCCTATTTTACTCAATTTTTTATTCTCTACAAGATAGGGTAGGCGCCATGTTTGCTGAAATTCTCGGTGAGGCTGTTTTCACGTAAAAACGTTGTTTTTTTAAGATTACGGCTTTAATATAAATTTTAGCGCAAAAACTTATATAATAAAAGTTGTAGAGAATTTAAAAACCTACAACTTCTGTTTCAAACATTGTTTTGTATAACGCTTAGTTTAGCGGTAATTTGCGATTTTCTGTTTTTTTTCTCACGAAAACGTGAGAAAAATCGATTTTTTTAACATTTCGGTCTTAGTATGCATTTTACGACAAAAGTGTATATAATAAAAGTTATAGAAAATTAAAAGATCTACAACTTTTATTTAAAGCATTTTTCTCTACAGAGCCTAGTTTAGCGTGAAAGCGTGATTTTCCGTATTTTTAAGCCAAACTGAGTTCGATTGTCATTTTGCGCCATTCACTCATGATTAAAATAAGGTTATGTTTTTGAGGTTAGTTTTTGTTTATTTCTAATATTTTATTAATAATGTTAGGTTTATTATTAATTATTTGCATTGGCAAGAGAAAGTTGTGTGAGTGTTTCACACCAGATTTTTTTAAAAAGATTTTAACATACGTAATTTAGGTACACTTTTTTTAATCCCTAATGTGTGTACGTAGCATCTGTTCAATTCAGAACAATAAGGAACGCTAGGACCCAATGAGATAAGGATGATATGTAAGACATGCAAGTGAGGTGTAGTCTTGTACACACTCAGGCCAACCATTCCTGAGAGAGTATTGTTAATTGAACTCCAACTATCAAAGTATACCGGTAACCACTGTTTAGCATTCAAATCTGTATAAAAGTAACTACAGTATTCAGATGAACTAATGTCCCCTGACTGTGGAAGTGAGAGAATGCATAACGCTCTCACTCATACAAGCCATACGCGCCGTTCCAATAACATTGTCTTTAATTTTACTCATTGTTGTGAGCAAGCGTTTATGCATGCAGAAAACTAACGAGCAAGATAACGACTGTAGTATGTTTTCAGATTTGGATTACTTCGGTAAAAACCTTTGAGCGCATGCGTAGTTATCCCACATATCTCTCTCTCACTCGCTCGGCTATGGGACATTAGTTCGTCTGATACCTATACCTTTACTAGCATTTGAACCATAAAACTTTGTCTCTCAATATGAGCTGTTAAACAGCTGATTTTAATACACATTTGTTGAACAGAAACACATTTTAATACACAAATTTGAATAAGAATAGCTATTTTCCCATGTTCTTCTTCGCTCCCTCCAAGAACATACGTTTTCAGACCCCTGAACTGAAAAAACATGTTTTTAGCGATTGGTGTGTGCGTGAACAGAATATCTCAAGAACGGAACATCGTACAAACTTGAAGCTTGAACAATAAGTTAAATACCACTAAAGGACCTGACACAAACGTTTCCATCAAAATCGGTCAACCGGATGTAGTAGTTTATTTGTGTCATTTTTAACTGTTTGCGATTTTCTCAAAAACAGCTACTACGATTTTTTTTAAATCGCCTTATTTACTAAATTTTTTATAGGCCTACTCTACAAGATAAGGTAGGTGCATGTCTAATGAAATTCTTGGGAAGGTTGTTTCCTTGTAAAGAAATTATTTTTTTACGATTGCGACTTCAATATGCATTTTAGCGCAAAAATGTAAAGCCTATAATAAAAGTTGTAGAGAATTTAAAACTCTACAATTTTTATAATTTTTTTATAACGCTTAGTTTAGCGGTAAAACAATAGCAGGAGTCGTTCAGAGAAAATCGAAAAGAATTCAAAATGAAACGAATAAAACTACATGCAGTTGATCGATCTTGAGATTTTCTGATCACACGGGCAAACACACGCACACACACACACACACACACACAAATTGCTAAAAACAAGTTTGCCAGAGGTTCAACGGGCTCTGAAACCGTGTATTTTCGGTGAAAACTCCGTTTAAAAATTCTATATTAAATCAATAGCTGCTTCCTTTTCTACATATCGTAATTGGGGAAGAGAAAGTAAAAAAAAATTATTTTTGCGTTAAGATCGATACCTTGATACAATCTTTCAAAAACATTTTACATAATTAAATACACATTTTAATACACAAATTTAAATGAGAATAACTCTTTTCCCTTGTTCTTCTTTGCACCCTCCAAGTGGAATGTCTTTTCCTTATGTTTACAATGGAGTAGTACAACTTTTCACCTTGTACCTAAAATTTATAATTTTGAGTGTAAAAAAAATATATTTTTAATCGAAAATAAAGATTTATTTATATCCTAAATAAATTGTTCAATAAGCAAACTGTATAAAAGAAAGAAAAAAATCGAAAAGAAAATAAGGTAAGGTTTTTCTAGTTTCTGAGTGGAGTAGTGAGTTTTTGGCTAGTTCCTTTCTCGAATGTTGAATTTGCTGAACCGATATCGTTGTAGGGTATACCTCGTTCAGATACTTCGACTCTTAGGGGTTGCTTAGTAGCCTGGCCTACCTAACCTCGCGATGCATGCATTGAACTAAATCCCGACAGCGTGAAATTGAATTGGCTCATTTGGTCTTTCTTATCCATTCTTGTTTCTTCTTTCGCTTCTGCTATTTTATTCGTCTTAGTAAGTAAATTTTTCATCTCGTCTCAGAAAATCTATTTTCAATTCATTTTATGTTACTTTTTCATAAGAATGTGATACACAAAAAAATTATAATATAAGAAAATCTTATGCGAAAATATTTGATAGCAAAAGTTAGTAATTATTAACCCTTGTGCGAATGATAGGTTTTAGAATATTAATTTTTCGAACACTAATTCCGAGATCGCGCCGATATATTTGGCCTTTTTTTCTCCATCTTTTATCCAAAAAAATTAAAATTTTTATGATTTTATGAGACATTACGAAAACTTTGAGGGATGTTTTAAAAAAATACACATGAAACTCCGCTTTTCAAGCCAGTTACAACGAATTTACCAAAAATTTGTTGTAATTTATGCTAAGTCGCACGCTTTGGCCATAATTTGGCAATAATTTGTTTTCATTTTTTTTTTACTCTGGTATTATAGAAAAATATCTAGACAAAAATTTTCTATATGAAACGCCCTCGCTTACCACACTGCGATTCAAGCAAAAGTCACAAATGAATATGGTTTCTGTGGTAAAATTCAGGCCGTAAAGATTTCTCTCTTAGAGGTGATGCCATTGACCCAACAGTTTTTTTGACATTTATGTTATTATACGAAATCATGGAATTTTGTGAACACGTAGGCCTAAATGTAGAAAAAAGTTATAAAAGATAATATTGGAAGATTTTAGTTCCATTGTGAAGATTGTCTGAAAATAGGCTATTCTACGAATTTCGGAGCGTTTATTCCCTTTTATAGGCCATATTTAATTCAACCGGTTTTGCTATAATAGCACTATTGAACAATTTACCTATCTTTACCATTCAAGCTTTCAAACGCGGTTATACTCTTTTTTTAAATGAGATACGACCTTAACACGGTTTTCTTAAAAAACCCGGATTTAAGTGGTATCCCAACATTCACAAATCAACAGAAAATTTCCCACTAATCTGATTGTGTTTCTATATAGCTTACTTTCTTCCTCATACATTCAGCTACAATTTAACTATAATGTTTACTGGTGTGCGCGTACATTGACCTTCACTATTACACAAAATGTTGAGTACTTATACACTCGTCATCTAACAACCGTATATGAGCTATCTGGCTTAGAAGGGTTAAAAATACACAGAGTTTACAACAAACAAATGATGTTTCTCAATTTAAAATGTATTAAAAGATTGTTAAAGTGATCATAACACCCATGAAGGCAGATGGAGTGTTAAATTGTGCACTCGAGCTGCTAATTTCAAGGCTACAAAAAATAGTTATGTTTCTTATCACCTGGTCAGCCAATTATAAATGACTGAAGGAGTTAAGAACAGAAGAGGTAGACTTGTAAAAGTCACTAATCACAGTCACTATCTCCTCTGCGAGTAATAAATTTAATTATTCAACTAAAACCTGTGATGAATAAAGTAAAGATGTCATTTCTACTCAGGGTGGAAAGTAAATGCTCTTTTAAGAGCCTAGCATGCTGATAAGCATACTTTTTCACTCAGTGAGGAAGACCATTCCAAACCATCTCACCCCTTGTTTTATTAAGTAAAGCTTCTGGAGGTTCAAACCAGCCTTACGGCTGATGACTTAAACAACAACAAAAGTAAACATTTTTTTATTTTTTATTTATTTTGAATAACTGTAAATCTACGATCTGCTCTCATAGAACAATGAGTAGATGTGTTGTAAGTATAAATCTTGAGTAAGTAATACCCCTTGGAATTCTTCTTCTTCTTCTTCTTCTTCCTTCAGGGCATAGGCGAAACGCCTGTTCCGATCTCAAAGGGTTTATTTGTTAAATGTTGTTACATGACCATCGCTTCCTTGGTCTTCCAACATCTCTTCGACCAACTGGCTTATATTGCCAAACTTTTTTGGGAATTCTTTCATCATTCATCCTTTCCAGATGTTCCATCCACCGTTGTCTATTTTCAAAGATCTTGCCTTCTAGTTTAAATACTGCCAGATCCTTGCAAACATCTTCGTTGTACAACCTGTCCAGCAATGTACAACCTTTAACGGACCTGAGGAATCTCATTTCTGAAGCTTGTATTTTGCTAAGGTGCCTCTTATTCGTTTCCCTTGGTATTACTCTATAAAATTTCCCATTTTGTTGAAGTGATCTTGCCAGGAATGTAAAATAAATTACACAATCACATATTAAAATAAATCTGTAGGGTGTAGTCTGCATAGTCTTCTGTGTGTTCCGCTGTTGTCTAGGAGATTGATGGCTTCTGGATTCTGATGATTTTCAAGTCTTGTTTGGTAACTGGTACAAAATTTCTGTATAGCTTCGTGTACCGTGGGAGTGTTCGTGTCTCTGTGCAATATAGTGTTGGATATAAAAACATTTATAATAGAAAATCTTTAAGTATTAACATTTTTCAGATTCAAATCAATATTAGAAGCTGCAGTGGAACATTTAACACTTCTTGGACAGAATTAGTTTCATGTCACAGACGCGCTTAATATTATGGGTTCGAGTAAACAAATTTTTTTAGAAAAATTTCATCACATATTTTTCTCTTCACTTTTACTCAACCATAACGGATGAAAGTATCATCCGTATTTAGTTTTGAGTGACGTAACTTAACTAAATATAAAAATTATTGATAAGTTGAATTGTAAACTAAAAGGAGAAAATAATTCCACAAGTACAAAGATTTTTTAAAAGAAATTATGATTGTTTTTAAGACATTGTGATTAAATTGGACGAACGCAACACACAAATAAGTAGTAAGAAACATAGAAAGCTCGACCAATATGAAATACAGACTGTATGGCGGCCAAGAAAAACTAGCAGGCATTGGTGTCAACCCAAATTCTGCAAGTACGAGTGTCCTGGAATATTAGATATTCTTGCATAATTTCTGTGATGATTAATACAAATTTTAGCCAAAATCTTGAGTGACTTGACTTATGCAATATATCCGTAAATTGACCTGACTAAAATTAAACATTGAATTGCAGAATAAAACATTTAAACATTTGAACATTAAATTGCAGAATAAAAAGAGAAAACAGAGAATTTTCAATAAATATTATGAATTAATTGGACCAACGTAGAATACACGGAAGTATTAATGAACACAGTAAGAATAACTTGTGGAACCCCGACTTTGGGGCAACCAGAAAACACTGGCGCCCATTGTTGTCAATCCAACTTTTGTAGGTGCAAATTTACTAAAATATTTAGATATCTTGGTATAATTTTGATGATTAAAACAAAACCGAGTTAAAACCGAATTTTTTTATGAATGAATGTGCTGATATTACCCTAAATATCCAATAAACATTCAAAACCGTAAATTATATAACCTCAAAACGACTGTGGGAAAGATATTTATTTTGGCAGATAAATCAGTCAATAGTCCACAAAGGGTTAAATATTCTACCAAAGGCTCAACAAAATTCTTGATTTTTATCGTTTTTTAATACAAAAACTAAAATTAGTGTTTAAAGTTATAAAATACATTTTGTACAATAAATTCGTTATCAATGAATGCATTGGAGGAGTCCATACATGAATTTACATTTGCGTAACTAAATCGTATATATTGCATGAAATATATTGAACGTCATTTAATAATTTCAGTGGCTGAACCGAAAATAATTGATTATTAAACCCATGTCAAAATACTGCAAATCTAATATGCATAACCGCTCTCGTTTTGTTGCAACTTTTTGTTCATAACAATATTACAATAATTTTTTACTAGCGTAAAAATTCTACTTTATTTTACAACAAAATTATGCACTATCAACATAAAATTAAAGAAAATGGTTTTCCCTTGCAGAAAGCTTGACTGAAAATATTATCGCTATGAATGTGTCATTACAGAAAATTAGATAACCTATTAAAATTAACCACTCTCGTACTTGAAAGCAGTTTACTTGAAAATAGTACACTAACCCACCGAGTTGGTTTAGTAGCAAAGTCGTCGCCGCATAACACCTGTTTAAAACGGGATTTTTGGAGATGAAGGTACCGTGGTTCAAATGTACTGAAGGTAGTTACTTTTAAACAAATTTGAATAGTACACAATGGTTTACAATGTACTTTGATGGTTAGGTTTGTACCATTGTAAAAGTAAAAAATTACACAAACAATGGTAGTTATGAAAATTCCTAATTACTATAACTTCCATTACTCAGTAACAACCCATTAAATAATGTCTTGGAACAATCTCCAATATTAGAAAAAGTTACGTTAGAATTGTTGGTAGACAATAAGTTAGAAATTATAGCCAAGGGTCAACCATCTGATATTCATTAGGCCGGTGTTTTTCTCTCTCCGTGTTTTTGAACCTTTCTTCTCCCTACCAACTTTCAGTCAATCACTGAGGTAGTTCTTCTTTCCGTTGGCCCTCCAGGTTGGTTGAAAAGTTGGTGGGTGAGGGAGGCTTGTTTATCAGAGGTTTCCTGATTCGGACTACGGAAATTTACAATCAGTTCCTTTGTAACTTAAGAGTGGAACAGAGGAGTTTGTTAAGAAGGAGCAGGTTTTGGAGAACGAGGAGAAGAAAAAAGGCGAAAAATATTTGAGGTAAATTCATTTTGTATTTATTAAGGGTTTGTTAAGTTTTTATTAAAATTGCGGCAGATTATAGGTCGGCTATATTTTTTATGTACGCTGAGGATTATTTTGTTAGTAGTAGATTCATTAAATATTTAGTTTAAAGCAAGAAGATATAGCTTTTTATAGCCCAATATTTTTTTTATTAATTTTTGAATTCATATTCAAGTTCTTGCCAACCAGTAATGTTGAAGGTGGTGAAGATTTAAATTAACCGTACTTTCTCACGAATAGTCAGCCTGTGTCTGTACAAAATTACACCTCATTTACATGCCATACACGTCATCCTCATCTCATTGGATCGTTAAATTGCTTATTGTTTTGAATTGAACAGATTGGAACGTACACAAATTATGGATAAAAGAAACATAGTAGGTAGGCCTATACTAAATTAAATTAAAAATTTTTTTGTCAGTTTTAAGAAAATTTGATTGAATTTTTCAAGTCATTTTCTTCGTCAAATTGTTTTATGTCAACTTAGCCCTATCTATAAATTGTTCTATGTAAACAGATTATAGATATTTTTATAGTGAATAAAAAAAATTGTTTACTTAGCTGGGAAAATTTTTATTACAATATAATCCAAAGAAAGATATATTGAAGAAAAATAAATATTTATGATCGATACAAGCTCAAAAGAATTTTTAGAAATGCCATTAAAGTTCCTTTAATTTTTCCCTCTTATCAACAGAATTTATTAACAATCTGTTTTATTTCAGAAGAAAAATTATTTATATGGGAAAGGAATGGACAGAACAGGTAATTCCTAGTGGAGGTATTTTTTAAAATACTGTTTTTATAATCTTTAGTTTGATATTTGTTAAAACATAATGAAGTTAAAATTAAAAATAAC
The DNA here is from genome assembly GCA_035578175.1 of Catonia carolina. Taxonomy (NCBI): domain Eukaryota; kingdom Metazoa; phylum Arthropoda; class Insecta; order Hemiptera; family Achilidae; genus Catonia; species Catonia carolina. The sequence goes on from JAQMRL010000009.1 coordinate 24,219,814, forward strand.
TACAATAATAGTTTGAATTATTAAAAATATGTCTACTCGATGTCATGTTTTAATACATGTCATAACACTGTTATACAGAAAATTGATAGCCAAATAAGTTTTGTAGGAATCAACCCGTTTTTGATACGCTGAACTAATAATTGAATTTTGTTGGTGCCATTTTTTATCGATTGTAATCTGTTATTTTGTTTTACCGACCGTCCGTCACACCCAAATATCAGAAACTATATAATATAGCTACAAAAACGATTTTCGGATTCGTAATCTAAACAAAAAGTTAGTAGGCCTAAACTGGGTTTGAACAATCAGTTTCGACCGAAAGTGGTCCAAAACCAGAAGTCAAGAAACCAAAGTTAAAAATCTGGTGTGAAACACCCACACACACAATTTTGTCTTGTCAATGCTAGGAGCTCCACTTAGGAGGGTAATAGTTAACATTAACAGATCTATTAAGGTTAAATTTTCATTTCGACCTTGAACTTGATCTAGGGCATTTGTATTTTATAAAGGCCGACTCATTTGAGTAATTTTTTACTTTCTCTTGCCTATATGAATATATAGGAAGGAAAGTATTGTTTTCATGCCGATTTTTCGAAGTCGAGTTTTCACAGGATCTTCACGTTTTCAGACCCCCTGTTTTTATACAGGGTGATCCACGAAGATATGCAGAAACTTTGGGAGCCCATTGTACATGTAAAAAATAATCAAAAAAGTTTATATAAACATGGGTCCGGAAATGCTTTGTTACCGAGTTACGGCTAGCGATAGATTTCGCCCGGATTTTAGCTCACCAGGTGAAATGAGGTCTTCTTGAAATTCTACAATATAAAATTTTCTACATGTTTTATTCAAAAATTTTAACTGTTTTTTGGTGATATAACAAAGTTATTCTTGCCCAAAAATGAAAAAGTGTGTTTTTCACTTAATTTTTTGCATTTGACAATGTTTTTCTTAAAAACTATTTAACTTACAGTTCTGGGACCTGTTAAATTCAATTTATCAGATCAAAAACCATAAGAAATGATTGAATTCGCCCCTTAATCTACCTTACCAGAATTCCAGGAAGACCTCATTTCACCTGGTGAGCTGAAATCCGGGCGAAACTTTCGCTAGCCGTAACTCGGAAACAAAGCATTTCCGGACCCATGTTTATATAAAATTTTTTCATTATTTTTACATGTACAATGAGCTCCTAACGTTTCTGCATATCTTCATGAATTACCATGTATATTATCATACGGTGAAAAATGTTTTAAATTCAAGAAAACATACCTCTCTTTAGTCAAACATGTTTATCATTACAATGTAAGTATGTTAATCTTAATAAATGAAAAGTTATCTACTAATTAGTAATATTAATTAGTATCGGCCTTAGTATGCATTTTATGACAAAAGTGTATATAATCAAATTTATAGGAAAGTAAAAGATCTACAACATTTATTTAGAGCATTTTTCTCTACAGAGCCTAGTTTAGCGTGAAAGAGTGATTTTCCATATTTTTAAGCCAAACTGAGGTCAATTTTCATTTTGTGTCTTTCACTCATGATTAAAATAAGGTTATGTCTTTTAGGTTAGGTTTTTGTTTATTTCTAATGTTTTATTACTAATGTTAGGTTATATTGGTCATTATTTGGATTGGCAAGAGAAAGTTGTGTGAGTGTTTCACACCAGATGATTGTACGATGTACTGCATTTATTGGATGTTTCTTATAAGTTATATTCGTACGGTATTCGATATTATAATGTTACGAGTACCATTTTGTTTTATATCCTGTTGTGTTTATGTTAATATTGTGACAATATCGAAGACGAATATGGTTCAAGAAATTTCTAGTACCTCATTCATAAAATGTTAAAGAGTAAATAATAGAGTGAAAAAGTAACAATAGCGCTAGCTATAAAAGGTTATTTAAAAGGACCTATGGCGTTCAGGTATACGGAAGTGCCAGCTCGACAACATTAAAGAAAGTACAAGTATGTCAGTCCAAACTGCTTCGCATGATCACCAATGCTCCGTACTACGTGTCAAATTCAACACTTCATACTGACCTACAAATACCTTACGTTACCGAAACAGTGTAAAGGTTGTACGCGAGGTTTCATTCAAAATTGAACGGCCACCGTAACCCGCTTGTAAGGGGAATTCTGATCAATCCTCGGCTCGCCAGACGACTAAAAAGAAGATGGAGCAGAGACCTGCTGAGATGACACCATTCCACTACTTTCCACCATTTCACCACTCTGTGCTACTGTTATCCCCATCATTTATCATCAAATTTCTTAGTTTTAATATTTGTTAATTTGTTATGTCTATTTGCTATGTTTGTTACTATTTGTATGTTTTTTTATTTTTTGAACCCAAAATGAATGTCAATGGATATGTAATTTTATCCTACAATCACTGTGATTTATATTACTCTGTGCTAAAATTTGGTCGTTGTATTGTTATTGTACAGTTCCAAATAAATAATATAAAGATAAAAAAAAGGACTGTGCTATTGTGTATGATAAAAGGTTTTTGTTGTGCAACTATTTATGAAGGGTCGGTTGATTACTTGTTTACATTAAATAATAATTCTCTAGAAAGGACTTATATCGAATTTCGGTGTCTTTCGGGAAGATTCTTTGAACCACTTATATAAAAGAACCCCGAGCGCGGTCAGTTAGTTTGTATCCGTTTGATCTCTGACGAGTGTTTATTAAATGGCTAACGGTGCGTAGTACAGGTTACGTATCCGAGCGTTGTAGTGGTTAACTTTTGTTATATTAACTTGTGTATGTGCATTATATTCAGTTTTTGTGTATATGCTTTGTGTAAAATTACTTTAGTACTAACTAAATTATTAAGTTATTTATTGTATTACTTCATTATAATTAGTTTATTATTACTTTCTCTTGCCTATATGAATATATAGGAAGGAAAGTATTGTTTTCATGTCGATTTTTCGAAATCGAGTTTTCACCGGATCTATACGTTTTCAGACCCCCTGAACCCAAAAAACATGTTTTTAGCGATTGGTCTGTGTGTAAACAGAATATCTCAAGAACGGAACATCGTACGAACTTGAAACTTGAAACTAAAGTTACATATCTCTACCCGACCCGACACAAACATTTTCATCAAAATCGGTCAACCGGAAGTAGTAGTTTATTCGTATAATTTTTCACTTTTTTGCGATTTTCTCAAAACCTAGTCCTACGATTTTTTTTAAAATCGCCTGGTTTACTACATTTTTTATGCTCTACAATATAGGGTAGGCGCCATGTTTGCTGAAATTCTGCTTGAGGCTGTTTTTACAAAAAAACATTTTCTTTTTAAGATTGCGGCTTTAATATGCATTTTAGCGCAAAACTTTATATAATAAAAGTTGTAGAAAATGTAAAATTCTACAACTTTTATTTCAAACATTTCTTTGTATAACGCTTAGTTTAGCGGTAATTAGCGATTTTCTGTTTTTTTTCTCACGAAAACGTGAGAAAAATCGATTTTTTTAACATTTCGGTCTTAGTATGCATTTTACGACAAAAGTGTATATAATTAAATTTATAGAAAATTAAAAGATCTACAACTTTTGTTCAGAGCATTTTTCTTTACAGAGCCTAGTTTAGCGTGAAAGCGTGATTTTCCGTATTTTTAAGCCAAACTGAGTTCGATTGTCATTTTGCGTCATTCACTCATGATTAAAATAAGGTTATGTTTATTGAGGTTAGTTTTTGTTTATTTCTAATATTTTATTAATAATGTTAGGTTTATTATTAATTATTTGCATTGGCAAGAGAAAGTAGTGTGAGTGTTTCACACCAGATTTTTTATTTTGTAAATCTTTTAGTTTAATAAATATTTTGTAATTGTAAACTTTAGTGTATTAATTTTTTAATAACCTAGATCCCGAAACGGACCTTAGCGATAAGTGTCACAATATGTTAATATCCTGCGTGGTTACTACCCACGTTTATGTATCGTGAATACTGAAATTTGTATTTGAATCAAGTTGTTGTTGGTTAAGGCATCGGCTGATAAGAATCTCTAGAGACCTTACTAAGTAAACCGAATAATGAGGCGGTTTACAATTAATTGCCTTTCTCACTGAGTATGCTTATCAGCATGTCAGACCCTCTGAAAATCATCTACTTTCCACTCTGTAAATGACATCTTTACTTTATTCATCACAGGGTCTGGCTGTATAATGAAATTCATTATTCTCAGATAATTCTGACAAGTGTCTTTTACACTTCTACCTCTTCTGCTCTCTTGTGATGTATAGGAATCATACTGTCATATGACCATGTGATAAGAAATAGAACTATTTTCTGTAGCACTGGAACTAGCAGATCGAGTGCAAATAATAATTTAACACTTTACCTGCCTATTATGGGCAATGAATCATGTACAATCCTTTTAATCCTTAGATTTTGAGTTTATACATATTTTATAACGATCAGAACTATTTTATGGCATCAGAACGGATAATCTCTTCTGAACTTTTTTTTATTTTTGGTAAATAATAAAACTTGTTTTAAGCAAACCACTCAGTTTTTATTTCAAACAAAATATTATTATTATGTAGTAAGGTATACAGAATCATTCTTGGAATTTTATTAATATTACCTGTAATAGCTTTTTGACATTTTTAATAATAAAAATAAAGGTTTCTACTTTTTATCCTTATAAGTGGAGATTTCTACTAACGTATCAAAATACTATGGATAACACTAGTTTTGTTTCCAAAACACTTTAGTTGGAGAGAACTAGTTTTTATTTCTTTACCACAATTCTCGTCTCGATAGTTCTTTCCTAGGTTTAGTCGGTGTAACTTTCTATGCATTTTCGGATATAATTACTTTTTCTAAAACAAAATCAACAGAATTACCAATATTATTTTTAAATTGTAATATGAAGAATAAGAATCGCTCTACCACCATCAATCAAAACAACACAGAACGCTTTTAACGTTAGTTAGCAATGAAAGCACTGTCATAATTACCTAAATCCTCTTCTCTGGTTGATTGATTTGGAGAATTCCACTTTTGAAGTAGAAATAGCACTGGTTATTCTCAGTTTTGATTCAAAGCTAGATTCTTGTTAAATAAAAATAAGGGCAGATTACTACTTTTGAAACAAACCAACCATTGTATTCCTTTAGATTATATATTTCTGATCAATTATACCGAGTCATTGTTTATTTATTTATTTGGTGCTTTTGCTAACTATCTAGAAATGATAAAGAAGGAATCGAAACAACCAATTCTTTTGTCTGTTTACTTAGTCTGTTTACTTAGTAAACAGTAGGGCCTATATGTCATCAGTCATATTATGTCGATTTTAACTAGTTTTAGGTGTGGCTAAAGTTATAGCAGTTTCATTTAGTTTGTCTATTGTGATGTATACTACACAGATAGGAAACTAATCATATTGATTGTAAATGGACATCTTTTATTTTTATTTAAATCTTAAGTTTAGTAACATATTGTAATAAATTTAGTTTACTCCTAAGTTGAATAGTTAAATTTTAATTTCGTTGAAATTTTTATTGTAATCATTGTATGGTTATTTATTAATTTCTCAATAAACTGATTTATTAATTTAAAAGAAATGTATACGTTCATTAATTAATAATAAGACCCTGGTATAAATGTCACAATATTGTTTAATAACAAATCAATGAAAAAAAAGTTAATAAAATAACAGAAATTCGGTGAAATAATTTATACAACGTTTTCTATTAAATTCGTAAGTTTATGCTATCAAATATAAGCAAATACCGCCCTGGATAAACCATTACGCTTATGAACCGACTCCCAGAAAATCGAAAATTTACTGCAATAATACCATTACTGGAAGAAAATAAAAATTATTGCTACCCTGTTTTACCCTGTATTGCAATTACTCATGTCGACCTGAACAGTAACAAAGTCAATAATGGAAAGACGTGTACGAATCCCATTTTCAGATTCTATTTTTATCTATTCTTTTTCTTATACTTTTTCCTTATTTAACGTACTTTGTTACAATGATTCTTTATCTTATTTTGTGTTCCCGTTCTTCACATACTGTAAGATGTACAATGTTCGTCTTCCACTTGGAATCAGCAATAAAACATTACATTGAATTACTCTGTTGTTCACATAACAAGGTTTTATTGTGTTTCTTTTTATCTGAAAAGAGATGAGGATGTTTTTCTACCTTATTTCTTTTTTCCAGTCATATATAATTTATTTGATGATGCTTTTATTTAGTGACAAATATTTTCGTCATTCTTTTTCATAATTTATTCTGTAATTTGAATTTTTTCTTTGGCAGTTTAATAATTTTTTTTTCATTTTATCTCGGTTCACATTTCGTGATTAATTTCTACTATCAGCACACAAAAATTCAAAAGTTAACACTTTTCTTTTCCTTCTTGGCGTGGTTAACCGTTTTAAATGTATATAATCGTTCAGGATAATTCGACTTGGTTGATTACTATCCGGAACAATTCTGCGGATCTCCTACCGAACTAAAACCTTAAATTCGCCGATCAGTGAATTTTTCTTCTGCTAGAATTGATTTTTAATTCCTCTTGCACGAAATTACTGTTTTCATGTCAATTATTTTCAAATCGAGTTTTCACTGGAAGTAGACGTATTCAGAACCCCCTGAAACAAACGGTAGAAACTGATAGACGTAGATGGCTGGGTTTTGCAGCATTTGAGATATTAAATGGTATTCTGAGAAAAAAGGACATCCCAGTAACTGAGGATCAAAAGTGGTAATCTCCACTTTTCGGCCATTTTTGAGTTATATGACCATTTTGTAGAATTTGTTATATTTTACAAGGTGATATGGTCTTTTTTTCAAAAGTTGTAATCTGCCCTTATTTTTATTTAACAAGAATCCAGCTTTGAATCAAAACTTTGAATCACCAGTACTATTTATAATAATTCAAAAGTTGAATTCTCTATATCAACAAACTAGAGAAGAGGGTTTAGGTCATATGACTGTGCTTTCATTGCTAAGTGAGGTTAAAAGCGTTCTGTAATGTTGTTGGTTGTAGAGCGATTCTTATTCTTCATATCACAATTTAATAAACATTGGTAAATCTTTTGATTTTGTTTTATAAAACTTAATTATGTCCGAAAATCCACAGAAAGTTACACCGACTAAAATTATATTTAGAAAAACCTACCATAAAACATAGCTTTCTTTACTTACATTTCATATAGGGAAAGAGGAAGTAAAAATTATTCTATATTTACGATATAACAGGAGTTAATGAATCGTGGATAATGAATGTATCGATACTAATTTGTGTGGTTGAATATTGATTTAAGAAGACAGGATAAAAGAATGATGGGATGGAATGGGTGAATTTGACGTAGATGATGGGTAGGTGAATTAAGACTCGTTCTACGTTGCCGTAGTGGAACAAATATGGGAGGAGTGAACGAACTAAAAGATGTTTACCATATTCATGGAACCATTGAATAAATCCGGTGCCCTTTTAGATTACAATATACTACTAGTTAAAACTTTATAAGCGGATAGCAAAAGCGTACCGTTTTTAATCCTTTCAATGAATAAGATGTGCATTTCAATATATATACATTGTAAAATATGAATAATACAACAAGAGGCGTACTAAATATTATTGTAATATAATATAATGCTCTTATAATTTATTTTACAGGGCGTTTCATAATGTTCTTCGGGGTTACAAAAATTCAGTACAAAAAAACTATTTCACTTACCTAAATGGAAATTGTACGAGCCGATGCAGGGACATTAACACGAAAGTCTAGCTCTTGAAAAACATGTTCTAACACGTCCCTGTCGATAGAGTTGATTGCATTGATTATGCAATCCTTCAGCTCAGCCATATCGTTTGGCATTGGTGGAATAAACACCTTGGCTTTCACATAACCCCAGATAAAGTAGCCACATGAGATCTGGTGATGTTGGTAGCTACAGCATAATTTGTTGGTCTCCTTCAGACGCGCGTCCTATTCAGCACCGACGTGTTTCATCTCCATTAGATAGATGCTGCATTAATTGAAGATGGTACGGTTTGAATAATAAACGTGAAAAATTTTAAAATAAAAAAAGTTGAATTTTATGACGTGCAAAAAACCGGATATGTGAAAAAATTTTCAGTTTTCTCCGTTCCGGTTACCCTTATATACAATATTCTCCCCTTACCGTCTCTTTATATTAGAAATTTTAACATTCGCGAAAAGGAACACAGAGTTATTTGCAAAAATAAGTGCAATCATAATTATGAATCTCACTAGAGCGATGACTACAGAGTTGAATACTGTAATGTAGAAAGTCAAAGTTTTCGAAAGGAATTCACTACAATTCCGTTAGGTTTTTTAAAAAATTACCTCGTTTTAAGTTAAACCTCTATAGCTTCAAACCAGCCTCTTGGCTGATGATTTAACAACAACAATCATCTAAAATAAGACTCCCTAATTTAAAACATTTTATCGAAAAGTAAAAAGGTTTCTAGTAAACATACATTTTGTTCTGATCAGGAGTTATTAAAATATTTTAGAAAGAATGCTCTTGATGTGTGGTCTGAATAGAATTTAGACTTATATAATAATGTATAGTGTAAATGACAAACCTGTAATTCCAATGCACAATTTTAGTTAAATTTAAGTAATAATCTACAAGTTAATTTTTAGTGAATACTTTATGGTACAGGATTGTAAACAAAATTATGTCCAAATTGTTTGTAAAATTAGATTTTAACCCTTTATATGGCAGTACTATGGGGCAAATTATACGTGTTTTAAGTTGTTAAATTTTGTTTTATAGGGACTTGAATAATGTGTTTCTAGTGCCAGATTAGTAAGATATTTGTTTTTTTATATTAAGCCCTGGTAAGTATACTTACCAATTAACGTTTATTGAAATGGAAATTACATAGTGTTTAGTGGTAAAAAGGCTTATTAAAGCAACTTGTAGCACTATATAACAGAAAATCGTGTAGAATACCTTATCTCAACTTTATATTATCATAAATGCTTGCTTTCCTGTAAAAAACTTGAATTTTCTAAGCAATGTACAAAACTAAGAACAAAACAACACGGATGCGTACGCTGGTATGAATCCTTACCACATTCGTGTAACTCATGAAGCAAACGGTTGCTGTGCACTAATTTTAAAATGTAGATAGCCTACTCACCAGAAAACATCTATAAAACCATAAAATGCCAATAGGATTCAACTGCATAGCTTATTTTAATAAAATCGACCTTATTTCCCGTGGTAAGTATACTTACCAAAGAGTAAGTGCCGGAACCGATAACCCATAACCGGCTTTACGAAACAAGAATTTAAAGACAATGAAGAGGAAAGGTTTAGGAACAAAGTAACAACGGGTTTCAGAGTAAGGGTACTTGTAAGTTGTATTGGTAAGGTGATCAGTGCAATAGAGAATAGAGTGAAAAGAGAGCAAACAGAGTACACGTAGAAAGATTATCTATAATGTAGAATGGGCATGGTGGGCGGTGTTGAAAAGTGAGAGGGTGATCCAGGGAAGATTGATAATGTCTATTCCTTTTTTTGGTCTCTGACAAAAAATAGAGATTTATTTGTTTATTTTATCCATCTGTCAAAGTACTGTAATAATTTTCGTGTAAGGAACTAAGTAGGTGTATTTTATTCGATAAAACAATTTATTATTAAATTAATAATAAAACATGGTGAATCAAAGAATTTATCAAAAATTAATATACGGAATTTGATCTCAGTGGTGTCAAAAACAAAAAGTACCTTTGTGAGGCTTAACCAAAAAGTTATACATAAAGCTAGGTAAAATGTTACACAGAGCTGCACAGTGAGAAAGAAGTATGCAAAGGGCTTTACGAAGCAAGAATTTAAAGACAATGAAGAGGAAAGGTTTAGGAACAAAGTAACAACGGGTTTCAGAGTACGGGTACTTGTAAGTTGTATTGGTAAGGTGATCAGTGCAATAGAGAATAGAGTGAAAAGAGAGCAAACAGAGTACACGTAGAAAGATGATCTATAATGTAGAATGGGCATGGTGGGCGGTGTTGAAAAGTGAGAGAGTGATCCAGGGAAGAAGAAGACGACGAAGATGAGAATGTTGTAGTTTCCAGCCAATTAGGATTGATTAGAACTCCACGATGCTAGGATGTTGCAGCTGGTTTCATTAACAGATTGTAGAAGTGGGGTTCAAAATACAGCTTCAGGGTGTCTGCTACTAAACATTCTCTATATTCACTGTTCTGGAGTTGGGGTTAAGGGGTTCACATTTCACAAAACCCGTATATCTTTAACCTTATCCGCACTAAACCGTTTCTCGTTCGTATCTCTTTACTTCAAACCACCTTCTAAACGTACATTATACACCCACTAATACATTCACACTACTACAACGATTATAGTATAACTTGCTTTTAAAAGCTCGTTTGCTATTTCACTATCTTCCTTCAAAACCAAATTTTCTCTGATACGATTTACCCAATGATTCACCTCATCTTATGTTTATCGCTTGTTAAGCTTGTAATTTTATCTATACAGTTTATAAAAAAATTTTACTCTTATTGATATTTTTATATAAAATTAATTTCTCTAACTTCAACTTTTAGTCTTCGTCCTGGAAATATGCCCATTTATAACTCTTTAGGGACTGGTAATTCCCCAAGTAACTCTGTAACACACCTCGGACTGTTTAACACCTATATGAAAAGTAAAAAGTTGTTTAGGTCATCGGCTAAAAGACTGGTTTGAACCTTAAGAGGTTTATCAAAGAAAAACGTGGAGTGAAGTGATTTACCATGGCTTCCTCGCTAAGTAGATGTGTATGCTTATCAACATGCCAGTCCCTCAGAAAAGCAATTACTTTTTTTCTCTTGCCTATATGAATATATAGGAAGGAAAGTTATGTTTTCATGTTGATTTTTCGAAATCAAGTTTTCACCAGAAGTTATCACCCAAAAAACTTGTTTTTAGCGACTGATGTGTGTGTGTGTGTATGTGTGTGTGTGTGTGTGTGTGTGTGTGTGTGTGTGTGTATGTGTGTGTGTGTGAAAAATATCTCAAGAACGGAACATCGTACGTAGTTGAAACTTGAAAGTAATGTTAGATACCACCAGAGGACCGAACACGAACATTTCCATAAAAATCTGTCAACCAAAAGTAGTAGTTTATTCGTGTCATTTTTTCACTTTTTTGCGATTTTCTCAAAATTAGCTTCTACGATTTTTTTAAATCGCCTCATTTACTAAATTTTTTATTCTCTGCAAGATAAGGTAGGCGACTTTAATATGCATTTAACGCAAAAAATGTATATATATATATATATGAATAGTTGTAGAGAATTTAGAATCCTACAACTTTTACAGCTTATATATCTATATAACGCTTAGTTTAGCGGTAATAAGTGATTTTCTGGTATTTTTTTTCATGAAAATCTGTAAAAATGGTTTTTTTAAGATTTCTCCCTTAGTATGCATTTTACGACCAAATATGTGGAAATTAAAAGATTTGCAACTTTTGTCTAGAGTATTTTTCTTTAAAGAGCCTAGTTTATCGTGAAAGAGTGATTTCTCGTATTTTTAAGCAAAACTGAGGTTGATTTTCATTTTGCGTACCTATTTCACTCATGATTAAAGTAAGGTTATACTTTTTGAGGTTAGTTTTTTTTCTAATGTTTTATTGCTAAAGGTAGGTTACATTTTTCAATATTTTCATTGGCAAGAGAAAGTCGTATGAGTGTTTCACACCAGTTTTTTACCTTGCAAATAACACATTCACTTCATTCACCGCAGTGTCTGACTGTATTATGAAATTCATTATTGGTGGAGGAGATAACTCGGACTATATTACTTTTCAAATTTGATGACCTTTGCTGTTCCACGCGTTCAGACCAACCAACGTTTCCCAGCGTTGTCAGATTGTACTAATATATTAGCCTGACAAACATTACGCGCACATGCGAATGAGAGCCATTTGTTCACTCGTGTCTTGCATCTCGTACTGAACACGTCGATTAAAGAACGCGTTGACATACAATACTTTATAATTTTTGGTTTTATGTTCATAGGTTATATTTCTGCCCATAACAGACAGGTGGAGTGTCAAATTATTTACACACAATCTGTTCGTTGCAGGGCTAAAATAAATAGTTCTGTTTCTTATCACATGGTCAGTCAATTAAATGACTGAATCATTTAAGAACAGAAGAGGTAGAGGTGTAAAAGACACTAATCAGAGTTATTTCCTCTGAAAGTAATGAATTTCACTATACAGCCAGACCCTGTGGTAAATGAAGTGAAGGTGTCATTTGCAGGGTGGAAAGTGAGTGCTTTTCGGAGGGCCTGGTATGCTGATAAGCATACTCTTTCAACTCAGTGAGGAAGGCATAGGTAAACCACCTTACTCCTCGTTTTTACTTAGTAAAACTTCTAGAGGTTCAAACCAGCCTTTCGGCTGTTGACCTAAACAACAACAGGTTATATTTGTTATTGAAAGATCAAAAAAAGGCTGACAAAATATATAACAAGTTACAAAAGTAAGCCTTGGCAACGTTGCAGACAAGTCATTGGCTAGCTATGAAGTAAGTAGCTAGTAATACGTACGTTCAAAGCTCATCAACTTTGAAAAATAGAAAAGCATCTTTTACACTTCTACTTCTGTCTGTTCTGACTATATATGGTAAGAACTAAAACTATTGTTTCACTGGAACTACTGCTTACCTATTTGTAGCCATGGAACTAGCAAATCAAGTGCAAAAATAATTTAACACTCCACTTGCCTGTTTTGGGCAGGCTATAAAAAGGACATACAAAATAAACGGTGAGGGTAAGGTAGTTAAAAACCACAAGGTGTGGCTATTAAATAACAAGACTGACGTTGTAAAAAAATTTATTTTTATTTTATACATAATCACTTATTGTTACCTTCAATATACACTCCTTCTCTATCCCTACAACGCTCCATGCAAATTTTCCATTGTTGGAAACAGTGCTGGAAGTCATCTTCTGTCAGCTCCTTCAGGACACGTGCCGCTTTCTCTTTTACTGCTTCCACTGACTCAAATCTTGTCCCAGTCAGATCTTCCCAGTCAAATCTTTGTCAGTCAGATGCTGCAAGATCTGGTGAATAAGGTGGATGTTCTAACACTGAGATGCTGTACTTGGCTAGGAACCTCTTGACAACAGATAACGCGGAATGAGCTGGCGCATTGTCTTGGTGGAGAACCCATAATTTTTCCTTCCACATTTCGGGGCGTTTTTTTCTTACTCTTTGACGTAGTTTAAAAAGTACCTCAAGGTGTAATATTGATTAATCTTTTGACCTTCAGGAACCCAGTGAAGGTACACAATCCCATGGATATAAAAGAAAACAATCACCATTGCTTTAAATTTTGACTTGCTCATTCGAGCTTTTTTGGCTGTCGGTGAAGTTCGGCTCTTCCAGGGCATGGAATGGCGCTTTGTTTCCGGATCATAAGTAAAAAACCACGTTTCATCACATGGTTTTATCTTCTGCCTGTTCTCTCAGGTGAAACTTACAATAAAAGGGAGAAGATATGAGTCTGTGGAAACTGTAAAAGATAAAACGGCACGTGCCTGAAGGAGCTGACAGAAGATGACTTCCAGCACTGTTTCCAAAAATGAAAAATTCGCATGGAGCGTTTAGGGATAAAGAAGGAGTGTATTTTGAAGTTGACAATACGTGATTATGTATCAAATTAAAATTAATTTATTTACTTCAGTCTCGTTTTCAATAACCACACCTCATATATTTGTAATACTGTATTATCTATCTCACTAATGTATTTTGTAGAATCTAAACATTGATGATATTTAGTTGTGATTGAATTTACAACCGTAAACATATTTTAATGGACAATGCGCCACATTGTAGTGTACAATTGTAATAAATCTGGTGTGAAACACTCGTAAGACCTTATTTTGTCAATGTAAATACTGAAACATGTAATCCATGTTTAACAATGAATGAAGAATGTAAAATGAAAAACAATCTAATTTTAAGCATGAATGAATGACGCAAATTCTAAATCAATCTCTGTAGAACTTTAAAACAAATGAATGTAAAATCACTGACTCCATAGAATAAAATGCTTGAAGTAGAAGTTGTAGACTTTTTAATTTTAAAAAACTTTGATTATTATTTACACTTTTATCATTAAGTACAATAACCAAATTTTAAAACTTTTCAATTTTTTCCGTTTTTTAATGAGAAAATACGAAAAATCTCTTAGTGATTATCAAAATTTTACGTAAGTTTAGTTTAGAATTAATTTTTGTTGTTTGGGTCAACAGCCGAAAAACTGGTTTGAACCTCTAGAGGTTTTACTAAGTAATAAAGAGGAGTGAGGTGATTTACCCATGCCTTCTTTACTGAGTTGAAAGATTATGCTTATCAGCATGCCAGGCCCTCTGAAAAGCACCGACTTTCCATCCTGCAAGTGACACCTTCATTTCATACACCACAGGGTCTTGCCATACTGTATAGCGAAATTCATTACTTTCAGAGGAGATAACTCTGACTTGTGTCTTTTACACACCCCTACATTTTCTGTTCTTAAATAGGTCAGTCATAATTAATAGGCTGACTATTATAATAAAAAGCAGAACTATTTTTTGTAGCCCCGGAACCAACAGATCGAGTGCAATTTAACACTGCACCTGCCCGTTATGGGCAAAGCACAAATTTAACATTAATTATTAATGCTAAACTAAACTTTTGAATAAGTTTTAATATTGTAATATTAAAATAAAAGTTTTATATTTAAAATTTTCTCCAATGTTGTTTATACACGCTTTTGCCCTAAAGTGATGAAGTTTTCATAGTAAAAAAAATTTTAACCACGTGAGACCCCAAGAATTTTTACATTTATGGTGCTGACTCTATCGTGTAGAGCATAAAAGATTCGATGTTTTTAAAAAATAGTAAGAGCCGCTTATGAGAAAATCAGAAAAATTTAAAAATTGCGCGAATAAACTACTACTTTTGTTTGACCGATTATTATGAAAATATTTGTGTCTGGTCCTATTGTAGTACATAACTTAAGTTCCCAGTTCCAACTTCATAAAATATTCTGTTCTTGAGATATAGGCCTAATTCACATACGCTCGCGCTTATGTAAAACCAAACGTATCAAATTTTTCCGCTATTCTAAGTATTGCATTCTTCACAAAATTGGGTTCTTATTCGTTTTCTGATTCAGAAGAATGGCAAATTTTTTCTAATAAACAGTAATTGTGATTTACAAAAAAAAATAACTCCGGGAAATTTTTATACAATTATAAAAAAATGGGGCGTTTTATTATATCAAAAATTCTCGGGACTTTTTTTCTAAATCACATTTAAAGTAAATTAAAAATATTTTGCCATTAATCTAAATTAGAAAATTAGTAAATATCAGAGTCTGTGGAAAATACCATATATTTACTTAAAGAGTGGATAAATCTGATTTGTATGGTTCCGCCATTTTGAATTGGGAGATTGGAGAGAAGTTTGCATTACTCAATTTTCCTCATCTTAAAAAGAGATTTAAAATGACGCCACTTAGTAACTGGTTCTATTTAAAATTTTCGTCTTGCACCCCTTCTCCAGAACTAAAGGATAGTGATTGAAACTTCCAAATGGTGCCAATTGGTTATAAAAATTCTTGAAAATTTTGATGTAAAACCCGTAAGACGTTTAAAATTTTAAAGAGCTAACGGAAATTTTGCATAATTTTATATATGTATTAAATGTTTATTAATTTAAATTTTCTGAGATGATAACCAAATTGTATTGATGTTACTTTAAATTGCATTGTTTAATTATTTCTTAATTTTGTTATATGTTTGGGTTTCTAATTTTATATGTATATTTATATAATTAATTATTGAAGTTGTTTATTAATGAAGAAACAGAAATTTCTGTGGTGACTTAGATCAAGGGCTCAAAGAGTATAATTTATTTTTGTTACAGTTATCTAAGGCATACCTACTTTAAATACTACAGTACGTTGATGTTTAGGTCAAATAGACGATAGGCTGGTTTGAACCGCTAGTGGTTTACTGACTAAAAACGAGGAGTTAGGTGGTTTACTATTGTTTTCCTCACCGAGTTGAAAGAATATGCTTATCAACGTGCCCGGCCCTCCGGAAAGCACTTATTTTCCACCCGGAAAATGACACCTTCACTTCATTCACCACAGGGTCTGGCTGTATAGTGAAGTTCATTGTTCTCAGAGGAGGTAAGTAACTCTGAGTAGTGTCATTTACCCCTCTAACTCTTCTGTTCTTAAATAGTTCAGTCATTTAATTGGCTGACTGCGTGCTAAGAAACAGAACTATTTTTTGTAGCCCTGGAACCAGCAGATAAGAGTGCAATTAGTTTAACACACCACCTGCCCATTATGGGCATACGTACAGTATATAATCGATTATTACAAGATATTTAATTGAATTTATCAGTACTCGAGATTGCATTCAAAAGTTGGATATTAAACAAAGATAAGATATAAGTTACTTGACTTTTATTTTTATTTATCCATTTATTTTTTAGTATACGCATTTCAGATATATCTAGGTTTTAAGTTATACATTATTTACCTAATGCGAATTATTACAACACAGAACACCTATTCAAGCGATACAACACATGATTTTACGTGCGACAACGCAGTGCCCATACTGCGTCAGAATAGTGTTACACAGTAACTTACGTCACGAAACAAATTTGTAACATGTGGAAACCTTCTCATACAAAAACACATATACAAGGATGATACAGGTAATAAACTTATTAAAACTACTCTTTAAGAGGAATTGAATATTACTAATCCTGTTTCCGAATTGAAATTTTAATTTCCTGACTTCCGGTTTTGGGCCTTGGTCGAAACCGGAACTTTAAACCTAATCTAGGCCCACTAGTTTTTTTGTAGATTACTAAACTGTTTGTGGATATCTCATGTAGTTTTTTTGGCTTCTTTTGTACCATTGTGAAGTACAAACAATGGAAGTTATAGGAATTCCTAATTACTGTAACTTCCAGAGCTAAGGTAAAACCCTTCAACTGTTGAATGGGAAAACCCCCCATTGTTATACGTGGTTACATTAGCATAGTAATTAGACATTAAGTTATAAGTATAGCCTACTGTCAATCTTTTGATTCGGATTTGGCGGGTGTATTTCGCTCTCTGTGTTTTTGGGCCTTTCTTCCACCTGCCAACTTACAGCCAATTATTGGGATGGTTTTCTTTCGTTTTGGCCCTCCAGGTTTATCAGGTTTATTGAATGGGTGGTAGGAGAGGGAGGCTTATCGACCAGATATTTCATAATTTGAAATGTCGGAGACCGAAATCAATTGCATTGAGAATTCACCTTGGAAGAGTTGTTTAAGTAGGAAAAATTGTTAGAAGAGGTGACCAAAAAACGAAGAAAACAAGAAGAAGAAAGAGAAGAGACATTTAGTTTGAAGTAAATTCATTTCATAAATATTAAGGGTTTTTACGTTTTGTGTTTTATTAAAGTCGCGGGAGAATAAGGTTAGTTATATTTAAAATAGATTAGGGTAATTATAGGAAAATTTTGTCAGTAATTGACGCATTAAATGTTTTATTTGGATGCAAAGAAACATAGTTTTATTTATTTAATTGTTCCATACTCTACAGCTAGAGCTGGCGCCTGATATTGTATTTATTATCTATTTTAAATCTATCTAAAGATTTGTCCACAGGTCTATATTTAAAATGGTGCACGGTTCTCGACCACTTCTGATAGAAACCAGAACATTAAACCTAATAATCTCTATATCTACTTTTTAAAAGGAATTGAATGCCACTAATTTTGCTTCCAAATTCCGACTTTGGTTTATTGACTTCCGGTTTTGGGTCACTTCCTACTGAAACCGGAACTCCAAACCCAAACAGACGCACTCATTTTTATGCAGATTACGAATCCGGAAACCGTTTGTTACTATATCTTGCAGTTTCTTACATCTGGATGTGGTGGACGGACATCGAAAACAAACGTTGGGAAAAAGTTGCCACTAATGACTCATGGTTTGTCAGGAAGTTAGCAAGATTTACCGTTCGTGGGTTCACCCTGATTAAAGGTCCTTTAGAAAATGATTCTTGTAGCAAATTAGGATAATCATTTTATATTCAGATGATGTTATGAAATGTTTAAAATATTTCATGTGGCCTGTAAAAAGCAGAAAATGGTGTGTTTAAAGTCGTAAGTGGATAATTAAAAAATAAGAATACCTTTAAAGACGTGTTTAATTACACGAATACTTAAAGAGGCCTACTTAAGCGAGTTGTAAAAGGAAGGGGTTGTATACGGGATTGTAGGGTGGGAAAGTTTCGTTTCATAATGGGGTTTAATTTCCTCCCTGTATTGTATAACACAAATTTTGGGTCACACTTTGTATTTTCTATTAGTTAATTTTCTTGAAGTAACTTTAGTATACAAAAGTAAGATGTTTTATATCATAAAAATTTGTTACTACAAAAAAAAACAAGATTAACTGCTTTTATAAAATATAAATTAAACTTGCACTATTCTATTCAATCCAACACTGTTCATAAAAAATATAGGGCATGTTCCTAAAATAAGAGCCATTTAGTCATTAAAAACATATATTTATTAAGAAAAACACATTTATTAACGGATTTGTCCATTCAAACGTTCTAATATTTTAAACATTTCAAAATCAAATGTTTCTTACTTCCTCTTGCTTTATATGAATATACTGTGCTTCCCAAAACATTTGACGCATTGTTGTTGTTTAGGTCAACAGCCGAAAGGCTGGTTTGAACCTCTAGAGGTTTTACTAAGTAAAAACGAGGAGTAAGGTGGTTTACCATTGGCTTCCTCACTGAGTTGAAAGAGTATGCTTATCAGCATGCCGAGCCCTCCGAAAAGCACTCACTTTCCACCCTGCAAATGACACCTTCACTTCATTCACCACAGGGTCTGGCTGCATAGTGAAATTCATTACTCTCAGAGGAGATAACTCTGACTAGTGTCTTTTACACCTCTACCTCTTCTGTTCTTAAATAGTTCAGTCATATAAGTGGCTGACTATGTGACAAGAAACAGAACTATTTTTTTAGCCCTGGACCAAACAGATAGAGTGCAATTAAAATAACACTCCACCTGCTCGTTTTGGGCATATTTGACGCATAAGGAAATTTTTATAAGACAACGTACTGTCAAAATGAATCTTATTCTAAGGATGTAATCTTACTTTTATTACTCCAGTATTTAGGAAACGGAATAAAAATGAGTCTATAAAAGATTTTAAAAGATAATTATTTAAATATTAATAAAATAATGACGAAATGTTATTCAATTTCGATAGCACGGTATAGGCTACTTCAGAAAAATTTCGCGTATGTTTATGCCTGTTTAATCTATGTTCGTTTAGGTGTCACTTGAAATTTTCCTTTTTATAATTTTATTATCGTACGAGAGTCGCGAATTCAAATCCCAAACTAATTAAAAGTACTTTTTTATATAGGCCGTACGATATTTTAAAATTTTTAGCTTATTTAAATTTTGAGTTATTAGTAAAATTCTAAACCCCTGTTAACTCCTTAACCGCTCATTAATTCGGTGATTTCCAAAAACCATTTGTTTTATGTAGGCCGTACGATATTTCAGATCTTCAGCTTATTTAAATTTTGAGTTTATAGTAAAATTCTGGACCCCTGTTATCCCCTCAACCGGTTATTAATTCGGTAATGTCCAAAAACCATTCTATTCAGTATAAAAAAACTAACATAAATTCATTAATGTTATGGAACAGCGATTGACCAAGTTCTTCCACTCCCCGATTGCGGGGAGTGGAAGTTTCCCCACAGCCCCATGTTGCCGCGTTGTTACTCGGTAGGTCTACTACCTATTTTTATTAGCATACCTGGGACCTATCCTTCCATCATACGCATAACAATCATAACAATACAGTGTTAATACCCATTCATCATTTACTTACAATAGTCAACTAAACTACTAGTTTAATTTTACGTCGGAAGGCAACTTTAGCAGGAAGAGAAAAAAACACAACCGATTAGAAGACATGGCAACATGGTTAAGCTTCTTCCATCCCCCGCAGCATAAACTATTATTTAAATATTTTAAAAATTCTACTGAATAACTGGTCAATCGCTGTTCCATAAGATTAATGAATTTCTTTTAATTTTTTTTATTCTGAGTACAATGATTTTTTTTGAAATATCCGACTTAATGAGTGGTTAAGGAGTTAACAGGGGTTCAGAAATTTACTAATAACTCAAAATTTAAATATGCTACAAATCTGAAATTATGTACATACAATAGCAACATACAGGTTTATATTCCAGCGAAATCTCAAATAAATCGGTTGAGCGGTGTTTGAGTTTTAAGTCTCTAAATGCATTCAAGGTGTTGCAGCAACAAAAAAACTGGCTCTTATTTTCTTCTCATTCTGATATCGGAATTTTAATAAACGCTAAAAATATGAAACTGACATGTAACAATGCAGATTAAAATCAGCTAAATTTTTTTGTATAGTACGTTAAAATTGAACAAGCGGTTTTGATGAAAGAAGGCTCCAAACTCGGGTATATTTAATAAAAAATCGACAGTAATTCTGTAAATATTACGACTTGTAGGCAGGCATGAAATTATCTATACCAATAGTAATATGGAAGAAATACCTAGTTGATTTATTATTTTGGTTTTTACAAAAAGAGGGATACTAGACTTCGAGGTGTAATACAAAATTTGGAGCTTTGGGGTTGACCTTCAACAACGCACATCTGCAAACAGAAAGATATATATTCAATATTTCGAACCTTTGTTATGTCATAAGAAATATACGAATGACAGGAATATAGTTTTACCATATAGACTGGTTGAATAGCAAGGTAATGAAGAGAATGCATGAGGTAATATTACCTCCTCAACACGGAACGTATTTTAAGGAAATTAACATTTATATTGTAATGATATTTTTTGTAAGTAATGGGAAAATGAATAAATAAATAATAAGAATAATGTTGAGAGTACAGTGTCCAATGTAAATTTCTTTTAGGTCTACGTCACATTTGTAACCATGGTATAGATTGGGGAGGAAAGTATTAATTAATTTATAATTTTATCAATGATACACGATAAATTTTTTTCAATTTAACAGAATACATAATCTAGTATAATACATACTTATATAAAATCTATTATTGTTTTCAAAAAATTGAAGACGTGGCTTGCTCTGATTGCACTTCTGATTTCACCTCTCCCACTATTATGCATCGATACTATCCCATTACTGCCAGTCCAGCCGTTAATAATCGCTTACGCGGCTTCCACTTTTACAAATAGGAGTTGGGGGGAACTCTTTCCCTGTCATCAGTTGGCTGATGTGCCTAGGCAATGTTTTAATATGTTTTTCTGATGTATGTAGTGTGTATATTACCTTGACTTTGTTTATTTTTTGTTTCAGGTAATACAAACGATTTCTGAAATTCAATGGTAAAGTACTTATAGTATTTTAAATATATTTCTGGTAATAGTAATAGATATAAGAGTATTTTTTCGAACGACTTTATACCAAATAAATAAAATGAACATGACTTTAGCACAATGTTTTTAAAAAAAATGTTACATAATGTCATATTATGTTTATTACTTAAGATGCTCTAGGCTGTGCAACAGCGAAATGATTGTTTAAGTCGTCTATTTGAAAAATAAACAAAATGTTACTTCTTTATAAGATTAGCATTGATAAATTTTGTGATAAATGACATGGTCAGCCAATTATGACTGAATCATTTAAAAACCAGAAGAGGTAGAGGTGTAAAAGACACTAGTCAGAGTTATCTCGTCTGAGAGTAATGAATTTCACTTTACAGCAAGACTCTGTGGTGAATGAAGTGAAGGTGTCATTTACATGGTGGAAAGATTATGCTTTTCAGAGGGCCTGGTATGCTGATAAGCATACTCTCAACTCTTTAAGGAAGGCAATAGTAAACCATCTCACTTCTCGTTTTTACATAGTAAAACCTCTAAAGGTTCAAACCAGCCTTTTGGCTGTTAACCTAAACAACATTGATAAATTTAAAAATTTTATTTTTTAACCCTTCGGTGTAAGTTACAGTCTGTTTAATTTACGAACAATAAGCAACCCAACGACACAGTGAGATGAAGATGATAATAAATGTGATATGTAAATGACCTGTGGTCTTGTACAGATTGAGGGCGACCATTCCTTAAAGAGTACGGTTAATTGAACCCCAGCCATGAACGTACCCTGATAACCACTATCCAGTATTCAAAATACTGTCCAGTGTGTAATTGGTAATTGGTTTGCTGGTATTTGTCCCACCACCTCCCCTCCAATTGGTCGCCGTAAGGCATAGACCCGGAGGCCGTTCCTAAGAACGCTTAATTTGTTCGAATGTGACGGCGATAGTCACCTAAAATATAAGTAAGTTAATTGAATAAAACTAAATTCGAGGGCGAGTTGGAGCCAGGCCGGCAGACCTGAGAAGTGTGCACTGCTCGCCCTCATGTCGTAATGCCTCTTGGGGCTCAACGCCCTTGTCAGAAATTAGAAAAATTGATCCTAATAGTCAACCTAAAACTAAATAAGAAATTAAAAATTAATTATAATTGAAAATTAATTATAAGGAATTAAATAAAAATAAATTAAAAGAAAAATTAAGTCCTAAAGTCGCCTTATTACCAACAAGAGCTTGTCCACCAATGTATAATTTAGATCGGTGTCAGTTGATTCGAGATGAGACAGCATTATCCCTTTATTAATCTACATGTCGACGGTAGAACGTAGCTACCTCGTCAAGGAACCCCCACACCGGCCGAGCATGCACCTCACGGCACAAGCTCGAACGTTCCGTTGCGGGTATTTTTCCAAATATTTATTTCAGTTTATTCATTAGTTTTAAAGTTACATTTATATATTAATATGATTGGCATATTCTATTCATATTTTACTGTAACTGAAATATCTCGAGAACTAATTAAGCATCGATAACGTATGTATGCTTAAAATGCTCTGGACATTACGCGTAATCGAACGAAATGTAAGCTAATTAATTTGGTCCAGCTGGTATAAAGTTATGATGGTACATAGAAATAACGGATGTCCGACCATAACTTCAGTACAAATAAACCGAATTAGATAAGTGAGAGTTCATTTAATAGTGTACAACGTCCTGAATATTTATGCTGACGTTCATTATTTTAACTCATATAGATCTAGATATATCTATAAATATTAATTTCAGTTTAAGTTTGTGTTAATTCTGACCTACTAGTGGCTGGTTTGGTGTAGCGCTTAACACGTGGCCACTCTGTGTATTGCTTTGTGTATAGATGACGAACACCATATTGGATCATTCCGTACCTTTTTCCATTATAAAGCTTCTGAAAATAATCAGTGCTGCGTATTTTAATTTAAAAACACCAAGATCTTACTTTTATTTTACGTCCAACTGTTTTTTTTTTCATTAATAATATTGTTGAAGTTGAAAGGAAGCAGATAACAAAATGATTAAAGAATATCAGACCTGACAGGGATCAAAATCAGTACACCAACATACTGTCCACATTATCAAGAAACCCGTTCGAAAAACGAATAATTTAACTAGTTAAGATTTACTGTTGTCGTTACCATGTACTTATGGTTTTTACTTAATCTATATTTAGTAAAGGAAATACATTTTATTCCATAATAAAAAAGTAAAAAAAAAGTTGTTTGCTTCTCTATTTTCGGATTTATGTTTAATCGAAAATTCCACCTTTACATAAACCTTTTCAACTTCTATGTAAGGTACCAATAGCCCTATCTGTTGTCGCCGACCGAGGCTGACGACACGTGACAAAAGGTTTGCGAATTTGGTGTCCCTGAAGGGCCGATTCAGTTTTATGGTGGTGGCCCTAAAAAGGACTATTGTAGATAGTGGAAAGCGGCGAGCCGGCGTGTTAAGAGCGAAGCCCAAAGAGTGACGGCTCGGCTACCGGGTTCAGGCTTAGCGCTTCCTTAGCGGCAGTTGAGTCCCCACTGCCGCGTGACAGTGGTGGCCCCCAGAGCTCCGTAGTGTGGGGTCGACATAGGCCGAGGGGTTCTCTCCAGTTTTACGCCGAGCTCAAGTTTTCACCGTGACGCTATCAGGCACGCACGGGGCTTTCTTCGGCGGCCGGGTGGGCGAACGCTGACCGGTGTGGGAATGTAGCGTTTGCCACCGGTAGCGTCAACCACGGATGGTGCGTCTGAACTCGGCTGGGTTTTTCTTCTTTCTTGCTTGCTCTCTTTTTCTTGTTCTTCCCAGTTCGGAAGCTGGATGGCGAGTGCCCCTTGTGGGCCAGTGCGGCGGCTTAAATCCCCTTCTGGCGATCCACTTCATGGTGGACTTCACGCTCCCCGCAGCAGGCAGGTTCTGGGGCCGTCTGCAGGCGCTGATAATGTTGGGACAGTCGGCGACACCGTAATTCGGTTTACCGAGCTGTTTTTTTTTGAGGATTTTATAATGTTGTCTCTTACAAAATATTTACGGTATCATATAATCCATTAACCCCATAGAACTTAATAAGACATAAAAATATATAAAATAAGTAAGTAGTAAAGTTCCGTGCTTTATGATTGAGTAATAGTGTGCAGTTATTTGTTGGAGGAAAATGAAAATTTTAATTATGCTATTTGAACCATAAGGCGTCTAAAATGTACAAAGTTTTGTTATCAATCAGAAATGCCTAGCCCGACAGGTGTTTTTTATTGCATAATTTTAAGACAAAGTTGGTTGTACTTCGCTCTGTATAAACTGTTCTTTCTATTCAGACCCGAATGATTGCCTACGAAACTTTTTTATTTTGTCCCATTTTTTATCTAAGATTCTTCTTTTTAAAAAATAAACAGGACGGCAAACAGCATTAACTTTTACGTGTTTCATCAAGCAGTATAATATTTTCATTCACTCATGATAAATTTTTGTATTTTGTCTATATCTGTAATAATTTGATGCTATCAATAAAGTCGAATGACTCATTATGGTACGGTATGAAAGAAAAATGTAAACGATAAAAATAATTAAACCTTAAAATACCTTTTTTGTCATCTATCTCTCGACTGGATTGTCGCAGTTCTCCAAGCTGTTTATTTTGCGCAAATCATTTCATGTCTGCACACCTGTAACACCCTACATCTTTTGTAATTTACTTTATATATTCTAACTTTCGCCTCCCCCTACAATTCACTTCCTCAATATTACCCTCTATTATTGATAGACTAATACCTGGATGTCTTAAGATATGCCTCACTAGCCTATCCCTTCTTCTGGTAAGATGTTTCCATATACTTCTTTTTTTATCCACTCGCCTAAGAACCTCTAAATTACTTATTTCTCCACCCACCTAATCTGCAACATTTTCCATAACACCACATTTCAAAAGCTTTTATATTCTTCTGTTCTACAGCTCCTATCACCCATGTTTCACACTTTTATAAAGCTACACTTCAAACATAGTGTTTCAAGAAATGTTTCCTAATCAGTAAGTCAATGTTCGTAATCAGTAAGCTGTTTTCATTTCAAAGGCTTTTCTAGCTTGAGCAATTCTACTTTTGATGTCCATAATGCTGGAAAAAAGTTCCTGCATCTCCGCCTGAGAAAGATGAGGAACTATGTGATTAGTTTATATTGTCTCCATTCATGGTCTGATGGGATATGTCACACGATAAAACACCATCCTAGTTATATTTTAAATATAAGTGGTTTTATCCACAAGATTATTGTAAAATGTTTGGTATTATTTTCTTATTCCGCCATTTTGTTTTGATTAATCATAAGCAAATGAAACTCGAGAGTACTTTTTCACGTACCTATTTATTATATTTGTAAATTTTTCATTCTGTAGATTGTGCGATACGTCCGGTATGTTAATTAAAAAATAGTAACCTCTTCGGTTGACACCCGATATATTACATACTCTGAATTCAGAAAATTTCATATGAAAATATGAAAAAAAAATTTGCTTAAAAACATGATTTTCTCATTTTTTGCGTACTCTTTGCTTTTAGAATAAGATAGCCGAATACATAAAAGTTTGAAACAATAACTCGTATGATGATGATACTTGTCTCAAGTCATGTAACCTCATGATGTTCCATCATGAGTTTTAGAACTACTAGTGAAATTTCAGTTTCCTTCTAAGAAAAATGAACCAGGGACGGTTTGTTTAAAAGTTGAATTTGTGATCACTACAGTATCGATATGGTCAAATTAAATTTCTTTCGTTCGATAAAAGATTAATGAATAAATTGATACCATAAATGATTTACTGAGGAAAATAAACCAGAATTCTAATACCGATTTAAATCACTATTACCGAGTTGCTGTGAACGTAGAAATGAAGCACCAAGTACTAAATTGCCCTGTACGGTTCAACGAGTTTAATCGAATTTTCCCGAGTAATTTTCCAATTAACCTAACAACTCTTCTCTGGTAACTATTTCCTGTCTTTAAAATCTTTCGTCATCAACTCCAAAATTTTGGAAAGTAAGGTTACTGTTAAATAAGTACACTGTAGTAATGGAGAAGAGAGAGAGAGAGAAAGATTCAGGAGAAAGAAGGAGATAGTTAATACCTCTGTAAATATAGCAATTAATACAGTAGTCGCAATATTACCAAGTAATACTAACTAGAAATGTAATAATCTGTTAAATAACTTATATATTAATGCCGTTCCTTGCTGACAAAGCAAATCTTATCCGCTAAGCCCCAGCGTAATTCATTCTGTCTCCTTTCTCCACCCCCGAGGAAGAAACAACATCAACTACCCTAGTTAATTGGTTGTCTCCGTACTTAGAAATCTACGGTACGATGCCAAACCACAGTAACAAATCACAGAGGCACAAACATTTTCATTTATTTTGCTTTCTCTTATTTTCATTACGGATATTTAATTTAAACAGCAAAATGCTCTCTATCTTTATTCAATTTTGTTTTTCCTGTTCATTATATTCATTATAGTATTGCGAAACATCAGCAACCCCAAATGGTTTGTTACTTATAAGTATATTCACGATGATCTAAATACGCCAACGATTAAGGAAGAAATCAGACGATTTAGCCACATTTATAAAAATCGTATTTATGACAAAAGTAATCCATTGGCTGTAAACTTGTTGAACAATTTGAATACTATAAGGAGGTTGCAGAGGATCCATGTTTTAGATTTAGTTGTGAGAGATTAATTTTTTTTTATACTTTTAGCTAGGTTGTATGCAATACAAGTTGAACATTACAAATATAATGTATTAACTATACCATCATAAGCCGTAATTTTTCAATTAATTATACGTATACATTTCAACTTTCTCTTGCCTATATGAATAAAAGGAAGAAATATATTGTTTTCAAGTCGATTTTTCAAAATCGAGTTTTCACCGGATCTTCGCGTTTTCAGTCCCCCTGAATCGAAAACATTTTAGCGTATGGTCTGTGCGTGTGTGAGAACAGAATACCTCAAGAACGGAATGTCGTACAAACTTGAAACTTACAACTTAATTTAAGTACTACTAGAGGATCCGACTCGAACATTTTCATCAAAATCGCTCAACCGGAAGTATTAGTTTATTCGTGTAATTTTTTTCAATTTTTGCGATTTTTTCAGAAGCTGGTTCTACGATTTTTTTTAAATCGCCTGGTTTACTAAATTTTTTATGCTCTACAAGATAGGGTAGGCGCTATGTTTGCTGAAATGCTTGGAGAGGCTGTTTTTGCGTAAAAAAAATTGTTTATATACCTAACAAAAACTGTAGAGAGTTAACAAAACTACAACTTTTATTTCAAACGTTTTTTGTACAACGCTTAGTTTAGCGTTAATTTGTGATTTTCTGTTTTATTTTATAAAAATCTGTAAAATAAATAAATTTTTTAAGACTTCGGCCGTACTATGCATTTTACGACAAAAGTGTACGTAATCAAATTTATAGGAAATTAATATCGTATTGCATCGAATTTAAGACGCCATAGAATTTAAGACGCACCCCAAAATATTATCATATTTTGTGGGAAAAAATAAAGAAAGGTAAAATTAACGTACACAAAAAGTAGGTATTAAAAACAATTTAATTACGCACTAAAAGTGTTGAGTTGTAAATCTGAAAATAATTGATAGTAATTGCAGTTAGTTTATAAACTTAATTAATTAATATTTAAAACTTTGATGATCCTGTTGCGAGTTCCAGTAAGAGTCGTAATTAGGTAATTAAAAATACAAAATATGGGAATTGGTTGAACGAGGATTCGGTACAAACATGGATGTATTGTTTGAACTTGGCCACTGAGACATTAGTAAACCCTTACCACCACACACAAATACACATTATAACTGCTTTTTTCTTAATATTAGATTATGTTTTTTGAGGTTAGTTTTTGTTTATTCTAATATTTTATTACTAATGTTAGGTTGTATTTGGCATTATTTCCATTGCCAAGAGAAAGTTGTGTAAGTGTTTCACACCAAATTTTTTTTGGTTCAGATGGTTTAAAAACTTGTATTTCTAGTGAAAATACGATTTAAAATTTCTCACACAGTCATAAATTTCTTTACTTATATTTAATTAAACCAAGGGAAAGAAATATCTGCAGATTATGCATGTAATCGATAATAGGATTATTCGAAATAAAAATACAAAAATAAGGAGAAAATAAAATAAATTTTCCCGGAAAAAGAAAACTACGAGAGAAAGATTACAAGAAAATAGGAGTGGGAGGGTTTAGATATAAATGGACATTGATGTCCGGAAGGCATGAAACTGGATCCAAAATTGTAGGAAGGCAGTGACTGTAAGTCTATACTAAAGGTGATGGATGAGATGGTTGGTTTCTTAGTTCAATTCTTGATTTGCCCCTTGGGAGATTTCCTACTATTGCTACTACTAAAGTACAGACGTAATCTGACCAAGAACAAGAGACCACTGTATTAACAACGCCTCTAGACATGTATCAATCGAATCTTACCTCTCCAAATATCCACTAATTTACGGTTTTCTTTCCATTGACTGTGATTGAACCAAATTATTAAAATTACTACAGAATTTCATTTTTTAATATTTAAAATTCTGGTGTGAAACACTCACGCGACTTTCTCTTGTCAATGCAAATAATGAACATAACCTAACATTAGTAATAAAACGTTAGAAAGAAACGAAAAATAACTTCAAAAAATATAACCTAGTTTTAATCAAAAGTGAATGATGCGCAATGAAAATCAACCTCAGTTTGACTAAATAATAAGGAAAATCACTCTTTCACGCTAAACTTTAGCTCTGTTGAGAAAAATGCACGAAGTTGTAAATCTATTTATTCTCATACCGAAATCTTAAAAAAAACAATTTTTTACAGATTTTCATGAAAGAAAAAACAGAAAATTACTAATTACCGCTTAACTAATTGTTATACAAAACAATGTTTGCAATAAAATGTGTAGGTTTTTAAATTTTCTACAACTTTTATTATATACAAATTTTGTGCTAAAATGCATATTAAAGCCGCAATCTTAAAAAAGCCATTTTAGTCTTCGCAAGGACAGCATCTCCAAAAATTT
The DNA here is from genome assembly GCA_035578175.1 of Catonia carolina. Lineage (NCBI taxonomy): Eukaryota > Metazoa > Arthropoda > Insecta > Hemiptera > Achilidae > Catonia > Catonia carolina. Next base: position 24,249,398 of record JAQMRL010000009.1, read on the forward strand.
CAGAAGACATGGCACCTACTATATCTTGTAGAGTATAAAAAACATAGTAAAAGAGGCGATTTAAAAAAAAATCGTAGGAGCCGTTTTTCGATAAAATAACAATAAAGTGAAAAATGACACGAATAAACTACTACTTGCGGCTGACCGATTTTGATGAAAGTGTATGATGTTCCGTTCTTGAGATAATTTTTTCACTCACACACACACACACACAGACAAATCGCTATTAACATAAGTTTTGGGCTCAGGGGTTCTGAAAACGTGTAGGTCGGATAAAAATTCGATTTCGAAAAATTGACACGAAAACAATTCTTATAGGAAAGAGAAGGTAAAAATATGTTATTACAGAGACTATTTTAGAGAACTGTGTTAAAGAATCATAAAAATTTTAACTAGATATCTTTACTACTCACCAGCAAAACTTCAAGGTTGCTATATATTTTTAATCCCTTATATGTGTAATTTCCAATCTGTCCAATTTATAAACAATAAGCAAGCCCATGGCCCAATGACACGAAGATGATGAGCTGTCTTTTAGAGATTTAGGCACCCCATTCCTGAGATAGTGATAGTAAGTTTGCTATTAAAGTAGTAATTAAGTACTGATACAAGTACTGGTAAGGTCAAAATTGATGAATTTTCTAATATATCGTATTTAGCAAAATGATGGAGGAAAAGAAAAAGTAGATGAAGAAAATAGGTGGAGGAAGAGTTGGAAAATTAGAAGAAAAAGAAGAATCAAAAGAAAGTGGAAGAGGTGCAGAAGGAGAATTAGTTGGAGAAGAAATAATCGGCAAGGAGGATAAGTAGAAGAAGAAGAAGGAAGAGGAAGAAAATGAGAAGAAAAAGGAAGAGGAGAAAGGGAAGGGAAATGGGAAGAAAAACGAGAAGAAAAAGTACAAGGAGATGAAGAACAAGGAGAAGATGAACGAAAAGGTGGTTAAAAAGAGTGAATTGATGAAGCAGAAGGGAAAAGAGAAGTTGAAAAAGGAAAAGTAGAACGAGAAGGCGGTGATGAAGGTGGGTCGGAGGAAGAGGAAGTGTAGGAGGCTAGAAAAAGGATAAAATAAATCGGAAAAGGAGTGAAAGGAGGAGAAGAAGATGAAATAAAGAAGCAGACGGAGAAGGTGGAAAAGGTGAAGAAGTAGGAAGAAGAGGAGGAGGAGAAAAAGGTAGAAAAACACCTTAGTTTCTTCACCGATTTTTGTTTTATTTTTATAAAAACCCTAAACCAAGACCGACTACAATACTCAGACCTCAATACAGAAAACAAAATGGCGGCAATCGTAGGGCAAGTTTAGTTTATCAAGAACATTATAGGTTATGGAAACCAAATAATGTTAAATTGCATCACACGCTAATTAGCTTTAAATAAAAAACCGAAATTTTAAATTTACATTTTAAAGGCAAGTAATTGCAATAATTCTTAACAAAAGAGATAATTTGACGAATTATCTTCATCTGGTGGATATTTACTGGCTGCTAAACTTCAACAATTTACGTTTTTTCACCTTTTCCCCGACTTCTTGATTTGACACTTCACACTTTTTTTTGTTTTGGTTCTCTAATTTCTTAGCGATTTCTTTCGAAACATTTTTTTTTAATTTAACAATTTTACATAGTTAGTTATAAAAATATTGGACAGTACTTAAACACTTTTTTTGATTACTTTCCTTAAAAGAGTTCCACACTTGCACCTATCACCAAAATTACTAATAGAATCTTCACTTAACTGAATGCCTAAACACATTGAACCATCTCTTTGATTTTGTAATTTTAAAAATTCAGATTCATAAGCGCTACTGATCAACACTTGAAAGAGTTTATACACATCACAGAACAAAGAAATAATATTGTAAACAATTAACACTATTAGTTCACATAACCACAACACAAAACAAGTTTAACTGCAAATTAAATAAAACCGGAATCGTAATAAACACACAGATTACTAAGAGCTACGAATACTACACACAATTTATAAACCTACAAACTACACAACAATATCATATAAATACTCTTATAATGAAGTTGAACTGTACTAAATGCTAACCTCTATCACACTAAAAACCCTATAACATATAATCTAATAACCCTATTACAGATGACACTATACAGAACTTATAAACTTTAAAACTACACTAAAATATCATAGAAATACTCTCATACCAAGTTGAACTGTAAATGCTAACCTCAACCACACTGAAAACCCTAAAAATAACCCTATAACATATAATTTAATAACCCTATTTCAGATGACAGTATACAGAACTTATAAACTTTAAAACTACACTAAATTATCATAGAAATACTCTCATACCATGTGAACTGTAAATGCTAACCTCAACCACACTGAAAACCCAAAACTAACCCTTTAACATATAACCTAATAACCCTATTACACTGATAACACTAAACACAACTTATAAACCTTAAAACTACACTAAAATACCGTATAAATACTCCGATAATGAAGCTGAACTACATTAAGCGCTTAACTCAACCACACTGAAAACCAGTAAAAACACGTGTAATTCAAAATTATGAAGCCCTACGATTGTCGCCATTTTGTCCACTATCGATACATGCATTGAGGTCTGAGTATTGTAGTCGGTCTTGCCCTAAACCTCCGAATAGTTACCAAACAGCTGGAGATCCCTAGATTGTTTAAAATGGTTTAATACCATCCTAAACGAAAATACTTCAGCAAAAACACTTTTTCGTTTTGCACACGACTTAATGTTTATGTAGTGATTAAACACAAAAAAATTTCATAAAATTAGTTATAATAAAATCGTTAATTTCTATTTTATTCATTAATCATGAATTTGTAAAATAATAACGATGGATAATCTACAGATACAGAACTTCATTTAATAATACAAGTGACCAGAATACAGTTTCAGCTGGGAAAAAACTAGAAAAATAACCCTTATCATTTTTATTATAGGTACAAATATTCGAATTTTAATATTATTAAAAATATTAGATTATGATATTAGAAAATGATAAAAAAAAATTTAGATGTCAGATTAGAATTTAGATTTAGTAATTTTAAGAAAAACAGGACATAATTTATTTACATGCTAAAAAACAATCTAGATGTATCAAAAAAAATGATGCAGAGAAGGAGAAGGATTAAAATGTATCTGACCTGTAGAGTTTTTTAATGTGAAACCGTTAAATTATCAAGATACTAGAAAGTTTAGGATCGATAAACCTCTGACTAAGAACAATTTTAACCTAATATTAACTAACAGTGGGTTACTTGATGTACAAAGGAGGCCACTGAACTTAACTTCGTCCAACTTAAACTTTCAAGGGCGCTACTTGTACTTTAACCATCTTGTAGCATACGATAAGAGACCACCACATTGCAGTGGATGTGGTGTCAGGAAGTATGTTAAATTTCCTTTCTTCACTTCTTATTATATCCCAACTGTAAACTAATCTCAAAGGTGTATTGAGATTTAAACTTCTAATAAAAAAAATTAGTTTAGTTATCAGTAAGTTACAACTTTAATTTTCCTATAACAGGAAGGTGAAGTGTTAAATCATTTGCACTCGATCTGCTAGTTTTAGGGGTAACAAAATAGTTTTGTTTCTTATCACATGGTCAGCCAATTATAAGACTGAAGTGTTTAAGAACAGAAGAGGTAGAGATGTAAAAGACACTAATCAGAGTTATCTCCTCTCTGTGAAATTTTATTGCACAACTAAACCTTGTGGTGAATGAAGTGAAGGTGTAATTTGTAGTATGGAAATTAGATGCTTTTTAGAGAGTCTGGAATGGTGATACTTTTTTTTTTTTTGTTTAACGTCCGACTGTTTTGCAAATTGCCGCTAATGCAGACGGTGAAGGATGAAATGAATTTTTGTAACGTATGAAAAAATGCCATGCCCGAGTGGGATTCGAACCCAAGACCGCGTGATGAGAGGCGAGCACGTTACCAACATCGGTGATACTTTTTTACTTTGTGAGGAAGGCAAGGTAACCACATCCTACCTCGTTTTACTTAATAAAGTTATTAGAGGTTCAAAGAGGGCTATCGGCTGATGACCTAGACAACTATTTTAAACAAGCGATTATATTGTTTTACAACTGAATTACTTAGAATTGAAAAAAAATTATAAATAAATATTTTGTTCTGTTGAAATTACGAGGGTAGGCTGATAAGTAATGCACACATGCTTGTAGAAGACAACTAAATAAACTTCAGTAGCGCGCCTGGTGGCATGTGGAAGTACTATTTCTCCTCTACAAGCCTGCGCAGTTTGAAGGCGTTGCTTTCATTCAGTTTGTTTTGAGTAGTGGAAGTATGGCGTCGTGTTCTGGTGCTATGTCAACGAGAATTAAACAACGCGCTGTTATCGAATTTTTAACTGCTGAGAAAGTGAATCCTAGTGAGATTTATCGTCGTTTAAAGGCTGTTTATTGTGACGATACTGTTGATAGGTCTACTGTGAATCGTTGGGTAATAAAATTTCGTGATTGCCAACCTGGAAAAGCCTTAATTGTTGACAAAACACGCAGTGGACGACCAATCACTGCCTCAGACGATAATCGTCGCAAACTCATCGATGATTTGATTCAAAATGACCGGCGAATCACTCAACAGCGTATCGCAAACCAAATTGGAATATCTAAGGAACGTGTTGGCTTCATTATTGAACAATTGGGATACCGTAAAATCTGTGCACGATGGGTACCACGCCGTCTGACAGACGAGAATAAACAGCGTCGATTGGAATGCTGTGAACAACTTTTGAAGCGCTACCGTGACGAAGGAGACGACTTTCTTTTGAATATTGTGACGGGGGACGAGTCATGGGTTCATCATTACGATCCCGAAGAAAAAAGGCAGAGCGCTGAATATCGTCATCCACATTCTCCTGTTGTGAAAAAGTTCAAAACACAACCGTCCGCAAAAAAAATTCTTTTGACTGTGTTTTGGGATGCTCGCCGAGTTTATGTGACTGATTATCTGGAACGAGGGGCAACGGTAAATTCTGCTCAGTATATACAGACTCTGAAACACCTCCGACGTCGAGTTTGTCGTGTTAGAGGCAACCTGGCGCCAATAATTTTGCAACACGACAATGCTCGTCCACACACTTCGCGTGCAACTGGAGAGGCTCTGAGAAACCTGAAGTTTCAACCAATTTTACACCCTCCGTATTCTCCCGACCTTGCGCCTTGCGATTTTTATTTTTTTCCTCTACTGAAGAGAGACCTTAAGGGTAATCATTACAGCTCGGACAATGAGGTGAAGGCAGCTATTGCGTCCTGGGTTCGAGGAAAGTCGGAAGAATTTTTCAGTGACGGAATGAAAAAACTTGTTAAACGTTGGGAGAAATGTGTAATGCTTAACGGTGACTATATTGAAAAATAAATAGATAATTTGGTAGGTTAAGATTTGTACTTTAATTTGTTATTTACCCCATCTTGCTATTTCTTTTTGTTCGTCTTCTACAAGCATGTGTGCATTACTTATCAGCCTACCCTCGTACAACGTTTACTCAATGTTTTCGTCAATGAACTCTTCGTTTCCGTGCTGTGATTTCTCAATAGGTGGTCTCAACTGTAAACCAATTTTGTAAGCGTGCCTGCTATACGAGGTGTGGCTATTAAATAACAAGACTTACGTAAAAAATGTAATTTTAATTTTTTACATAATCACTTATTGTCACCTTCAGTATACACTCCTTCTATCTTTATAACGCTCCATGCGAATTTTCCATTGTTGGAAACAATAATGGAAGTAATCTTTTGTCAGCTCCTTCAGGACACGTGTCGTTTTCTCTTTTACATCTTCCTCAGACTCAAATCTTGTCCCTTTTAATGCAGATTTCACCTTAGGAAACAGGTAGAAGTCACATGGTGCAAGATCTGGTGAATAACGTGGATATTCTAACACTGAGATGCTGTACTTGGCTAGGAACCTCTTGACAGATAACGCGAAATGATCTGGAGCATTGTCTTGGTGGAGTACCCATGAATTGACCTTTCACATTTCGGGGCGTTTTCTGCTTACTCTTTGACGTAATTTAGAAAGTACCTCAAGGTAGTAATATTGATTAATTGTTTGACATTCAGGAACCCAGTGAAGGTACTTTCTAAACTACGTCAAAGAGTAAGGAAAAACGCCCCGAAATGTGGAAGAAAAAATCATGGGTTCTCTACCAAGACAATGCTCCAGATCATTTCGCGTTATCTTTCAAGAGGTTCCTAGCCAAGTACAGCATCTCAGTGTTAGAACATCCACATTATTCACCAGATCTTGAACCATGTGACTTCTACCTGTTCCCTAAGGTGAAATCTGCATTAAAAGGGACAAGATTTGAGTCTATGGAAGCTGTAAAAGAGAAAGCGGCACGTGTCCTGAAGGAGCTGACGGAAGATGACTTTCAGTACTGTTTCCAACAAAGGAAAATTCGCATGGAGCGTTGTAGGGATAGAGAAGGAGTGTATATTGAAGGTGACAATAAGTGATTATGTATAAAATTAAAATTAAATTTTTTTAACTTCAGTCTCGTTATTTAATAGCCAGACCTCGTATGCCAAGAAGGTTAACGCCAATTATTACAAGTAATTGCAGGCTAAATGTAATTTTTTTTTTGAAAGAAAACGTCCCGTACTGTTCAACCGCCTGAATAAATTCTTCGGTTATTCCGTTAGCCTTCTTGAAATATAACACGCACGCACCCTTACAGAATTCCCCTGCATAGTGTTGTTTAGAAACAAAGAAAGTTTACGGTTGAGGAAAGTTCGGATAGGCGGGGTTTTACTATATTTGATTTTAAATCCGGATAAATATTGGTGTATTTGTTGGACCAAAATAATATGCTGTATTGCACACTTAAAAATTCACCCAAGACAAATTTTTTACTCGCTTACTGAGTATTGAGATTGTTAATTACGTAGTAAGAAAGAAAGTTCTAAGTACTTTGATACAAATTATTGAAAGTTTGGTAAATAAAGTCCTAAGTTTTTGAGTGCAAAACGAAGCAAGGCGTTACTAGTTCATATATAGAATTCTCTTTTCCTAATTTTTCCCTCTTTTCCCCCTCTAGATTTCATTCATTTATTCTCTTTCGTTATTCTCCCCCTCCCTATACTTTTCACTTCTCTCCCTTTCACTTCTTCTCCCTCTTCGCAACATATTTATTCCCCTTTTCTTCACCTCCTCAACGGCACCTCACTGTCACACACTCTCTCTCATGGTGACAAACCAAGGGAGAATATAATATATAAAAGTGACATGGAGAGGGAAAGAGTCACAACAAGAAAACTAGGAAATATAATTTGTAAGTTAATAATATAAGCCGTGTATTATGTTCAAAATTATCCATATGACGTTTATGCGTCTAATTCCAACCCTCGACTTAACAACTTTTTCTCTTCTCGTTCACAATCATTATGTTCTGTGTAACCTCCCCCTCTTGTTTGCTATACTATAATGTCCGTTAGTAGTACAGTATTTATAGTAACTGCATTTCCTAAATTAACTTTCCAAATTTAATTAATTTTACCAGTTCTTGATGTAAAAACATATTTTAGCTACCTTAATATATCGGTTCGAAAGCCTGGTAAACACATAAGAAAACATTTCACCTTACTGGATTATCGTAAAGTTCGAAAAATAGTGATCAATAAGTGAATAAATCGATGTCATGACTTTCAAAATGGTTGAAAATGTAATTTTAATGTTTTATCTGTAATTTTTACTTTCTCTTGCCTGTATGAATATAATAGGAAGGAAAGTATTTCATGTCGATTTTTCGAAATCGAGTTTTCAAGGGATCTACACGTTTTCAGACTTCGTGAACCCAAAAAACATGTTTGTTTGTTTGTGTGTGTGTGCGTGTGTGTGGGTGTGCGCGCGCGCGTGTGTGTGTAAACAGAATATTTCAAGCACGGAACATCGTACAAACTTGAAGCGTAAGTTACATACCACTACCGGATCCGACACGAACATTTTAATCAAAATTGGTCAACCGGAAGTAGGAAATTGGAACCGGTATTGGAAGTTTATTCGTGTTATTTTTCACTTTTTTGCGATTTTCTCAAAAACTGGTCTTACGATTTTTTTAAAAATCATTTGTTTACTACATTTTTTATGCTCTGTATGATAGGGTAGGCGCCACGTTTGCTGAAAGTTTTGTTAAGGCTGTTTTTACGTAAAAAAATGTTTTTTTTTTTTTAAGATCGCCGCTTTAATATGCACTTTAGCGAAAAAATTTATAACTTACTAATAAAAGTTGTAGACAATAAAAAATCCTACAACTTTTATTTCATATACTTTTTTTGTATTACGCTTAGTTTAGCGGTAATTAACGATTTTCTCTTTTTTTCTCACGAAAATATGTGATAAATCGATTTTTTTAAGATTTCGGCCTTAGTATGCATTTTACGACAAACGTGTATTATAATTATATTTATAGGAAATTAAACGATCTACAACTTTTAGTTAAAAAATTTTTCCCTACAGAGCCTAGTTTAGCGTGAAAGAGTGATTTTACATATTTGTAAGCTAAACCGAGGTTTATTTTCACTTTACGTATTTCACTTATGATTAAAGTAATATAATGTTTTTTGAGATTAGTTTTTTATTTATTTCTAATGTTTTATTTCTAACCTTAGGTTATATTGTTAATTATTTGCATTGGTAAAAGAAAGTTGTGTGAGTGTTTCACACCAGATTTTTCCATGTTTTTGTGTTTATACATGAATAGAGTTCAGCTTATAAATTTGTATCTTTCACTTTTCATTCCAGTTAGTTACATATTAGGTTGTATGATTGTTGAAGTTTGTTTGTCGATTTGACTAGGTATTTTATCCATTGCCAACAGAGCTATTTCAGTACGTTTCAAGAGAAAGTAGAAAACTATACCTAAAACTAACCTTAAAACTAGAGTAATAATAGGTCTATCTGTAGAAAGAAACCCTGTAAGATCCAAAACTGTGATTTATAACTGCATCACTGAGCAAGTCAGAACAATTTAAATACTTGAGCTGGAAAATTAGTTTTGACGGAGAAGTTAAAGTGAGACTGTATGATGGTTTTAACTGAAAATTTCGATTTTCGGTTTTTTATGTTTTTCAATTAATTGTTCAGACCTAGTTCAACGACAAAACTTTAAATTACGTGAAAAAAGTAGTATTTTAATGGAAAAAAAATTAGTTTTTAGGTTTACCCAGAAAAATTATCGTGTCACCAAGAACGAATATTTTTCATAATTTTATACGGATCGTTTTAGAGCTAAGGGAATTTTTGTAATTCAAAAATATCTGCATTACTGTTTTTAATACTTTCAGCTATTGGTTTATCTTTCTACCCAACTGTTGATGGGAAATTCACTTCTTTGTGTTGTATATTTTGTTTTTGATTTGTGTCTTTTGCTTTTTCACCTGTTTCCGCAAATTAAAATTTTTAACATTTAGGTACATTTTTTTCGGAAACAATTAAACCTACCCGGCTGAAAATTTTACCAGTTAATTATCATACATGTGCACATATTCTGGTATTTTTATGACTTTCTCAAAATCTGCAAAAATTATTAATATGTAAAATACCGTAGAAAAATTTGTAAAAATTTTATATTATTCGTTATTCTGTTTTAACTTTATGGTTCAACAGATTAAATTGAAAAAATGTCAATAACTAGAGAAATCCAATATAGTGAAGTTTCCTTTCACTATCGTTTATCAATCCTGTGAAAAATGTACCTAAAAATAGCAAATTTAACATTGGCAGGGTACAAATTACAGTCTTCCCTTAACGTTGGCAGAAAATTGATCATTTCCAGAGAATTTACGGAACGACTACAACTACACTAAGAAACACAGCTCACAAAAATACGTTGATGAGATTCTTTGCATGTTAACAAAATTTAAATTTTTACGGACAGAAGGAAACAGAAATTGGAAGCTGCAGAGATGCGTTATCAAGGGTTGTACATAACAGAATTAAATTCGAAATGGTGGTACAAGGAAAGAGTTGCAAACAGTTAAGTGCTAATGAGAGATTTTGTAGTTATGACAATAAATGGATGGAATATTTTCAAATAATTAAGGAAGATAGAATTCCTAGAATAACAAAGCATTGAGGTAATTGGCAGTAGGCCTACCTATTCTAATCCCTGGACTAACCACACCTTTCCACTTTTTAAAAACTTAGTCAATATAGATATACAATAAAGTAGGTGACAGATTCCATCCTTTTCTCAACCGTTAATCTATGATTATTTTATCTAATGGTAGCCCCAGTCCTTATTAATGGAAGTGAGTCATGGGTTACCACGAAACGCCAAGAAAGTAGGATCCAAGCAGCTGAAATGAGGTTTCTAAGAAGGGTGAAGGGCTATTTGAGACTGGATCGAATACATAACGAGAAAATTAAATCTGAGTTAGGTGTATTTAACCTGAATTGAAAAGTGGAGAAATACCTCAATCAATAAAGGCAACATTTGGAAAGGATACCAGAGGAGAGCATACCCTTCAAAGTTTCTGAATAAATATGTTCCAGGTTGGAAGATGGGAGTGGGAAGACCTTGAAGAAGATGGCAATAGTCGAGATGTTGTGCGAGTTGTAATATCTCATGTTTGTTTATATGTGTAGGATTGTTTGTGAGTTCGGAACAGGCTTATGCCTAATCCTTCATAGTAAGAAGAAGAAGAAGAATTCCAAGACGGTCTTTGAGATACAGGACAAGAAAGTTTGGACAGACCTCTACAATGTTGGTAGTGAGTTATTTTATTAAAATTTTTTTTATAAAAGTTAAGTATCCTGATGCTGGAACAGTATAGATGACCAAAATGACGTACAGAAGAAACTAAAAAATATTAAGACAGCCCAAGAGAATATTTTAAAAAAATTTATAAACCTATTTGTTTAGAGAAAAACAAATAAAGCAAATATCTAATAATATTAATGATGTGGACATATTAATAATACGGATGAGTATTGTCAAATGATGTTGGTTAAATTGACGAGAGAGGGTGATGCGGTAGTGATGAAGAAGGGGTGAGAGAGTGAGAAAGAGAGCGAATGATTGAACAGTAAGGCATGTACTTGTACAATATTGATCAAGTTCAATTATTGACAATCAATTTGACGCCAATACAACATCAACATAGAACAGAAATTGGACGACAAAAACATCCTACCGTTAACCATTGGAGAACAGTTAGGAGGGACATAGAGTTAAGTATTATAGCATACCGCATTCCCATCCAGGATGATTAAACGTGTGTTCGTAGAAGGACGTAAAGGGTGGTGAACAACCATACAACAATGGAAGACAAACGATCACTCAATAAAATACACCCTTTTCAAATATTATTATATATACGAATACCCTGTCTGTACCCTTTCAAATATTTCACAATGAATAAAAAATAAATAAATAAATAAATTCATACATCCCGTGCTAAAAATTCATCGTTTAACTATTATTTCTCTGACAAAATCAATCCTTTTGAGTCTTCTAAAAATTAATTCCAAAAATACATAGGTACCAAAAACAAATGATTCCATGCACAGAGAATCTGTTCTCAAAATTTTGATGAATTCAAAAGAGATAATAAAATCATAGCACGTAATAAAATACAAATTAAAACTAAAATGATCATTTTAAATAAATTTGACACCTAAAAAACTTAAATAATAGTTCTCTCAAAAGTAGAGTCCATGAATGGATAAGCGATGCAGGAAGAGGTAGTATAGAAACGTTAAAACTGTATTTTAATTAAGTTTTATGGGTCACTTATTTATATTACATTAGTTCATTCGATTATATATATATTTTTTTTCTTTTACATTTGTTATAACTTTTTACCGTAGATTTTTTTTTAATTAATGTATATAACTTTTGTTCATGTTCTTAACCCTTGTGATACGGGAGGCAATCTCAGCTGTCCTGGTAGTTACCAGGTTTAAAAATCTGAAGCAAACGTATTTATAAGGCGATTTGATTGGTTTATTTATCAAATTACGCGCCTTGAATGGATCTATAATGTCATATAAAACATAATGCAAATATATTGATAGCAAAGTTGAAACGATTTACGCACGAAAGTGTGTAGCTAGCGATAAACGTAACCGATTTTAATGTTTTTATAACAAAAATAATCGTACATGTTGTATAAAATGCCTATAAGTTATACGACGAAAAGCACGTCGTATCACAAGAGTTAAAACCCTTATATATTTAGTATATTATTAGAGTTATTAAACTTTTAAATTGAATTTTTTAACTTTTCTTATTACTATCTCTTGCCTATATGAATATATAGGAAGGAAAGTATTGTTTTCATGTCAATTTTTCGAAATCGAGTTTTCACCGGATCTATACGTTTTCAGACCCCCTGAACCCAAAAAACATGTTTTTAGCGATTGGTCTGTGTGTGTGTGTGTTTGCGCGCGCGTGTGCGTGTGTGTGTGTGTGTGTATGTGTGAACAGAATATCTCAAGAACGGAACATCGTACGAACTTGAAACTTGAAACTTAAGTTACATTCCACTACCGGACCCGACACGAACATTTTCATCAAAATCGGTCAACCGGAAGTAGTAGTTTATTCGTATAATTTTTCACTTTTTTGCGATTTTCTCAAAAACTGGTCCTACGATTTTTTCAAAAATCGCCTCATTTACTTAATTTTTTATTCTCTACAAGATAGGGTAGGTGTCATGTTTGCTGAAATTCTGGGTGAGGCTGTTTTTACGTATAAACAAAGTTTTTTTTAAGATTACGGCTTTAATATGCACTTTAGCGAAAAAATTTATATAATAAAAGTTGTAGAAAATTTAAAAATCTACAACTTTCATTTTTAACATTTTTTTGTATAACGCTTAGTTTAGCAGTAATTAGCAATTTTCTGTTTTTTTCTCACGAAAACGTGAGAAAAATCGATTTTTTTAAAGATTTCGGCCTTAGTATGCATTTTATAATAGAAGTGTATATAATCGAATTTATAGGAAATTAAAAGATCTGCAACTTTTATTTAGAACATTTTTCTCTACCGAGCCTAGTTTAGAGAGAAAGAGTGATTTTCCGTATTTCTAAGCCAAACTGAGGTTGATTTTCATTTTGCGTCTTTCACTCATGATTAAAATTAGGTTATGTTTATTGAGGTTAGTTTTTGTTTATTTCTTATGTTTTATTACTAATGTTTGGTTTATTGTTAATTATTTTCACTGGCAAGAGAAAGTTGTGTGAGTGTTTCACACCAGATTTTCTTTTTAATATTTTCATGATTTTAAGCTCTAGATTTGTTTTAAATCTCTGTAGTACTGTCTAGTAAATATAAGAAAACACCTACCTATTATAGGGCATGGCTTCTAGTCATAGTTGAGTAGATCATTTTCCTTCAACTCGTACATTGTGAATTGTTGTGAATGCATTATAGCTTTTGGAAAGATGATTGTGTGTTGCAATTGCAAAATATACGAAAACATATAAAGTTTAATTATCATTACTTTAGTCAGAACTCCTGCAGCAGTCGTTAATTAATTAAAACTGATTAAATTAAATTACACGACAAGTAACTTAGAAGTGCGAAAATTTTCTATTTGGAAGAAAATATTGTATACGAAAAAATTAAAGTGATACAACTATAAAAAACTTATGACCAGGATACTGCAGTACAGTCTGGGGTTTGTATTTAGCACCAACGTTCTAGAAACGAAATTCATGATAAGTAGCAGAGATCATGTGAGTTGAGTTTACCTTTTTACGGAGACATGTGTAGGTATACTTATTTATATACATTTATATATATTTATCTATCATAGCACATTTTTTATTTTTATTATTCTTAAGAACAAAATTTATGAAAACCTTAATAAGGACCGGAACCCATGGACAACCCTGCCTGAAGCTCGTGTTTACAATAAAATAATGATCTTAACTTTCTAATTAGGTCGTTAAATTTCGAAACATTTATTTCATCATCATCATCATCATCTCCTTTACGGATTAGGCCAATCGCCTGTTCCAACATCACACCATCTCTTTCTTGGACGCCCCAAACATCTCCTTCCTCGAGGGCGATACTTCAGTGCCTGAAGACTAGCTTTATCAGGTGACATCCTAAGTACATGTTCCTGCCACCTATTTCTGTACCTCCACATTTTATCAATGATTGTTTAACATTTATTTATAATTCGAAATTGCATTTAACTATAATTTGAAGTAATCAATAAATTACACGCAAAATCAATACAAAAATTTCACCATGACTTTGCTATTTGTGATTAAAATACAACCTAATTATATTATTTCGTTCACAATTAGTACGGATAATATTGTCTTTAATTTCGTTAGATAATAAAGGTCAAATTATTTAAATGGTTCCCATTTTAATAGTTTTGGTTTGAAATTGATTTATTCAGTACAAAACAATCTCAATTGCGTTTGCACTTAATTTTATAGAAGTTTTTTGAGATTATGAATTTCAACCTATTTTGCCCTGAAACATGTTGGAAAATTTATTTTTTATGGTAAATTTTTTAAATCCAGCTTTCAACGATAATTAATTTTGTATGGTTCACGAATCCAAAAAATATTACGTGTTTACAGATTGGTTTGTGGGTTAAAACAAAATAGGTTCTAACTCAAAAATTTGAGTTCTTTATACGAATTTAAAACTTGGAACTTACGTTAGCTATAATAATAATAATAATAATAATAATAATAATAATAATCCATTTTATTTCCCATTCAACAGATTGAACAATAAAAAAAACACGAAATATATTGCCTAACCTACCCAACTACGGCACTGCCATGTTCTAGGATAGACTTGGTGAGTGCTTCCAGTTAGGGCAGAAGTCAGTCTTTATGGTCAAAAAGTACTATATAATACTGTAAGTGAACCAGTTAAGGATAAGAAGGAGTCAATATCCGGTGGATCTCGTGTCAATCTTGGCTAAAGAACCACACTTTAAATATCTTTTTGAACTTCATGATATTTTGGGCTTTTTAATATCAACAGGCATAAGATTTAAAGGTTTACGAACTAAATAACCCGATCGCTTTTGATATAATTTAATAAAAGCATCGTAGAGAACCAAGGCCTTTTTTCGGGTATTGTAGCGATGAATGTTGAAGACAAGGTGTCTTTGTCTTAAATGCCTTAATAGAAACTTCTCGTGCGTAAAGCTGTCAAATATCCAGTACTTGGAAACCCTTTAAAAAGCATATCAGATGGAAAGCTTTGGTGTTTATTATTTTACTTTCTCTTGCCTATGTGAATATAGAAAGAAATGTATTGCTTTCATGTCGTTTTTTTCGAAATCGAGTTTTCAACGAATATACACGTTTTCATGCCTTCTGAACTTAAAAAAACTTTTTTCTTTTTATTTATTTATTTAATGTCGCATCAACTGCAAGGACATTAGTGACGACGTTGGGGTGTAACTGCACGTAATGAGAACGAAATGATTTCTTTGTAACGTATGAAAATATGCCGTGCATGAGTGGGATTCGAACCCAGGACCGCATGATGAGGGGCGAGCACGTTACTAACCGCCAATACGGCCGGCAAAAAAACTTTGTTGTTTTACAAATTTGGTTTACTAAAAATCGAACTTTATCATTATTTACTTTATTATTTATTTCACAGACTGTAGCCTACACAATCACAAAAATTTTATTTATAATTTTATAAAAAAATAGAATACACAGTGTTGTGAATTTGACAAAAAAAGTACTTCTAATCAAAACAAAAATTTATGATTCTCCAAATTATGCTCTAAAATCGGTAAAATAATTTACAGTTTATCCAAATGATAATTTGGACATTTTCAAATTTTAATTTGAAAATTACAAAACCTAAAACTTATAACATTATTTTTCTATCCTTCTTTTTTGGCAATCATTAATTTTACGTATCGTTAGTTTATTGGAATTAGTTCGTTTTTAGATTGTCAAGAGAAAGATACCAGAACAAAGTCCTCCGGTGCATCACAAAGTTTCATTATCTTATCTCCAATCGCATCGTACACGAACACCTTCTCTTCCCCTCTATGGAGGACTTTATTTACAATATTTCGAAACGGCTCCACGACGCCGGGAAAACTGACGGACCCCAGATCATTCAGGACTTGTACCGACGCCCACATCCACCCGAAGTCTTTATGCCATTACCATTCCACGACTTTATCTAAATTCCAGTATGACCCACTTATCAAAATTTAGAGTTGCCACATTTTTATTCCGCCCTGTATTCCTCTTATATACCCATGCCCCTTCATCTACTTGTATTACTCACGCCCCCCAGTTGGTAGTTGTCCCCATGTTCCTATGCATAATCACTCCACTACGGTAAAAAGAGCCGCCATTTTAAATTATTAAACACTTAGAAAATAAAAGGCCGGTGATTATGCCAAACTCTACCCTTTCCGTCTCCCCTAAAATCATAAACTAACCCCTACCTAAAATTGTACCATTTGTTCACGTTAAGTACGGTGCGTGCCTTCCCCTCCTCAAGACAATAAAACTCCCACATAACTGAAAAAGGCCACTAAAAAAGAAAAAAAGAAAAAGAGCCGCTCTTAAACCCACTTGTCCCTTAATATAAATTTTTTCATCCACGAGTAACTTCTTAAAATACATTACCTCCTTTGAAGTCCCAGTCCCAATCCCGCAAGAGCCAGAATCCTATTTCCTAATTTTAAACTATAAAATTCCCCCTAAATTTCATGAGGTTGCAATTATTCGGTAAAATTGTTCCCCGAGCGACCAGGTGTTCCTTAACACAATGTCGCCATCATAGGGCTTCTCAGCCCTCTCAACCAGGATTCAGGATTCAAGAGAAAGTCCTTGTGAGTGTTTCATACCATATTTTTTATCTGCGGAGAATAACAATTGGCGGCCTGATGTAAAATGAAGCGTTTCTCGGAATTATATTTATTGAAACGTGTTTATCCAATTCTTTTTCATGGACTAGCATTCGTTATACTAGGTTATATAAGTTACCTAATACATAAGTTATACTATGCATCTCAGCAAAAACGTGTATTTAAAAGGAAAAGGATGAATAATAATCATACAAATATGAATTTTAATTTTTATTATTTTTCGTGTAATTACATGGATAAAACATTTTTAAGATTTTTTAGTCAGTTAATTTTTTAAATTACAAATACAAATGTGGACAAGCGTATTATTATTAAAATATCTTAATGATTCTCTAATAAGCAGGGCAAAGTCTTGAGTTACACATCCGTTCTGGTAGAGCTAAGAAAGGTTAAAAAATATGGCGGAAATAATGTGTATATGAATAGAAAATAAAATTGAAAATCGAATGAGGTAGAAATATATCTTTAGTCCTTTATTTTAAATTTTTACTCCGAAGCATTATTCCAAATCGTTTTTTGTTGGCATTCCTTTTCGTTTTTCCTCTTTTTCCGGTCCTATCCGAGGCTGTTTGCAATTTATCAGTAGTAATTGAGGAACAAAGCCAGAAGGGAAACGAAAATGAAATTCTATAAAGTTATGGCTATCCCCACTCTTTTATATGGTTCTGAAACCTGGGTACATATAAAGAAGGAATGGAACAGGTTACAGGCTGCTGAAATGCGATTCCCAAGAGCAGTGAAGGGTTGTACTAGGGAAGACAGAATCCATAATACTGAGATCAGAAAAGAGCTCAACATACCCTCCATATGGCAAAAAATCGAGGAAACCAAACAAAACTGGAAGGATCATGTGGAGCGCATGGAGGATGGAAGAATTCCCAGGGCAGTCATCTCCTATCAGCCAGTAGGAAAGAGAAGTGTGGGCAGGCCTCGTAAGAGATGGAATTGATTAATAAAGGAGTTTGCAGTCGGAACAGGCAATGTGCCTAATCCTTGAAGGAAGACGACGACGACGACTCCGAAGCAACATTTTAGCAATAGGCTAACTAAATTTTGTAAATTAAATATCTGTAAATAATATTAGACACTCGGATGTTTTAGCAATTAAAGTGAACAACATTCCCACTAGCCTTCAAAATATTGTCAAAAAGTGGAAAATAAAAAAAAGAAAGTAAGTAGAAATCTTAGAAATTGATGTAGAAAATAAAAATGGTTATTTACGAAATTATTAGAGTTGTATTATTACTATTATTTTTCTATTTATTAACGGGCCTTTTCAGGGCCACCAATTTTGCAAGGCGAAGGTTTAGCCACGTGTCGTCTCTGCTCCGGTCAGCGACAATATAAAAGAAACGAACTCTTTATAGACTCAGGTTGGTAGTACCTCGGATGTTAAACCAGTGCGATTGAGTATTAGCTTGTTAAAACCAGTTTGTATATCTTAAAACGTGCATATTGGAAACAGGTCAACGAAAGAGAAACATTGAAAACATTTGGTCAGTCGTAAGTAAAAATCGATTAATTTTGTGTTAATTGTAATCAGTCATCTTTTCTTTTTTAAGTATTAAGAGTAATAAATTTAGTTCTACAACGCGGAGGTCTCGGGGTTGATTCCTGGCTAGGTTCGGGAAATACTAAGTCAAGTAATTTCATTGTAATTTGATAATAGTTTAAATATATCAATTTATTAATTTGTTAATAAATGTAAAAGGGAAGTTTATTTTATTAATAACCAAGTCACGAAAAAACCTTGAATAAAAATTTCACAGTAATATGGATGGCAGAACAGAGTTAGCCGATCATAAAATCTATCGTTTTCTTATTCTATAGTTCCAATCTTCTCGAAAATGGTTGGAAATTATCTCTCCAATATTCCAAGTTAAAGTAAAACCGAATTGATAATTGTAAATTACGTGATAAGGTTGAAGGTCGCGTAACTCCTCTTAGTTCTACTCGAGTTTTGTCTAGCTTTCACTCTACTAGCCCATATGTTTTGACGCTGAGTAAAAAAATTGATGAGTATTCATAAAAAAACAACGTATGCATATAAATTTATTTTAACTTGAAAAATTTGCAGCTGAATTTATTTTACCAGGATAATAAATTTATCGGGCACGTTTTTTTAGTAAAAAAGTGGGTATAAGTTAGAGGATCTTACAACCCAAATGTAGGCCTAGGCATGTATTTTTAAGGGGTTCAGCCGAGAAAAGGATAAAAAAATTTCTATAATAATGAGTGCCAAGACTGACCAGTCAACCTTTGCTTGCTTTATAGTTTCAAATATAGAAACTATGTATATTATAATACTTTAAAGCAAAATATGAGGAAATAGTGCTGAGGTTTATCGTTGGTTGATTTATTTAAACTATGATTTATTTAAACTATTCGTAGAGAATCAAAAAGTTGTTATTAATGAGGATAATGTTTTATAAAGGCAGTTAAAATTTTAATTCAAAGAAAAAGTATATAGTTTCGAAAATTCAGTAAAAAGTAAAAGATGTAAATACAATTTTGTTGGATAATTAGAATTTTTACTCCGGTTTCTTCAATTTCGAATTAACCAAGTTTGACAGGGTATGGATATGTAGATAAATAATTGATGCTGTAGTAATTGGCATAGAAATTAGAGTCCTATAACTTCTTTTGTTTTTCCTGTATTTTATATTAGTTACTTTTGTCGTTTCTTTGACTATATTTGTGTGACGTCACTACAGATGATTCTCTGAAGTGACTTTACAGCAACATACGCATCAGCACACCGACGTAATCGTTCAACCATGGCCAGTACCTCAGCTATTTTAATAATAAACAGCCTAGTGAGTGAATTACCTTCTCAAAATTTTAATATCCCTCATTCTTTTTCAGTTTTCATCAGTAAAAATTCCTTGGTACGCATGATAATTTTAACAGAAAATTGCAATATTATAAAAAATATTTTTAATTCATTAAATTTTAATTAATCGTATTGAAACATTCTATAAATTTTCTTTGAATGATTGAATTTCCGAGAAAAGAAGCATCTAGAATCTTTAAAGAAATATTTTTCCAGTAATGTAAAAAATTAAACGCTCCACGTCTGTGAACAAACAAATAAAATTAATGAGATTAGTGAATGAATTGTTATGTGACAAAACTGGTTTTGAAAAAAATTTCGATGTAAGTTTAAGGTGCTGGCATTCCACGGGGGAACTTATGAAGTCCTGTTTTGCGTATGCTAAACAGCAATGATTTGTTTAGTGAAGAAGCGATTATTGGTATAATTGACGATACAGTCATACATCAGGCGATTCGGTATCTACAGAAAAACTACCTAGATCTATAACTTTAATTTTATTATTTAATATACAGTTTCATTTATTAAAAAATAATCCTTTTTTACAAAGAAGAAATCTAGAATGTGCAGCAGTTCAGAAAAGAAATTCCTTTTCTCTTCTTTTTTCTAATTTTGTCTTAATTTAATAAATAATTAATTAAAACATTATAAAAAATATTAATTACACTTACAAATAATATGACAGCTTACAGTAGGTATTTAAAAATAAAAGTTAATAAAATAACATAAATTTGTTAAAGCAAAAATCGTTATTAAAGATCAAGTCAGTTTGAAATAATTGTTTGAATTATTTTTACAATTTTTCATTGTTCACATTACTAATACGTTTTTACGAGAGAAATCCGAATTTACTGGTACCTAGGTAGGTCTTTACCTGGGGTATGTGGAGCTCTTCTGAATGTAACTATTCGCCAAAACCTCTGAGTTCCTTTCTACCCCATTCCGACTTGCCGCGGGATCACCGTTGGCCATAGCTTCACAGTAAGCTGGAGATTCTTTATTAGCTGGATAACGTTATTTTAGCGATTTCTCTTATCACCTTATCTTTTGGGATTAACGCAACTGGACTTCTCTGTTCTATATCACCTTCTGGAGGAACTCCTCAATGGGCTTCCAACTTTCTTCTTCTGTAATCATAAAATCACAGAGATATTCTGGAGAAATCGGCGACCCAAGCTTGGTCTCCAGAATTTTCCTCTTTGGTATCCATCTTCTGCAGTCGAAAATCGCATGTGCTGCACTGTCCTATTCTGCCTCACAATTCAGACAGCTTACTTCATCTGCATCTTCTGAACCGGTGTCCATACGCCCGAAAGCAACCATTTCCCGCCAATGCCTGCCTAAGGTATAAACCAACCACGCCGTACCCTCTACTGAGCCGGATTATACCTGATTATACCGGAAATAATTCCGGTATAATATCGGAAATAATTCCGGTATAATTACCGGAATACAAAACAAGCAGGTGCTAAAACCGGTATGGACATATATTTTGCAGATGGCTGCAATATCAAAGCTCTTCATGGGGATGATCCCAGTAGACGATTAGAATTCTGTGAGACAGTCGCTATCCATGCTTAAGCCGATCCAAGTTTCTTGCATCAATTTTGTGGTGCGATGAGGCACGTATCAAACTCAATGTACGTGTTAACCGAAATAACTGCGTGTACTGCTGGGATACAAATCCTTAAAAGTTAATCCAAGAAGAGCTTAATGTGGCTGGTGTTATGATATCAGAAGCTATTTAGAGTGTTGCATTGATACGGCCTTAACTTTTTGAGGGAAATGCTAACTCGAAAAGTTACTTACATATGCTGCAGAAAGTAACCTTTCCGGAACTTGAAAACAATCCTGTTTACAATTTTCAATCGCTCATCTGGCAACAAAATGGGTCCCCAACACAATTTGGTATCGACGTTCGAGAGTTTTTAAATTCCAAATTAAATGAATGGATTGGTCGCCATGATACAATTCATTTTCCTGCGCGCTCACCAGACTTAATTTTATGTGATTTTTCTTATGGGGTATTATAAAGGAATTGGTGTTTTCTTCAAAACTACAAAACCCTTTCAAACTAAAAACTTATTGAAAATGCAATTGACACTGTCAATGAAAATAAATAATTTTTAGGTATTAAAAATTTGTTACAAGTCGTTGTTTTACGTTTATAATGATGGATATTTTGAACAACTGCTGTAACATAGGTATTAAAGGTATTATGTAAGCACATTTCAAAATAATAAATCTCTTTTCTTGCCTGTACGTGTTTATTCCGTTAACTTGTAACGCTTTTAATTTTTACTTCTTCCGTTTATGTGTATAGTCTACAGTGTGTTTATATCTATAGTCATTTGAACACGAAATCATTAGAAAAATCGTACATTTCTTGAAGAGTCGAACTTGAAAGCCATTTGGATAAAATACCAATTAATGGTATCCGGTTTGTTAAACAATTTAACCCATTGACCTACGAATTGTTTTGTAACGTTGGTGGCCTTACAGGTGAATTTAATTTTTCATAAAATGACACTATATTGTAAATAGACAATAACTTTTTTTTCTTTTAACCAATTCTCTAATTTTTTTTCATTTTTTAAGAATTAAGTAACCATTTAGATCAAAGAATTACTTATAGTCTATTGTTTTTGAAATAACTTTTCAAACAAATAACTTCAAACTTTAAAAACAAATTTTTAAACAATATTTATTTTTTCTTGTAAATAATTTTGGAATTTTTTTTAATTGTAACTTAGAAATTTATAATTTTCTTAGGTAATTGTTTACTTATAGGACACCAAACCAATTTGAACCATTTTGCTTATAATCGATACTTTTTTGTATGCTGAATCCGAATATGAAATTAGTTTTGCGCGCAAACAACTGTGGAATTAGTTATAAGCCCTTTTATATGCTCTACCGACATAACCTCACTTTCCCGCAACGTTCTCAATTTATCTAGTGATATTTCTATGAATGTATACATTTTTGGTATAAAGAATATATATATATTGATAGTAATGTTGATATTGATCAATAAACATAAATAAAAATAACGTAAATATATAACCAACGTAAATACTGTGAATAATGTAAAATGACATACTAGTGTAATGACGTCATTCACTAGAATGGTTAAATTTTTATGACGTCATTACAAGCGGCCTCAAAAGTTATTATTAACCGAGTAGGTTATCGGTTGTTACGGGCGTTTATATTTGCACATAACAAACGATAACCTATTCAACATTAGCTCATTTAGAGTAGGTTATCGGTTGTTACGGGCGTTTATATTTGCACATAACAACCGATAACCTGTTCAACATTAGCTCATTTAGAGTAGGTTATCGGTTGTTACGGGCGTTTATATTTGCACATAACAAACGATAACCTATTCAACATTAGCTCATTTAGCGTAGGTTATCGGTTGTTATGTGCACGCCCGTAACATCCGATAACCTACGCTAAATGAGCTAATGTTGAATAGGTTATCGTTTGTTATGTGCAAATATAAACGCCCGTAACAACCGATAACCTACTCTAAATGAGCTAATGTTGAATAGGTTATCATTTGTTATGTGCAAATATAAACGCCCGTAACAACCGATAACCTACTCTAAATGAGCTAATGTTGAATAGGTTATCGGTTGTTATGTGCAAATATAAACGCCCGTAACAACCGATAACCTACGCTAAATGAGCTAATGTTGAATAGGTTATCGTTTGTTATGTGCAAATATAAACGTCCGTAACAACCGATAACCTACTCTAAATGAACTAATGTTGGATAGGTTATCGGTTGTTATGTTCAAATATAAACGCCCGTAACAACCGATAACCTACGCTAAATGAGCTAATGTTGAATAGGTTATGGTTATGTGCAAATATAAACGCCCGTAACAACCGATAACCTACGCTAAATGAGCTAATGTTGAATAGGTTATCGTTTGTTATGTGCAAATATAAACGCCCGTAACAACCGATAACCTACTCTAAATGAGCTAATGTTGAATAGGTTATCGGGTGTTATGTGCAAATATAAACGCCCGTAACAACCGATAACCTACTCTAAATGAGCTAATGTAGAATAGGTTATCGTTTGTTATGTGCAAATATAAACGCCCGTAAAAACCGATAAAGCCCGTACCAACCGCTAACCTACTCGGTTAATGTTAATTTTTGAGGCCGCTTGTAATGACGTCATAATAATGAAACCATTCTACTGCATGACGTCATTACACTAGTATATCATTTTACGTTTTCACAGTATTTACGTTGTTTATATATTTACGTTATATTTATTCATGTTTATTGATCAATCTATATTAACATTACCAACATTACTATCAATATATGTATTCTGTATGCCAAAAATGTATACATAAATATAAATATCACGAGATAAATTGAGAACGTTGCGGGAAAGTGAGGTTATGTTGGTAAATGAAATAAAAGGGCTTATAACTAATTCCACAGTTGTTTGCGCGAAAAACTAATTTCATATTCGGATTCAGCATACAAAAAAGTATCGATTATAAGCAAAATGGTTCAAATTGGTTTGGTGTCCTATAAGTAAACAAATACCTTTTCTTAAAACAACTTATATAATGGCCATCTAGAGAATTCTTTTTTCTACAAATATATTTCAAATTTTTAAAAATTGGTTGATATAGCCTAAAAAAAGTTATGCCCTATTTTCCAATCACCGGTCATTGCCGTTTTCACTTATTTACACATCAATAACCTGTCGGTAATGAAATTAATATTTTAGCATGCAGAAAATTTATTTAACCGTTAACAACTATTAAATTAATAATATTGAATATTTTGACTTGATATAAAACACCAAAATGTACGATAAATAACCTAAAAACTCTTAACAATCACGCATTTACAAAACGTAAACAAACGCAATTTTCAACACATGGTAACGGGTATTTTATGAAGGACGTAACCCTGATTATAAGAAGATAAAAGTAATACATCGGTAAATTTTCTGTCCCCCAACCGTTATGTTGGCAACAGTGTAGTCATGACCAAAACCTAAGTCAATTAAAATATTCCAGTCACGCATTAGTGTGGTGACAGCAGTCGTTTCGTTTTATTTTGTCAGCAATGGTTTTTTCCAAAGAAGAACGCGTGTTTATTGTAAAGAATTACATAGCGAGTAAATCTTACAAATGTGTGCAACATAATTTTCAGTTGAAACTTCCCCGTTCTGCCTTTCTGAATAAATCGTCAATATTGCGTTTGATAAATAAATTCCGTAGAACTGGGAGTGTACTCGATGAGAAACCACCTCGCCATCCAACATAGTTTAACCGCAGAAGTTCTCGAAGATTTGAAAAATCGTTTCACTCAATCACCTTAAAAATCGCTTAGAAGATTATCATCGCAACCTGAGCTAAAACTAACTACTGTTTTCAGAGCTACGAAAAAGTTACATTTGCGTCCTTAGTTGAAGCGATTTTTTAGGTGATTGAGTCATACGATTTTTCAAATCTTTGAGAAATTCCGCAGTTAACTTTGTTGGCTGGCGAGGTGGTTTCTCATCGAGTACACTCCTAGTTCTACGGAATTTATTTATCAAACGCAATATTGACAACTTATTCCAAACGGCAGAACGGGGAAATTTCAACTGGAACTTATCTTGCACACATTTGTAAGATTTATTCGCTATGTAAGTCTCTACAATAAACACGCGTTCTTCCTTGGAAAAAACCATTGTTGACAAAATATAACGAAACGACTGCTGTCACCACACTAATGCTTGACTGGAACATTTTAACTCTCTTAAGTATTTGGCCTTGAGTACACTGTTGCCAACATACCGATTGGGGGACAGAAAATTTACCCATGTATTACTTCTATCTTCTTATAATCAGGGTTGCGTTCTTAATAAAACACCAGTTACTAGGTTATAGGTATAGGTACTAGGTTACATGTTAAAGGTTATTTTGATCACTAAATTATAACTGAACGCTTGCACGCACTCTATTGGTAAATATATGAAAATAAAGAAAAATTATGTAGTTTTCGTTAGTGCTGCTACATCAAAAAGTTTTAACTACTACGTAGACAGAACTAAATAAAGTACGAGGACGTTAAATCGCCGTTATTGTATACAACGGCACAAAATATGGTGGACGGCGTTTCGCCGTCATTACATGCCATGTAATGATCATTGGCATGTAATGATGAAATCATTAGGAAAATCGTACATATCTTGAAGAGTCGAACTTAGAAAGCCTTTTTGATAAAATACCAATTAATGGTATCCGATTTGTTAAAGAGTTTAAATAACCACATACGTACCTATTATGTTAACCAGCTGATGTTTCTTATCATATGCGTATGCGAAATGTCCTGTTATAGTCGTGTGTGTTTCTGGGTTTCGTAATAAATTATTTTCGCTATTCCTTGATACAATAATTGTTGGTCTTATTATTACTATATAAAACTCAGTTATGTAATTAACCTGTGAAATCAAATTACATTAATATATCTGTCATTTTGCTGAATACAGGGGGTGGGGTGTTAAATTATTTTCACTCGATTCGCTAGTTCCAGGGCTACAAAAAGTAGTTCTGTTTCTTATCACGGTCAGGCAATTACATAACTGAAGCATTTAAGAACAGAACAGATTAGCATTTTAAAATATGCTTCTAACGGTTTCATTATTATACAGGGTGGACCGGGAGGAAAGGAAAACATTTTAACAGGTGATTGTAGATCTAAAAACAAGACAAAAAATTCATATAAACATATGTCTGGAAATGCTTCGTTAGCGAGATAAGTCTAGCGAAAGATTTCGCCTAGATTTTTACTCCGAGGATTTAATGAAACCGGATTAAACCAAATAGAACGGTAATATTAAGACAAACATTTGATCGTTTCATATGAATTTTGACTTGAAAAATTGATTAAACTAGGTCTCACAACTGTAAATCTCTTGGTTTGTAAAATAACTTGCTTAAAAAACTTTTTTTACGTTTGAGGCGCTATAATTCCATTAAATGGCTAACAAATGCATAAAATCCATTAACAACAATTGTAGAGAATTTAATTCTGAAAAAATTGATCAGATGAGAATCCTCATGCTACAACGAACAATAGGTTTCAGCGCAGATTTTCAGTCAATGTGTGGTGTGGTATTGTAGATGATGAATTAATTGGCTCTTTCATATTAGAGAACCGACTTGTAGCAGAAACATACATGGAATTTTTTCGTAATGAATTGTTTACTTCTCTGGAAAATACACCACTTTTAACACGAATGAATATGTATTTTCAATATGACGGCGCACCTCCGCATACTGCTCATCGAGTTAGAGAATTTTTAAATGAACACGTTGCAGGCAAACTGATTGGGGCTGGAGGAGTTATTAACTGGCCGCCAAGGTCTCTAGACCTTACCCCACTGGACTATTGAATATGGGGTTGGATGAAAAGTGAAGTTTACAAAGTGAAAGTTAATACACGAGATGAACTGATTACTCGAATTTTTGATGGTGCTGCCCTCATAAAGGAAAAGAAAGATGTTCGTGCAAGAGCGACACAAAATATTCGGAAGCGTGTTAAGAAGTGTGTAGACTGTAATGATGGAATTTTCGAACCTTATTAATAATGTAAGTAAATTAGTTATGTGTTATTTAGAACGGTATTATGATGGTGAATTAAATTTGTATCAGCTTAATTTTTTTTTAAAACGTTTATTATGATAATACAGTATTGTTACTTTTTGGAGTGTAATACAAGTTACATTAAATTTGAATTGATTAATTTAGAATTTGTTTGCTATTGACTTTATTTTCATCAATTTTCTCAGAATTAAATTTTCTACAATTATTGTTAATGAATTTTATGCATTTGTTAGCCATGTAATGGAGTTATAGCGCCTCAAACGTAAAAAACGTCTTTTTGACAGTAAATTTTCGTGTTTTAAGCAAATTATTTTACAAACTAAGGGACTTACAGTTCTGGGACCTAGTTTAATCAATTTTCAAGTCAAAATTCATATGAAACGATCAAATGTTTGTCTTAATTACCGTTCTAATTGGTTCAATCCGGTTTCATTTAATCCTCGGAGTAGAAATCTGGGCGAAATCTTTCGCTAGACTTATCTCGCTAACGAAGCGTTTCCAGACATATGTTTATATGAACTTTTTGTCTTGTGTTTGGTGTACAATCATCTGTTAAAATTTTTTTCTTTTCCTCCTGGTCCACCCTGTATACACCCACTCAAACTTGGACCCTTACATCTCCAAAACTATGAGGCGGATTCAACATATTAAAATCAAAATTTAGCTCATTTTATTTTGCGTTGATCTATATTAAGCCTATATTTTTAGTAATGTATGATAGCTGCCGTATCGAGGTTGGAAGACAAAAAGACCTGGTCTTTTGATACCGCAAAAAATTAAATGAGTTTAGAGGCGTATCACTCGAGAGCTATTTGACCGACAAGTTAAAAATTTTAACAAAATATAGCGAATTGTATTCTTACAGTATGTACTGTCACCGACTTCCCTACCAACATAAAGCCTGTAGACGGTCCCACTACCTACCTGACGCTCAGTGCCTACAGTGCCTCCCCTCCACCTTGAAGTGGACTCGCCGAAGGGGGATTTAAGCGAATGCCTTGAACAGCGAGAGACATTCCTCACTCAACTCTCAACCGGAGAACAAGAAAGAAGAGCTTCAGACAAAAGAAGACGACCCTAGCCAAGACCGGACGCACCACCCCTGGTCTACGCTACCGGTGGCGGAAGCTACGTTCCCGCACCGGTCACCCTTCGCCGACTCGGAGAGAGCCGCCTCGGCCGCGCTATTCACAGACGGGCTATCCCAACCCGACGATTGCGGGGCTCTAGAGGCTACCACTGCCACGCTGCAGTAAACCTGAACCCCAGTAGCCGAGCCATCACTTTTCGGGCTCCGCTCCCATCACGCCGGCTCGCAACTTCCGACCGCCAACAACGGTCCTTTCGAGGGCCCAGCGTTAGATTTATTAACCATATTTTGACCCCTTGCTATCTCGGCAACCGCTCAACCGTTCGGCACGAGCAAACTATCGTTTCATTCAACATAAAGAATGTAGTACAAATGTGTTAATAATATGGAAAATTGATTGGTCAATTTTGCGGTGAGATTTTAAAATTTCGAAAATAAGACTTGGCATTGCGGAGTTGGGCGCTGCTATCCATGTGTACGTGACATACTGTCGGACTGGAAACCCAGTAAGGCGCCCAACCCCCGCTGGCCCAGTCTATTTGCCAAAATTTTTAAAATTCTACCGTAACATTGGCCGATCAATATTTCATGTTATTAATACATATGTACTAATTTGTTTATGCTGAATAAAACAATTCTTTGGTTGTGCCGAACAATCGAGCGGTTAACGAGATTCCAACGGTTCAAAATATTGTTACTGTAAATAAAAATGTACGTGTCGTACAATCTTTAAATTTCGTACACGCTGTAAGAATATAATTCGCAATGTTGTGTTGAAATTTAAAAATTGTCAGTCAAATAGTTCTTGAGCTATACGCCTCTAAACGCATGAAATTCTCTGCGGTAGCAAATCAAAACCGGGTAATTTGTCTTACAATCTTGATACGGCAATTTTCATACAGTATTAAAACTAAAAGAACAACACAAAATAAAATGAGCTCAATTTTGATGCAAAGTATGTTGAAATCCGACTGATCGTTCTGGAGCTGGAAGGTTTCAAACTTGGATGTATATGATTTTGACAGTACATTTATCTCCTCTGAGAGTAATGAATTTCATTATACAGCCAGACCCTATGGTGAATGAAGTAAAGTATTTGCTGGGTGGAAAGTAGATCCTTTTCAGAGGGCCTGGCATGATAATAAGCATATAATTCCATTCTATGAGGAAAGCAATTTTTTAAACCTACTCTCTCCTCATTTTTTACTCAGTAAAGCCTCTGGAGGTTCAGAAACAGTTCTGAGGTTCTCAAAACAGCTAGTGTTTTGAGAAAACTCAAAACAGCTAGTGTTTTGAGAAAACTCAAAACACTAGCATTCCGGCTTTTAGGGCTTGCCGTTTTCACGTTTTTTTTTCTTTACACTTTCACAACGGTTTTTTTGCAAACGTTTATTAACAAAACGTTACACATACCCCTAGAGTCACGAAGAATTTAGGTCGGGGTCCTATGGTGATAACTACCCCAACAAAAATTTTAAAATTTTCGGAATACAAATAATCTTTTAACGATATCTTATTTAGCGAAGAAAATTACATAAAAATTTGGTAACACAAAAATTTTCAGGTCGCATGAGAAAACGAAAAACTCAAAGTATCATACATTCAAACCACAACATTTGTTAGCGCCAGTCTCTCCCGGGTTAATTCAAACTGTTTTCCCCGCTAATCATAATTGTTCCTGCCTTTGTTTCCGCGTGACATCACTAATCACGTCATCCTATATCCCTACTCCTTTCTTCATATCCGGCATCCTCATACACACTCTTGTATCGGCTTTCGTGATGTATGGAAGCGTTTCTGCCTCCTGCGCTTAGCGCGTGGTTTAGGGTTGTCGATACCCTGCCATTCTTCGTTTGCAATCTGTTTCGTTCGTTATTCGTCGTTTGTTGTGAACTTAAAACTGTTCGTTATTCTTTGCTTTGTGTGAATTATATTCAATTGCTCATGTATTTTGTATTGTGAATTCTTGCTGTTTGTTTATTGCAATGTTATCAGTGTTTCTACACGTGCGTGCCTACAAGTCTCAAGTCGTTTTCTGGATTCCAGGTAAGAGCGTTTTTCATTTATTACGAATAGTCGTTCAAGTGTGTGTCTTCCTATGTTTTTGTCCTATCAATTATTTCCCCTACCTTTCGTTATTTTGTTCCTTATTCTATTAATTCATTTCGTTTATTTTCTAAGTCGTTTTAGCTGTGGTTGGCAGCCGCTTAAAACTAACCTGGTCCTCCGAGTTCAATTAATTAATCGTCTACTAATTACGGTAGAATTATTCAATCAAATTCGTTTTATTGTCTTTTATTCAGTGCCTTTACAAGCGCTAACAACATTTAAAGTTGAAATTTTGAAACTTTAAACATTAATCTAAAATTTTAAAACCTTCACATTTTAAATTTTGAAACTTTAAACTTTCATATCATGAAATTTTTAAATATTGCGATCCACCGTGCCCCTCTGGCGGCCGAACTTCATCTTGTAGCAAATGATTCTGATCCACTTATGAATTCTGATCCACCTACCCCTGTGACGTCGAGACACGGAAGCGGCGCGAAGCGCCGCTGGAGTGGCGAGTTATTCTAAATAAAGATGAATGTTTTATATAATAATGCCCGGAAAGAATCACCCTAGAAAGTTCAAAATGTGAAAGGGTCTTTTAGTCAGATTATCCCGTCTGGAATAGCCAAAAAAGTTTACACCATCAGTTAATGGAAAACAACTATGAGAGAGTTTGAGAAACGAATCGGAACGTCGGAAGACACTGACACTTTCCTCCTTCCTTTCCTATAATCTTACTGTTTGTGGACACTCGCATGGGTAAACTTGTGACTTGTTACTTTCTCTTGCCTATATGAATAAATAGGAAGGAAAGTATTGTTCACATTTCAATTTTTCGAAATCGAGTTTTCACCGCATCTACTCGTTTTCAGACCCCCTGAACCCAAAAACATCTTTTCAGCGATTGGTGTGTGTGTGTGTGTGTGTGTGTGTGTACAGAATATCTCAAGAACGGAACATCGTACGAACTTGATACTTGAAAGTTAGATACTACTACCGGACTCGACACGAACATTTTCATCAAATCGGTCAACGGGAAGTAGTAGTTTATTAATCAAATGTGTCATTAATAAAATTTTTGCAATTTTTTCAAAAACGGCTCATATGAACTTTTTTTTAAATCGCCTCATTTACTAACAATTGTTTATGCTCTACAAGATTGGGTACGCGCCATGTCTGCTAAAATTCTTAAGAAGGTAGTTTTCTCGTTAAAAATTTATTTATGTTAAATTGCGACTTTAATATATGCATTTTAGCGCAAAAATATATGCAATAAATGTTGTAGAAAATTTTCAATTCTACTTCTTTTATTTCAAACACTTTTTCATAATCCTTAGTTTAGCGGTAATTAGCAGTTTTCTGTTTTTTTTTTAATAAAAATCTGTGACAAAATCGATTTTTTTCAAGATATTAGCCTTAGTACGCATTTTACGACAAAAGTTTGTATAAACAAATTTATCGCAAATTAAACGATCTACAACTTTTATTAGAATTGTTTCTATACAGAGCCTAGTTTAGCGCGAAAGAGTGATTTTCCGTATTTTTAAGCGAAACTAAGTTTGCTTTTCATTTTGCTTGTTTCACTTATGATTAGGGTTAGTTTTTTTGTTTATTTCTAATGTTTTATTACTAATGTTAGGTTATATTGTTAATAATATCCATTGGCATGAGAAAGTTGTGTGAATGTTCCACGCCAGATTTTTTTACGATGAATCCGTCAAATATTACATATTATCACGTCCTTTAACCACCATGAACTTCAGTATACCAAAATTCACATCCCATTTTGAACACTTCTCTTGCAATTTATAAATTGTGTAAAGCATATCATAATAATTTTATGCAAATAAAAGCTGATCATCAGCAAAATTAGTTGAAAACGATGGTTCATTTCCAATTGTATTTTCCATTTACCATAAGTAATCCCTCCTCCAATTCCTAAGTGACTCTTAAACGCAAATTTTCAAAAGAGTAGGAACGATTTTGTACTTGTGAAGCAACGCTTATTATTTGAAGCTAAAAGGAATTGACATTCCAGTTATCCAAAGCATAATCGTACAGAAACCAAAGCAATAATAAAACGTGCTACTACACTATATACATTAAATAAAGAATAACCAGATCTTACCTTAGAACTGCTGAAAATAGTTGATTTTTGCTCTTTGCAATAATATTGTGAAGGGTACAAATACAATTGACCACCGGGATATTTACCTATTAAACGCGTCACTTCAGCAGGTAATGGCGTTATATTTGTAGGTACATTACGTTGATAATATTTACAGCTAAAAATAGTCAAAAAATAATAATTAAACATTTCATCAAATAAAATAAAGCAGTTTCACCGGATGGTGTCATTAAGTGTTAAAACCTTTAATTTTTGGTTGCGTTGAAAAGAGCGTTTAAGCGGTGGACGTCTTGGAAAGGCGTCGGTCGTAGTTATTGTGGCGTTTGAGGAGCTAGGCGACACGGCGTGTCATCGTCCAGCGGAGACGTCATCTTCTTCCCTCGCAGTAGTGCATCGATGGCTGCTTCGTCGGATCCGGTAGGGGTAAGGCTCGGTCGAGGGACCGCTGTGGACATCGCTCGCGGTAGCAAGCGATAACGGTCCGGTCGACGGCTTACGCTGTTGGGTTGGCGAGTAGAAGCCCCATCGTCTCTCTCGCAGGGTCGTCGATGAGCCTTCGTTGGAGTCCGGCAGCCGTGTGCCGATGGTGGACGTCGTGTCTGCTGTCTGGATCGGAATTGAATCTCTTGGCTCATTGCAGCGCTCTTTTCATAGTCGCCGAGAGCGCTTTGGTATTGGTCTAAATTTGACAACAAAGGCCTCTGTTGGTACGCCGCCACAGGCTTACCGCCCCTTTCAGAACTATTGGCAGTTCCCTCTGTCACTACGTTGGAGGCTTTGTAGCCGGCAGCACAGTACTTCATCAAAGGGGACGACGGTGACAGCAGTTATGTTTTAAAAATTAGTGGTAATTTTCTTTTTTCTTTTCATTTTTAAAGATGTTAAGATAACTTGACAACTTCTTCCAAAAAATGCCAGATATTATCTCTTTGGAATAGTAACACAATGTGGTAAAACATATATCTTCATCAGTGAGAAGTAACTTTAAACAAATTACATCATGGAAAACTTTATCTTTTACTATTAAAATATCGTTCAGCCATTCTTAAAGGATATACATATTTCTTGCAGATGCTATTTTTAAACGTGCAAGAAAGTTATATCAAAAGTAATATTGAAAAGTAAAGTTAAAACAACTTTCAATTGTATAGTAAAAAATTTTGGGAAGGGATAATACGAGTTATTTAGGTATCAAAATTAAAGAAAACAGAGAATTAAAAAAATGGATCCTTAGAACTTTGAAAGTGCCCTTTTATCAAAACTATACTTTTGTTACATAGCAAATTTTAATCAATTTTCAAAATTCAATTAAATATTCCTTAAAAAATTACTGCAGATAAAAAACAATAGTAAAAATCTCTTCCACTATAAAACATTAAATGGGGTATGAAGATTGAATAATTTGTTCAGAAAGCCCATAATTCAAAATTTTATATTCTTTTCTTTAGTGCAATTTAGAACTAACTGAATGTAAACACACAATTCCTACAAAAATCACATAAGTCTAGCTTTCCTTTTAATATAACACTAAGAAAATGCTTATCGTTAAGGATATAACGTCCTTCCTCCTAATTAAAAAAAAAATAAAGTGGATGAACTTTTGAAGTTTAAGCTCTACTTTCTAGTGAAAGAGGCTATACAAAGTTTTTACGCAAAATCTTTTTAAGGGAAATAACTACTGCTTGTGACGACGACGACGTAGAACGTGGATAGTTCTGAAACCCCACTTTTTTCATTCTTATAGTTATGAACTTTTATTTTTATTACTGCAAAAAGCAATTTTAAATCACTGATTTGCCCATAACTGGCAGGTGGAGTGTTAAATATTTGTACTCGATCACGTTACTTATCTGATATCCTTCATAATTACAGTTAAAAATCGTCAAAAACAATCATTAAAAATTTCGAGACTACAAAAAATAGTCGTTTCGTATCACGTGGTCAACCAATTAAATAACTGAATAATTTAACACAGAAGAGGTAGAGGTGTAAAAGACACTAATCAGAGTTATCTCCACTAAGAGTAATGTATTTCATTATACAGGCAGACTCTCGAGTGAATGAAATGAAGGTGTCTTTTGCAGAGTGGAAAGTAAATGTTTTTCGGAGGGCCCGGCATACTGATCAGCGTACTTTTCCCATCTGTGAGGAAGGCATGATAAACCACCTTACTCGTCGTTTTACTTAGTAAAACCTCTAGAGGTTCAAACCAGCCTTTCAGCTGATGACGTAAACAACAAACAAGTCACTTATGTAAACTAGTTAAATAAATAAGTGAACGTTACTATATAACGCATCTTCTGGTTTAACAACGTGTTTTACAGAAAACAAAGTAAGTTAGAACTTTACTCCAATTATTTAAGAAATACCGTAAGTTAAAATAGTCTATTTGGTTTTAAAAATATTTAGCTTAACTAATAAAATATAAAAGTATACATATTTATTCTATATTAAAGGGGATAGCCGTCTGAACAAATTATATTTCTCTAAGCTGTTTTTTTACTTTCTCTTGCCTATTTATAATTACGAGTATATTGGAAGGAAATTATTTTTTCATGTCGATTTTTCGGAATTGAGTTTACACGTGATCTACACATTTTCAGACTTTCTGAACCAAAAAAACATGCTTTTAGCGATTGGTGTGTGTGTGTGTGTGTGTGTGTGTGTGTGTGTGTGTAAGTGACAAAATATTTTAAGAATGATACATTGTACGAAGTTAAAACTTAAAACTTAAGTTAGATATTACTTGACGACCCGTCATTTTTAACATCTTTAACCTATCTATCGTTTGATCTATCATTTAATGTACCGTTTGATTTATCGTTTAATCTATCGTTTGTCCTATCGTTTCCTTTACCATAAATGAAATAAAGATATTAGGTATGAACTTGATCGCCAGGGTTGTTAACAACAATCTTTATCAAAGATGAGACAAGAGTGGTATAATCATTTTGTTACGATGCCAAATGATCAAGAACCCAAATAAATGTTTACGTACAAGTCACCCGGCTAACGTGGTATTGAACGACCTCCGAAGAAATGCGAATCCTAACTTCTTCAAGAAAAAGCAGACTGCTACGTTAGAAGCTAGAACAACCATGGAGGCCTAATCTACTGATTTTATGATGGTGATGATGATGAAGGTAATAGATAAGATCATTTTATGGGTCAAAATTTTGAAAGTGTCACGTTTGATGTCCCGTAGGTATAAGAACAAAAATTTCAAGAAGTATGTAGCTAACTTCTACGGCAATCAAACTAAACATTTTGTTATCTTTATCTTTTTAACCTCCAGTAAAATAAAAAAAAATTAATAAGAAAAATCTTGAACAATATGAATGGAATGTCAGTACCGTGACATGTCCCGATACCGGGATTGGCACTTTCATATTCAAAATTTTTATTTACCTAAAATAATTTATTCACTTTATAATTTATATCTACTTTCCTTACTACTTATTACATTTTTATATTATAAAAAAAATAAGATTAATACTAAGATATTTGATTTTTTGCGTTTTAAACGATTTCCATGAAGTTATTTAGTCCGTACCGTGGGGTAATGAAAAATTTGAATTGTGCACTTGTCGATCAACTGGCGGACAGTTCCGTACAATGACCCTTGTCTATTTTATTGTTGGACTTCAGTTAGCCATTTTGTTTGAATACAGTTCGTGTTTATATTGATATTTTTTAACGATTTTATGTTCGAAATACGTTAAAAACCTTTGGTATTGTCAGTACCGTGTGCCTTATAACTTTGCTGTCAGGTATGTTAAATCTATATTACTTTGATTATATTAAGTATTTTAAGAATATTGATCTGTAGTTCATTTACTAATTGTCTCTTTTAACAGTAAAAGCCGTAAGTACAACATAACCTGATAAATGTCAATACCGTGGGTGTCAGTACCATGGAAATTACATAGCACGGTACTGAAAAATAAGCCACGGTACGGACATGATGTTGTTTGGGTCAGAAGTACTATCGCTGAAGTAAAAATTATTATTCTTTTTTGTACAATAACAATACTTTTGTTCTGTCCCCTAGTAATCTACATTAACCAATATAATATTAACAAAATAAAATGAAACGTTAGTTGTCGCATTTAAATATTTAAAACGGTTTTAACTATGTTCATGAAATTTTGTAGTTTTATATATTAGGGTATGAACAATTCGTCGAGCTATAGCGTACCTCATTTTGAACATTGTTTAAATTAGAATTCAGCGAGTAAAAAATGTTTTTAAACAATCGTAATTTTTCCTTCACATAAATAAATTTTTCCTTCTTTACAGAGATTTATAAATGACAATAATGAGATGCAATACAACAGTAGCAGTTTTTGTATTAATACAAATTTTTATGTACGTAGTGTTATACTGTAGGTAGCAGCCTAAATTTATACATTCCCATTTTGTTATGCACCATAATTATGGTTTCATGTAATACAAGCGGCATGTCATTCAACCTCAAGGTTTATATGTTAAGGATGTAATTTGGGAACCACTGAAACAGGAAATAAATGAAATCTTCAGTTTATTATTCTATTTCAGGTAACTTCATACACGGCAAAGAAGCAGATGGTTTGCGATGAAGAAAAATTACGTAAGAAGAGGAAGCAAGAAAGATAGAAGAGGAAGAAGATTAGGGTTGACCCTGCTAAGAAACAATAATAGAAGAGGAAGGACTGTGAATAATATTTAAAACAAAAACAATAAAAAACCGTAAATCTGTTGGTGAAATAACAGACCGGTAGCAGCGTAACGTTAGAAAAAAATGGAAGGAACAAAAAATTTGTCTAGATTAAGGACGAAGAATGTGGAAAGGGAGAAGAAATTATTAAAAGATAATAGTCCTCCAAATTCCAATGAAGAACCTGAAAATCTTCAACATGACAGAAGACATCGTAAGAGAAATAGAATTAAGTAATATAAAAAAACAAGCCTTAATAAAAGAAAATAAATCATTAAAAAACGATTACAAAAATACAAGAAACGTTGTCAGCGTCAGAAAAAAAAACAAAAAATAAACAGAGAGAAATGGTGAAACCGCAACGCCAAGTACTAGGGTAAAAAAATTACTGAAGATAACGCCTGAGTTTCAGAAAAGTAATTCAAAAGTGGTTAAAAGACTGTTATTTGGGGAAGCTGTTACAGATCAACTGACAAATACCTATTTCCATAAGAGGACATTGCAAAGTTTGACGAAATTCAAGAGGGTAAGATTTTACCATTTAAAGGAACTTAAAAGTACAGCACTTGCTAGTAAGACCAACAATTCAAACAAGATGGTTTCGGAGTATGTCTTGTTCTGACCCAGAGTACAACGATAAATGTTGCTATTGTGGCCTAGGTAAAATCGCTTTCATTGAAGAAGATGATTCAGATATTTCACATGAGGAACTTTGGCCATTACCACTTACATTTGATGGAAGTAGCAGATTACAATTTAGCGATGTGTTTAGTGGCAGTGAAGAAGTTGTGGAACAAGAAGCAGGTAAAACATTGGAAAATCATGAAGTATCTTTACTTATTGCTGGGTTGTACAGTCTTGTGATTGCAAAAGAAGAAGTAGGTTCAAAAATTTCAGAAAAGTGTACGTATTGATATTGTTAAACCAGTCAATGTGGATGATGTGAAAGTGATATATGTAAAAACAAATGTTGACAACTGATCTATTTACAGCAGATGACTTCAATTCTTACAGAGAAAAGGAGTATTTTATAAAGAAAACACAAATTCTTCAGATACTTCTGCAACCGAAACTATTTATCCAAGGTAAGAAAATTTTTTATCGATTTTCATTGAACATTTCAAGAGAAAAGTAACCCTGATCAAATACCTTCATCCCTGCCAAAGTAGGCCTACCTTTAAGTGAACTCTACGCCCAAAAGTGTACATTAGAAAATTATTATTTGAAAATGAAAGCTTAAGTTTTTATGCGATTATTTAAAAATATTTCAATTTTTTGGTATTAGTTTAAGTGAAAATAATTATTAAAACAATTTAAAAATCGAAAATAGTTGTTAGATTAAAAATCTGAATTAGTTTTTAATTTTTAACAGTTTGTTTCGTTTTAGAATATTATTAGATACAAATAAATAGGATTTTTACAAAAAAATATTTTTTGTTTTGTCGAAACGTATTTTATGCTTCTGTTGGGTGATGGTGGATTTCAAATCGTTATCCTGTGAAAGTCAGTACCGTGGATAGTAGGCCAGTACCCTGGCTTATAATATACAGTAGAGTACCGATTTTCCGTGGATCATTTAACCGGGGTTTGGATAAACCGTGCGATCACTAGAAATTTTTTTGTTTTTTGGTTTAACGTCCGACTGTTTTGCTAATTGCTGCTAATGCAGACGGTGAAGGATGAAATGAATTTTTTGTAACGTATGAGAAAATGCCATGCCCGAGTGGGATTCGAACCCAAGACCGCGTGATGAGAGGCGAGCACGTTACCAGCTCCTAAAATTGTAACATCCGTTACTATGTTGTTTTTTTTTGGGTTTATTTGCCGTTTCGCTTCTGTCTGTAAGCTTCTGCTATCTCGTGGTCGTTACGTGTACCACGTCTGTGTAGCGAATTGCTGTCTAGAGAGTTGGAGGGTGTGGTCCCCGTCATCTGATTATCGTGTTGTTGGCTGTTCCCTTCCTCGATGTCAACCTGGATGGTTGTGTTTTGTGCCGTTCTTATTATGTAGTTTTTTCGGTTCTATTATGTTTTTTTTAACAATATAATTTAATGATGTTGTACTTTTGAAGTCCCAAATATTTGGGTTGCAGTTTCCAGTTCCCAGTTTCCGAACGAATGTAACTTACTTTAGATGAGCTAATCGAAAGATGAAAAATATATTGATACCAAAAGGTTATTTACGATGGAAAGATGGTACCATTTTCATTTAATTTGAGCTGCTCCAGCCTGTCTTGATCACACCACATCCTGCAAATGTCTATCGATGGCTAATTTTTCTTTGACATCCAAATCATTTAAGTAAACCCAGGAATATGAAGCTAAGTACTCTTGTTTAAAATCAGCTTGGTGGTATGTCAACTTTATTTTATCTACATTTACATTTATTTGCTCTAGACCTTGCTGGGCTACGCTCAGGAACCATCTCCCTGCAAGTGTCGATGCGTTTTGGACCTGTATAATCTTTTGTAACTGACATGATGATGAACTTAAATTGTATTCTTAACATATTACCTTATACACTACTGTAAATTTCATTATATCTTAAATTTATTATTTTTAAGGGGTGCACCTCACTACTAACTTGTGTACTAAATATTGAATTCTGATTTAGTCGTATCTGGCCAAATGTTTTTCTCAATTGATATTATTTTTACTTTGATATTAATCAACTGGATTACCCTTTTGAAAAATCTAATGAATAATTACAATATTGCTACATTTGGTATTGGAATTGCTCATTCCTTTCTGTTTTTCTCAGTTTAAATTTTTTTATTTATTCTTTTAAACTAAATATTATTTTTTGAGCTAATATCTTTTCAAAATTTCTTGATAATTATATTTTGTGCTTTTACCTTTTCTTTAGCTTCCATTGTTGTTATTTTTTTTAAACTTTTGAATTATTATTAAATGTTTTTCTTGAAACGGACCTAAAAATTATTCTTTTTTTTATAGTGTATCATAACCTGTCCTTTTGTTTTTCCTGCTGCAAAATATTTATCTTGGGCGCCCCGGCCAATCTCACTTGTTTACATGGGTTATGTGTGCAAGTGAGGGGGTGTGGCAAGTTTGGCAGCAGAACGCGGTTGGGTTTTATGGTATTGGCTCAAGTTTTTGGTATTTTGCAGCAGTTAAGTGTTTTGGAAAGTTTTAACGTTAAATTATGCACGGTTATGATACATTGTAGAATATCTAATGATTACTGGTTTCAATTACAGCTGCACTGAGTTCACAACATTCGTATATTTTTTTATTTTTTTTACTTTTGATCTATTGTTGGTTTTGTCTATATTTAATCACGATGTCAGTTGGCGAGACACACTCTATTGACTATCTTATGAAAGATGATTTACTTTTTGCGTTACGAAGCAGGGGAGTACTGGTAAATGGGTCAGTGACTGAACTGCGCGTCAAATTACGAAAGGTTCTTGCCCAGAACAATAATACCTGGACCCGAATATCTCACTACCTTTTCTTTAGAAAAAGAAATTCAGATGCTCACATTAAGGCTGCATAGCTTTGTTGATGAAATTGACAATATTATTGCTCCTATTACTATTAGGTTTTACAAAGGGCTAAAAGGTAGATTAACTTCTGTTAATAATCGC
This sequence comes from Catonia carolina, assembly GCA_035578175.1. Lineage (NCBI taxonomy): Eukaryota > Metazoa > Arthropoda > Insecta > Hemiptera > Achilidae > Catonia > Catonia carolina. The sequence goes on from JAQMRL010000009.1 coordinate 24,290,311, forward strand.
TTTCTCATACTCAAATCTATGTGTAGCGATGATGAATCAATGAATGATAAAATTAAAGAGTTTAGGGATCTCATATCTAGTTTAGAGCATTCTATTCTTTCTATGGAAAACATGTGTGTTAATGATAATCCTCCTATTTCTGAAATTTCAAATGTCAAAGTAATTACTAATTTAAATAATTCTAATCTGAATAATAATAATAATAATAATAATTCTAATCTTAACGATGTTCCTGGTCCTTGTGCTACATTTTCTGGAAATGTAAGTCCGTCTGTTTCGCTGTATAGCAAGTTACCTCACCCTGCTGAGAAAGTTTTATGCAAATTACCAATTTGTAATGGTTTCAGCATAGAAGATTTGCTAAAGTTGTTTAGAGTGGGAATTAATTTACACGAATCTTTTCCTGACATTAGGGGTAGCATTGTGTCACTTTTGTTACCGTATGTGATTAGTCCTCTGCGTGATATTTTGATTAAGCACACCGGTTCTCAAAATTTTAGCGATTTTCAAAGAGAAGCTATTATGACCTTCATACCCACCGGGCAATTCGTAGAACTAAAGCAGAATCTTTTTTTTAGAAGCCAGAATGTCGGTGAGGATTTACATAAGTATATTTCGGACATTAAAGAGTCTGCCGCTATTCTACAATTAGGACTAGGGGAAGTTGATATTGTTAGAAATATTGTAGATGGTCTTTCGCCAGAAACTAGGTCGTGTTTAGTTATGAGTAATCGACCTACCAACTTTGCTGAATTAAATTTGTTGTGCGTTCAAGTGATGAACACTTTATTCACTGATAATTGGAGGCAAAGGGTTGTTAGCGAAAGCACCAGATTGTTACCTCAAAATAGAAATCAGGTTGTTTGTCACTTCTGCCATAAGCCTGGGCACATAGTTGCTAATTGTTTTAAGAAAAAGGCGACTGCCGAAAGAAATTTTTCCTCTAATAACAACTGCAATATTTCTGTTTCAAAAAAACTAATTACTAGCGGGGTCGATCGAGTTAGCCTTCCTCGTTTTCCTTGTGTTAAGTCTAACTTAATTTACAAATTTCCTCCGGTTTGCTATTTGTGTCATAATAATGGGCACTATATTTGGAATTGTTCTAAGTTTAAATGTAGGTTAAATAAAACCTCAAGTATTAAATCTGAATTATGTAAGTCTATTGTATCTGAAGCTAATTCTACTTCTCGTTTCAGCAATAATTATTGTAGATTGATTTGTTGGCCCAAATCTGTTGAAGGTGTATTGATACCTAATCGCAATAATATTATTAATGCCTGTCCTGTCAGAAGTCGCCCTCGGGTAAATCTAATTATTGATTCTCATGAAATCCCTGCTTTGTTGGATTCTGGATCCGTTAGGTCCTTTATGTGTTTGAAAACCTTCAACTCTATTAATAATTATCGCAATATAAAATGTATTAAAAAATCTGATGTTGTGTGTTCCTCTGCTACTAGTTCCAACCTGAATATCACATACGAAGTTATTTGTAAAATTAAAATCGATTGTTTTACTTGGAAATTCCCTGTACTTGTTGCTAGCAATTTGGCCTGCCCTTTCATTTTAGGTTCCGATTTTTTTATACATACCGGGCTTGTACTCGATTTGTCTGCTTCGTCCTTACATTTTAAATTCCGTCCCAAATATAAATTACCGCTTTATGCTATTTCTTCTTTAATCATTTCGAATAATCATCCTGTAGAATCCCTTGATTCTGATGATCTCGACTGGGGTAATTTGATTTCTCATCTTGATCTTGAGCAACGTGAACGTGCTGTGGAGTTGTTCAACTGTTTTCCCGAAGTTTTAACTACCCGGCTTGGTCTTACTCACCTTATCGAGTACAATATTAAATTAGATAGTCATATTCCCGTTAAATCTAATCCCTATGTCCTGGCACCCCCGAAAATGTTACTTTTACGTCAGTTAGTCGAAAAATTGCTCGAGCAAGGTATCATAGAACCGAGCAATTCTTCTTATGCTAGTCCCGCTTTTGTCGTTACACGCGATGATCGTAAGCCGCGCATGGTAATCGATTATCGCAAACTGAACAAACATGTTGACGTCGAAGCCGTCCCTCTTCCTAATTTACACTCATGCTTTGATTGGTTCGGTAAGGCCAAATATTTTACCGTACTTGATTTTAACTCGGCGTATCACCAAATTCCTCTTTCCAAAGAATCCAAGCAAGTAACTAGTTTTTGTACGCCTTGGATGTTGTACCAATTTACGCGCATCCCTTTCGGTCTGGCTACTGGTGGTCAAGTACCGTCCCGCCTTTTGGACAAAATTTTTCACGATGTCAAGTTCAAATACGTTTTCAACTTTTTAGATGATGTGTTAATATTTTCTGATGACTTCGATACTCATGTGGCGCATGTGAAAGATATTCTTCTTCGCTTATCTAAAGCAGGTCTCACAGTGAATCCTGATAAGGTCAAGTTTACCGTTAGTGAGGTTGGTTTTCTTGGCCACCTTATTTCGTCGGGAGGTATCAAGGTCAATCCCGTCCGCACTGTAGCTATTTTAAATTTCCCCAAACCTAAAAATGTAAAGGCAGTGTCCAGATTTGTGGGTATGGTGAATTTTTTTCGCAAATTTATCCCTAAATTTTCCGAGATCGCCGCTCCTCTCAATGCTCTTCGTAGTAAAAAGAAATCCTTCAATTGGAGTGAAGATGCTCAAAAGGCTTTCGATACCTTGAAGAGTGCCATTAGCAATCCACCGGTACTGCGAATACCCGATTTTGAAAGAAGTTTCATTCTACAAACGGATGCCAGTTCTTGCGCATTGGGCGCTGTCTTGCTGCAAGAAATTGATGGTTCTCGACAACCCGTAGCTTACGCATCGAGAAGTTTGACTCTTCAAGAAAGAAAAGGTTCCGCTTACGAGTTGGAATGCCTTGCCGTTGTTTATGGTATGGAGAAGTTTAGACCGTATCTCGAACACCGAGAATTCGCTTTGGAAACTGACAATCAGGCCTTATCCTGGTTGTTAGCACGACTTAGATCGCTAGGAAAGTTAGGACGTTGGATAGCGAAAATTATGTCAATGAAGTTTACGGTCACTCATATTAAAGGCACTCAAAATGTTATTGCTGACACTCTTTCTAGGATGTTTGAGGAGAATGAAGTTGTGGATGCTGAAAATGATATTGAATGTTTCCCTATCTTAAATAACTTCCCTTTAGCCTACGCTGACATTTCTTCTCATCAAAGTAGGGATTCCGAGTTGCTGTCCATTATTTCTTCTTTAAAGAACGGTGTTCCCTCATCAAAGTTTTTCCTTTCTAAAGGAGTCCTGTGTATTAAACCCTTAGGTCATTTCCCTTCTCGTGTCGTTCTTCCTGCTGTCTTAGTGGATATGGTATTCACTTATTTTCATGATTCCCTGTTGGGAGGTCACTTAGGTTTCATCAAGACCCGTAAAAAGATTTCTCAGTACTTCTATTGGCCTTCCATGTCCCAAGACATTGAACACCGTATCAAATCCTGCACCATATGTGCCGTTAGCAAACCTTCCCGTAATTCCAAAATTGGTCTGTTAGCCTCTACCGTCCCCACTCGCCCTTTTCATGTTTTGCATATCGACTACGTTGGTCCTTTGCCTCGTACTCGCTATGGTTATCGCTACATTTTAGTCATTGTCGACACCTTTTCTAAATTTACCTGGCTTTGTCCGGTACGTGATGCCACTTCTGCTAACACTGTTAAAGCTCTCAAGGATTTCGTTTTTCAAAGCTTTGGTTTTCCAGATATTATTATCTCTGATAATGCTAGTTGTTTTACTTCCCACCTTTTTAGGAATTTTCTTTTTTCCCTTGGCATCAAATTCGTCACCTTATCTCCATATCATCCCCAACCTTCCAATGCCGAAAGATTTAACCGCAATCTTAAGGCGGCCCTTATAGCTTTCCACTCTGATTCTCAGACCAATTGGGATCAGTCTCTCGCCTGGCTACAACTTGCTTTCAATTACTCGTATCACGATTCTATTAAAACTTCTCCTTTCAATATTATTTTCAAAATCTTTCCTTCTTGTCCATTATCTAATCTTTGGAAAATCAACGATTTGTTACCTCAAGATGCTAGTACTGCGGCGGAAGTGTGGAAAAGCGCCAAAGATAACTTAGTAAAAGCAAGGAAGCGTTTTGCTCAGCATTACAACAAGGGAAGAAAAGAGAACGATTTTAAAGTTGGAGATTTAGTGTGGTGTCTTAAACATAATTTGAGTTCTGGTATTAATAAGCAAGCTGCTAAACTTATGACACGTTGGTTTGGACCCTTTTGCATTGTCAAATTTTTGACCCCCGTTACTGTGGAGTTAGCTCTTCCCGGTAATACTACTTGTGTTAGGAAAGCACATGTATCGCAACTTAAGGTTGCCTATGGACCTGTTCGTAATACGGACATTTCCGATCCCTGTAATGTCGATGTTCCCGATTGTGACGTTTTGGACGTATCCGTTGTTGATTTTTGTCCAGTTATGTCTTAAGTTTGTCTAATTTTTTTTTCTCTCTGTTGTGCTTTAGGATTGGTAATTTTTACCCCTTTTTGGATTTGTCCTTGTGTATCTCTTTTTAGAGATTTTACCCTGTGGGTTTTTCATCTTTGTGATGAAGTTTGTCCTCTTTTGTCTCGATTTCGTCCTCTTTTGGGTCTTTGTACCCAGGTTTGCGCTTTTGGGTTTGTTTTAACCTGCGCTTTTTGGGATTTGATCGGGGAGACGTCCTCGCATCCCTTTTCCTTGGATCTTTGGTCCTTTGGCCTGTTTGGCCTTTCTCGGGGTTTTTCCAACCCTTTGGACATAGCGAGTTCTTACTTTATCTAGGTTAGGTTTATCTGTTTTGGTTTGGTTTGGCTCTTGTTTTAGGGTTTTGGTGGTGGTGTGGTGTTGGAGGTGCTGTATTTGTGGCATCTTCCTTTAGTTGGGCGGGTGTGCAAATATAGTCACCACGGACTTGGGAAGTCCCTTGGTTATCCAGTCTCTTCCCTTAGCTGGGCGGATATTGGAGGATCGGGGAAAACTTTTCGGTCCTTTCCTATTTGTGTCGGTCACGCGAAGGAGATGACCTAAACTACTCCTGTGGGGGTTTCTTTGGGGGGGGGGGCTGATGTTAGTCGCGCTAGGGGTTGACTTTAAACTCCCCGTTCTTTTGGTCCTCGTCTCGGCTGGGGCAAACAAGGCCTTTTCTTGGCTTTGTTTGTTCTTGGCGGGGGGAGGCTGTAACATCCGTTACTATGTTGTTTTTTTTTTGGGTTTATTTGCCGTTTCGCTTCTGTCTGTAAGCTTCTGCTATCTCGTGGTCGTTACGTGTACCACGTCTGTGTAGCGAATTGCTGTCTAGAGAGTTGGAGGGTGTGGTCCCCGTCATCTGATTATCGTGTTGTTGGCTGTTCCCTTCCTCGATGTCAACCTGGATGGTTGTGTTTTGTGCCGTTCTTATTATGTAGTTTTTTCGGTTCTATTATGTTTTTTTTAACAATATAATTTAATGATGTTGTACTTTTGAAGTCCCAAATATTTGGGTTGCAGTTTCCAGTTCCCAGTTTCCGAACGAATGTAACTTACTTTAGATGAGCTAATCGAAAGATGAAAAATATATTGATACCAAAAGGTTATTTACGATGGAAAGATGGTACCATTTTCATTTAATTTGAGCTGCTCCAGCCTGTCTTGATCACACCACATCCTGCAAATGTCTATCGATGGCTAATTTTTCTTTGACATCCAAATCATTTAAGTAAACCCAGGAATATGAAGCTAAGTACTCTTGTTTAAAATCAGCTTGGTGGTATGTCAACTTTATTTTATCTACATTTACATTTATTTGCTCTAGACCTTGCTGGGCTACGCTCAGGAACCATCTCCCTGCAAGTGTCGATGCGTTTTGGACCTGTATAATCTTTTGTAACTGACATGATGATGAACTTAAATTGTATTCTTAACATATTACCTTATACACTACTGTAAATTTCATTATATCTTAAATTTATTATTTTTAAGGGGTGCACCTCACTACTAACTTGTGTACTAAATATTGAATTCTGATTTAGTCGTATCTGGCCAAATGTTTTTCTCAATTGATATTATTTTTACTTTGATATTAATCAACTGGATTACCCTTTTGAAAAATCTAATGAATAATTACAATATTGCTACATTTGGTATTGGAATTGCTCATTCCTTTCTGTTTTTCTCAGTTTAAATTTTTTTATTTATTCTTTTAAACTAAATATTATTTTTTGAGCTAATATCTTTTCAAAATTTCTTGATAATTATATTTTGTGCTTTTACCTTTTCTTTAGCTTCCATTGTTGTTATTTTTTTTAAACTTTTGAATTATTATTAAATGTTTTTCTTGAAACGGACCTAAAAATTATTCTTTTTTTTATAGTGTATCATAACCTGTCCTTTTGTTTTTCCTGCTGCAAAATATTTATCTTGGGCGCCCCGGCCAATCTCACTTGTTTACATGGGTTATGTGTGCAAGTGAGGGGGTGTGACAAAATAAGTTGCAAAGAAGCTTTAACCGGTGCCGAAACATTACTAACTTTCATGGAAAATCAGGATGACACAGATTACGTGGACATTTTACATATTCGTGGTTATATAAGAAAAATAAAATAAAAAATATTGCGGCACAAAATGAAACAAAGTAAAATAACAGATTTTTTGTAATTTTTTTTGGTACGTAGTTTAAGGTAAGACTTATATAAAATTATGTAGTAAATATTTTTATTTCAATACAATTTGTTTATTTATTTCCGATATCCGATAGTATTAACATGTATTAATCAGTAGAATAAAACATACGCCTAACTGGTGGTTTTGTTTATGACGTAAGTGGTCTGGACCGAATTGGGTTGTATTATCCGTTTTTTCCGGTTATCCGGTATAGTTATCCCCCCAATTACGACGGATAATCGGTATTTTACTGTATTTCAACCAATCATTAAAATTCACTGATTGAATATTTTGAAGGTTCCTTTTAAAAAAAGTTTTTTATAATACAAAGAATGAATTCCGTACAAAAAAATCCATAAAACCTAATAATTTTGCTTCGGACAAATCAACTTGCAAAAAGTGACACTTTCAAAATTTTGACCCTTATCCCTTTCCACGTGCAAGACATAATATCTACTCTCTCTCTCTGATTATGAAATGCCGCCAAGATAGCACCTAAATTGGTTAATGAGACGATAAGTTGCAAATTTTAGATCGTCCACAATCACAGCCCGGCGAGATCTCAAGTTATTCAATATGTCACATACATAATTGACGAGTTTGATGTAACAAGGAACCCAAAATACTGTAGGCCCTTTTTCCGTCAAAGTGTTTATTAAGTCCACCATGATGTTCTCTGTATTTGTACAAAGTTTCATAATTTTATGATTTTATTTACAGATGGGAAGACGATATTTAGAATGTCATGTCACGGCAGGAAAACTCGTAGGCAGTCAATGAGGTTATGTTGTAAATTTTAGACTAATTAAAGAACTAATTAAAGTGGTAGTAAGTAGTTTAAAATTTCTGTTGTGTATTCTGTATTATAGTCACTTGAGTCACGAGTTTGCCCTTGTTTGCAACGAGGGGTAAAGGGGGAACAGCATCAGTGCGCATGTGCGACTGCTTAAATTTCAGTACACAAACATAACAACTTATACTATACCCAGAGTATAGCCTATACAGTGTATCGGGGAACCTTTTGTAGGTTAACTGTACGAATATAGTAACTGTTTGTTACCGTAAACAGAAATTTTAGTTTCTCGAAAATGTGGGCAGACTATTCATAGTGCTGAACGAAATCTAATATGCAGTGAAATAAAATGCTGTGAAGTTGAAACTAAACCAAAATGCCTTTTAATGCCTCGTATCAACAGCCATGAGCGAGTGGCTAACTACTGTGATGTTTCTCTTTCCACAATTCGAAAAATAAACAAGGAAATTGAAGACGTGAAGAAGCTATTCTCCAACAGTTTTGTTGAAAACAGTTGTTGAAAAAAGGAAGCGGTTAGGTAGACTAGTGAGACTGATAGTGAAGACGCCGGTGACAGCGATCGTAAAGAAGGCTAATCATTCGTAGAAAATTTGTTCCAATGGAATAAGGTAGCTGGTAATTACAGTAAATCAAACATTTCTAGTTGTGTAATTAACCTATAGGCAGTATTACAGGTCAGATTTATTTCTTATAAGGTTTATGAAGAAATTTTTCTTGGTTAAACCACAGATTACAAAATGTATGTAGAAACTGCACGCTAGTGAAATGTACTAGTAGTGTCACACTGTTGAAGTTGGCAGCACTGTCATATTTTCTCTTCCGTTCCTTTAAGCCCATACATACGCAAAAGGTAATCTCGTGATTTCAGTATTTATACAATTTTGTGTAGTTTCTCAGCAGGTAAAAATTCAAATTTTGTATAGGTAAACATCTGTTCGCCTACTTCTATTGCAGTACATCACAATATTTACAAAAACATGGTTAGAGTATCGTTTTCTCATATGTCAGTTTTGTTGATAGGCCCTTTTTCCATCAAACTTCTCAATTATTGCCATTATAAATGATTTTCAATAAAATTATAATTTATTTACTTACTCGAAAATAACAACTTCCTGTGATTGTTTCAGCGAGATAAATCCATTGTTACTAGTGTACTCCTGCCTGAAAATAACGTAAAATGTAAAATTACACAATTTTATTTTTACTTTCTCTTTCCCTGAAGGTATAGGAAAGGTGAAAATTGTTTCCATGTCGATTTTCCTAAATCAAGTTTACACTGGATATACAAGTTCCTAGACCCCTGAACCCAAAAAACATGTTTGTAGTGATTGTGTATGTGTGTGTGTGTGTGTGTGTGTGTCTGCATGAGCGCGCGCGCGCGTGTTTTTGAACTAAATATCTCAAGAACGGAACATCGTACAAAGTTAAAACTTAAACTTAAATTAGGACCAACTAGAGAACCCGACACGAACATTATCATCAAAATCGTTCAACCGGAAATTGTAGTTCGTTCGTGTCATTTTTTACTTTTTTGCGATTTTCTGAAAAACGGCTCCTACAATTTTTTTTAAAAACGCCTCATTTACTAAATTTTAATGCTTTACAGGATAGAGTAGGTGCCATGTCTGCTAAAATTATAGGACAGGCTATTTTCATGTTAAAAATTGGTTTAATTTTAAGATTGCGGCATTTTACCGCAAAAATTAATATAATAAAAGTTGTAGAAAACTTAAAATCCTACAACTTTCAATGTTAAAATTTTTTGTATAACGCTTAGTTTAGCGGTAATCAGCGATTTTTTGGTTTCTTTTCTAACGAAAACGTGTAAAAACTTCGATTTTTTTTAGATTTCTACCTTACCACATGCATTTTACTACAAAAGTGTATATATAATCAAATTTATAGGAAATTGAACGATCTACAACTTTTACTATGAGAATTTTTCTCTACAGAGCCCAGTTTAGCGTGAAAGTGTGATTTTCCGTTTTTAAAGCCTAACTAAGGGTGATTTTCATTTTTCGTCTTTCACTCATAATTAATATTAGGTTATGTTTTTTGAGGTTAGTTTTTTGTTTATATCTAATGTTTTATTACTAATGTTAGATTATATTGTTAATTATTTGCATTGGCAAGAAAACGTTTTGTGTTTCACACCAGATTTTTCTGTGTTAATTTGCGTGAAAATTCGACCACAACTTACGGTAATCTGTGGAAGGCTTTTTTGGAAATAAAGTTTTGTTAAGAGATCAAGTATTTCATTAGCATTAGTTTTTCGTGATGGTAGAACGAATGTTGAAGATAAAGACCACAGTGGACGACAATCAACCTCACGGAGTGATGTCAACAAGGCCAGAGTGCCTGAAATCGTATGATCAGATCGAAAATTATCGGTATTAATGGCATCAGAAGAACTCAAGATCACTCAGGAAAATGTTCGTGAAACGATTTTGAGAACTGGTTCTCAAAAATCTGGCAGACCAACAACGAGAAATATAAAAAAAACTACTACAGCCTAATTCAGTTGATATCACTTCGTGCGACTTTTTGTGTGTACAAAAGTCTAAATGGCGGTCAAGATTTTCATTTTAAAACAATAAAGTATGTCCAAAAAGCTTTGACGAAGATCATGGAGGACATTCCAAAAGAAGAGTTTTAGAAATGTTACCAGCAGTTGCAGAAGTTCTGGAGTAAGTGTATACAGACAGAAGGGAACAATTTTGAACGAGATTACACCAAAGATGACTAAAAACCTAAGTGGTTTTTCTTTTCATATCAGTCTCATTCTTGTATAGTCACGCTTCGTAGTATTATTCAATTTCAGATTACATTCTTTTATTTTGACTGCTTTGCATTTATACATGTTATAATATGTTTATCTAAATGAACTGTCAGGTTCACTGTCACTTTATGCCACGTTATCTCTTAGAAATACGCATCATCTTACGTTGCATTGGATGCTCACATAAATGATCCGAGACGTGATCTGATAACATTATCGCATAAAGAGTGATGTGTAATTTTTATCACTTCGGAAAACAGAAAGATTTCTTAACGGTGGGAAAAGTGTCTAAATTTTAATGAAGACTGTTTTGGAAGGTACTGTGTCTATGTGATTGAATAATAATGTTTCCCTTCATAAAGTTGTCTTATTAATTACTGAACGTTCCTTGCATCAATTAACAAAATTACCGAGTAGTTTCTATGTGAACCAAACACCGATTACGTTACTTACGTGAGTCTGTTTGTAATTGCGATGAGAGGTCCTATTTTAAACCTGGAAATAAAAATTTCAATAATATCATTGACAAATATTTTTCAAAATATCGAATATAATTATTTATAGTACTCGTTCCATTTGAAGTGACGATTAAAAACTTATTTTCTCCCTATAAAAGTTGCAAATGTGTGTAACGTTTATAAATTTTACACTTTTGGATTTAATTGCTTCCTTAATATTTATATTAAAAGTACTTTGAGTTTATTGATTGTGTTATTTCTTTTATTCGTTATTGGGTAGGTAGCTTGATTCATTTTAAAATGATTTGGTTTTTTGTTTTGAACTCTCGCGTTGTGAATGGATTTTATGTAATATTTTATATTTCATAGGTCTATCCTTTGTCCTCTTGATATTAGTTTTGTTAATTTGAAAAGGTTTGCAAAGGCCTATACAGGTGGCTTTGTTCATCTGTTCTTAAGGTTTTTCTACCTGCATTGTTAGCCTGTGGTGAGGTCATTACCTTATCTGGTGTAGCTGACTACTTACATGTCACTTCTTATCGTATGTTGTTGGTGGCTGTTTGTGATTGGATGAATGGGTTACATGACTCTGCCTGGGGTGGCCAAACGGTTTTTGGAGATGTTGGCCTGCGCCTGTGTTAGCTGGGATGTCATGATGGAACCTTCTCTTCATGATTACTGATGGCCGTCATGGCTATAATTATGGTGTATTGTTTTTAACTCAAGTTTTTGCTGTTATTTAATTGTCTTTATAAAGTTTACATATATGTTGTTCATTTAATTTCGTTTTAATGTCTCGGGTTTGATTTATATTTTAAACATCCACCTGCTTTGTTGCGGAATATTGGGTAAGTGTTGTCCTTATTGCATTTTGTATCTGATTGTTGAATTTTGCTCCATGTTTCTTTGAATGTATGGTGTTAATGTTGTTTAGGGCTTTTTATTTTATCACACTGGCATATTTCACTAATTAAAAGTTGGTGTAATTACTAACGTATGAATTTAGTTTCATTTAAATTTAAATTATCTTTGGGAAAAAAACGTAATTTTCTTGGTATGCTTTTACGTTGCTTCTCTTGTTTTATTTGTTGTTGAGATTTAATTTAAACTGCGATTAGCCACACAGAATGAAGGAATTTAAAATTAGAATCATTTTGTTTTAAATAAAGTGATGTAACTTTTGTAAAATTAATTGTTTGATTAAGTTTTAAAGTTGCGTGTTAAGTGGGGGACTAACATGTTCTGGAATTTCCGTCTCCTACAGATATGTGGTTTATTTTACAGAAAGATTTGGAGGAATTGTTGGCTGAATCTGGAGGAAATGTAAGCGATTTCTAGGAGATGCTTATTATCTTGTAGCCAATCCTGAATCCGACATAAATGGACTACCTCAAGAACATCGGAGTCCTGGTTCCTTCCTAGTAAACGTCGACTCTTTAACCTACGGTTGAACCAATATCCGTTTCTAAACCGAAAGTTTTGGTGCAGTATGAATATTTTTTTTAAATTTATGTCAGAACTGATTCTTTGATTACGGTAATACTTTTTATGTAACAATATGTTATTGTGGTGCCACAATGTTTTAATTTAAAGTGTTATAATGTGTAATTTTTCTATTTTTTAAAGTTTGGTTCATTAAATTCACTTCTTTATTAGTTAACAGCATACAAGTTTATTTATTATTTTTCCTAAAGTGAGTCCTAGTAGTAAAAATTACTGCAGCTACAGGTCTGAAACCGGTTTTGTTCAATTTTTCTGTTCATTTTACATACGATACGTTAAAATTTATGTCTAATTTGACGCCCAACAAATATCTGTAGGGCTTCGTTTCAACGGGGTAACTGAAATTCTGACGAAATCTTTCACTCTGTATAACTCGGTAAATAATAATTTTCGGACCTATGTTAATTTGAACTTCTTTCTTCTTTTGTTATGGGGAATCACGCCCTGAATTCGTAGACCTTTTTCAGAACGCCCTGTGCATAAGTCAAAAATTTTGAAATAGGAAATGGAAGTCATACTACACAGAATGTAAACATCAGACTGACTATTCTCTTAAAATGAACAAGGAAAGCTATGAGAAAACCTTGACCTGAACATTCAAACAGCTTCTTATTTTTATTCATCTATTCAATTATGCCATACCAATATTAATCAGTCCACCGTAGAGTGACCATGTAGTGTCAGCGTGGTATGGAGTAGTAGTGTAGTGTCAGCAAATAGTAGTTGATCATAGTGTTAGTGAACTTATTATTGTCATTAAAAGCTGGTGTCAGCATTTTAATTCATTAGTAGATACAATAAAAATTATATGTGAGTAAAATTTTTTATTTTTAAATTATTATTTAAACAACAGTATTATCTGTTGAAGTTTCTTTTACTTTTTCTTTCACCTATTCGGACACATACATGACCCTCATCAGGCCATCAACATTCCTCGTCCCGGAATTTGAGGAAAATGGTAATGAAGAAGAATCATTAGTAATGGAAACTTTACCAGCAAAAATATTAAGCCCTAACAGCCTCAAAACCCAACTGAACAAGTTTTATTCAATTCTTAGTAGGAGGCTGAAGAAAAATGGAAAGAAGCAGTCAACAATAATGCTATCCTCAGGCAACAACTTGAGGAGATGCAAGTTATATTAAACCTCTTTCTCAAACCATAATCAAACTCATCCATCAGAACAAGTTCATCTGAAAATGACAACGCATTTAATTAGCTCTTTTTCTTTTTTTCTGAATAGAACTAACTGTTCCATCCGTACCCGAAGAGCGTTATCCACATAAATATTATTAAAACAAAGTGTAGGTAAATTACACTTTTATCTTACACCTAATTTTATTAGAGTCTGGTCTCCTCACGTGCCGGTTTTCAAAATATATGCGTTCTACTGTAAAGTGACTTTACACTAAACTTTCTGTATAAGTCCACAATGCTAACAAAGTTTAAAAACCAGTTTTCAGCACAGTCATGTTACATTCAAAATATAATAAATCACCCACAATTTGGGTATCGTAAATTTAAAATAGGTAACAGATTAGACATGTAATTGATAAAGAATAATTTAAATCCTTACAATCTGGTACGAGTTTCTCTTTCAAAGTCTTCCACCCTGTATTAAAAAAGTGCAGTTAGTTATTCGTTTTTCTTGCCTTCTAAAAAAAGTTGAAACATTTTTTAAATAGTATTTTTTGTGTTACTCTAGTGGCATCATCAAAAATCATTTTTTTTCAAAAAATAAAATTGGTTTTAAGTAAAATAGTGTGAATGAAGAAAGTTTCAGAGATAATTTTAGGTTCTTTAATAAAATTTAATGGCATCCGAGAGCATTTATTTAAATTCCAGCTACTATCCGTTTCATAATTATATATACTAAAGTTTGAACCTTTGCACTCTAAAATGATGCGTTGGATTTCAACATACTTTATATAAAAATTTTGCTCATTTTATTCTGCGTTGACCTATAATAAACCTATATTTTGTAATGTTGTTTGCAAGTTGCCATATCTAGGTTGAAAGACTTAAAGCACCCGGGTCTTTTTTGGTACCGCAAAGAATTTCATGTGTTTAGAAGAGTATAACTCAAAAACAGTTTGACTGACAAACTTGAAATTTTAACACAACATAGCAAATTATATTCTTACAGAGTGTACAAAATTTTAAATTCGTACGTCCCGTAAATTTTGATTAAGTATACTGCCCGGCCGGTAGCCGTGCACATAGCGTGTGAGAGACATAGAACGATAGGACGGCGATAGTTATTTCCTTTTTAAAAAAAACACCACCTAACGCAGCGTACACAGTTGGTATTTATGTACCACGTGTATACAAATTGTAGGCATACGCAGTCCAAATATAGTCTAAATAATCATCATGCTGAATCACCGTAGATGAATGTGGATTTTACCATAGAAGAAGGATGTTGTGGCTTCGATATCTGATAACTTTATTTGGGAAAACTCACAGTCCTGTTTCTCAGTGCAACGAACAAAAAGAGAATCGCTATGATGGTCACCAACCTTCGAATCGGATAGGCATCTGAAGAAGGAGATTGCATTTAAAAAATCCCGATATTGAGGATAATATGGGTGATAAATGGCAATGAAGTAATTTCTAAAAGATTTTGTATCTGGAGCAAGTATTAAGAATAATGCCACAACAAATTAATCTTTATTAGATAGAATACTTACCTTCCTTCACAACTAGGTACAAATATAAATTTGTCTGAAAATTCCGGATAAGTTGGAAAACTAGTGTCTGCTTTTATTCGGTTGCGCGAATCATCTAATGCCGTTCTGAAAAGTAACAAGTAGATTAAGAATTTTTCTTGGTGTACATAAACAATTGACATGTGTTATGTTTTTATATACAATTATATACCGGATGTCCCACGAAAAGTTTACTATTTTTGAGTTAATATGCCGGACGTATCGCACACTCTACAGACTAGAAACTTTACAGTTATAATAAATAGATATGTAAAAAGTACCGTCGAGATACTTTTGCAACAGGATTTGTAAACAGACGTAATTGTTATTATTATAATATACAAAATCCACATATCCCACACGAAGAAAACTTGAAAACAAAGGGTATAATAGTGTGGGTTGCTGTCACCAGGGATGGTGTTTTA
The DNA here is from genome assembly GCA_035578175.1 of Catonia carolina. NCBI lineage: Eukaryota > Metazoa > Arthropoda > Insecta > Hemiptera > Achilidae > Catonia > Catonia carolina. Next base: position 24,305,686 of record JAQMRL010000009.1, read on the forward strand.
TCGTATGACATATCCCAACAGACAAAGACTGGAGACAGATACGCGCATCAATTTTAACTAACAATAATTAATTATAGTTCCTCATCTTTCTCAGGCGGAGATGCAGGACGTTTTTTCCAGCATGATGGAGCTTCTCCACATTATGCTAATGTGGCCAAAGCGGTTTTAAAGTAAAATCTTCCTAACCGTTGGGTACGAAGTGGCAGTGACCGCATGGAGTGGCCTCCAAGATTGCCAGACTTATCTGGTTGCTATATTTTTCCTATGGAGCTTTTTGAACGGAAAAGCTTATTTTCACACCATTGCAACAGACGATGAATTAATGAGGCTGATTGAGGAGGAACTGCAATTGATACCTCAACCATTTTTCAGAAACGCTTATGACTCATTTTAGTTTCTTTACTATCAATGCATAGGTATTGATGGACATCAGTTCGAATAAAGTTTAATAGAACAAATCGTGTTCATTAATAATTTATCACTTTCATGTTTCTTTCATTTTATTACTTAAGTAACATTGCAAAAAATCACAAATTTGAAATGGTTATGAAAATAAAATTACTTTCCACCATTTTGTATTGATTAATCAGAAGGAAATGAAACTCGAGGGTACTTTTTTACATACATATCATTTATTATAATTGTAAACTTTGCCGTCTGGAGAGTGCGCGATATATTCTGCATATTAATTCAAAAATAGCAACTTCTTCGTGGGACACCTGGTATATTTATGAACCGGCAACATAAAACCTGAATCCATAACGTGATCACTGCAGAATCGGTAGGTTATGTTATAATGAAATTGAAAAAAACATGCGGATAATTTATATAAAATAAACAATAAACTTAATTAAATGTTGAATTTATTTACATATTTGTTAAAAAAAGATGTTCAAAATGAGCATTATCAATGCATTTTTGTGTTCAAATGATCACATGGAGAGACGTCGGATGCAAAACGTTGTCAAATTGCATTGATTTTCCTTTGAATGATCACTTTCACTACATCAATATTGTGGGGTATAGATTCAGAAACTCTCTCCCTTTAGTAGTCCTAAAAAAGCAATTGCTAGTAGACAACTCTGGGGATCATGGAAACCACCGTCCACTGGTGAAAACTCGTTCATTTGTGAAAAAAGCGTGAATGAGGTCCAATGAAACGTTTGACTTGTGACATGTTCCTCCGTCTTGTTGAAAGAAGATTTATTCTTTCTCGTTATCTGTTAATTGCGCATAAAACTTTTCCAAAATACTGAGTCTCAAAATAATGCATACATATTTTGATGGATATATTTATTTGAAGAAAAAATTTATATGTCAGATGTTTGTGTTGTCTTTCAAAATAAACTTATAAATGTTCAAAATGATTATCTTTAATTGTAATACAAGGTGTGGCTATTTAATAACGAAACTGACGCTGCTGCGGATCAAGGAGGTATGCGTCAACCGCCATTAATCAACAGCTGTTTAGTGTGAACCTTTCTCTTTAGTATGCAGGTAGTCTCGCTTCTGTAAGCAACATCATTTAGTCAGAGCCTACGTTCGCGTTATTGCTTTTTTTGTTTTCCCGAATAAAATGGTTAGTGTTATAGTACAGCAACGAATTATTGTAAAATTTCACTTTAAACATTGAAAAACTACTACTGAAACTTATAATTTACTGAAAGAAGTGTGTAGCAGTGAATGTTTATCTCGGGCACGTGTTTTTGAACAGTTTAAGCGTGTTAGAGACGGGATAGAAGACGTTGAAGATAATTCGCGGCCAGGTCGCCCTTCAACGTCAAAAAACGGATAAATATGTCGAAAAAACTGGTAATTTAATTCGATCTGACCGTCGATTTAGTATTCGCGCAATTGGTGAGACTGTAGGTATTGATACATAATGTGTACGGCAAATTTTAGATGACAATTTTAACTTACGAAAAGTGTGTGCTAAAGAGGTGCCTAAAATTCGAACGTTTCGACAACAAGAAACACATAAAAGTGTTTCTACTAACACTTTCTACGCGATTGAAAATGACCCAATTTTTTCGAAAAGGATAAAAACATGTGATGAAACGTGATTTTTTACTTATGATCCGGAAACGAAGCGCCAATCCATTCACTGGAAGAGCCGAACTTTAACGAGAGCCAAAAAGCTGGAATGAGCAAGTCAAAATTTAAAGCAATGATGATTGTTCTTTTTTATATTCATGGGATTGTGTACCGTCACTGGGTTCCTGAAGGTCAACCAATTAATCAATACAACTACATTGAAGTACTTTCTGAACTACATCAAAGAGTAAGGAAAACGCCCCGAAATGTGGAAGGACAAATTATGGGTTATCCACCAAGACAATGCGCCAGCTCATTCCGCGTTTTCTGTCAAGAGGTTCCAAGCCAAGTACAGCATCTCAGTGTTAGAACAGCCACTTATTCACCAGATCGTGCATCATGTGAAATCTACCTGTTCCCTAAGGTGAAATCTGCATTAAATGGGACAAGATTTGAGTCTGTGGAAGCTGTAAAAGAGAAAGCGGCACGTGTCCTGAAGCAGCTAACAGAAGATGACTTCCAGCAATGTTTCCAACCGTGGAAAATTTGCATGGAGCGTTGTAGGGATAGAGAAGGACTGTATATTGAAAGTGACAATAAGTGACTATGGATAAAATTAAATTAAAAGTTTTTACAACTAAGTCTCGTTCGTTATACCCACACCTTGTATGATATTTTTTTGTTGACTTGTAATATAAACTATTAATGTCAAAATTATTACCTTTAATTGTAATACATCTACCACAACTTGCTAATACAGAATTTCAACCTAATTGTGCGGTATATAAAGGGTTATTGTTAAAAGCATTTGCAATCTCCTAATCCAGCTGTCCTAGCGTCTATGGCTTTTTGTCGTACACAGTGTCTTTAAAAACATTCCGAAGGTAGTAGTCCAAGGGTGTTAGGTGTGGTGAATTCTGCAGCGTTTCCTCTTCATTCCATCCATCGCTAACGAAAGGTGTTACCAAGAAATATTCACACGTCACGATGATAGTGCGATGGATCAAAAGTTGTTTGTTTTTAAATATTCTTCAACTTTTATTTAATATTTGTATTTTGTTTTATTAAATACACTATTGCCCTAACATGCACATTAAGGCTGCAATCTTACAAAACCACTTTTTTCTACGAGAGCACAGTCTCACCAAGAATTTCAATACGCATCTCCTACTCTATAATAATTATTGAGCATAAAAATGTGGTAGATGAGGCGATTTAAAAAAAAAACTTAGGTGCCGTTTTGAGAAAATAGCAAAAAGTGGAAAATGATACGGATAAACTAGTAGCTTAGTTCCCGTTGATCGATTTTGATGATCATGATCGTGTTGGGTCCTATAGTAGGACTTAACTTAATTTTCAAGTTTCAACTTCGTATGATGTTCCCTTCTTGAAATATTCTGATGACACACACACAGACCTAGCGCTAGAAATATATTTTGTGGGTTCAGGGTTTCTGTAAACGTGTAGATCCGGTGAAAATTCGATTTCGAAAAATTGACATGAAAAAAATAATTTCTTATCCTGTATTGTATATTCATTAGCCTAGAAAGAGTAAAATAAATAGCGAAATCGATTTTTTCGGCATTGACATTTTCAATGTTTTGGTAACCACTTCTAAAATATTCTTAAAGATTTTGTAATACTTTTGGAAAATACTTACTTTGCTGAAGATCGTATAATTCCAGGAGTACTGGAAAAAAATTGAAAAAAACTTTTATGACTTTTGTACATAAGGTATTGTTTACAATTTTAAATCTAGGACTGTCGCTTTGTTTCAGTTTTGCCAACGTATGGCCCCAGCCCAGATATAGACCTAATTTTCTATCTGTTCAATTTTTGTTTGCATCTTCTGTTTTTTTTGCAGAGAAATAAAAATATATATTTGTATAAATTTCAATACATAAATGTATTTTATGTATTGCTTATTAAGATTGGATCTTCCTTTGTCAAAGGTTTGAATCAACCTGATTATAAAATGAAAAAAGCTACTGTTATTGCTATCTGTATCATAAATTGGAACTAAGTTTTTATTACACATGTAATTAATGATAAATTTTAACCGGTTATTGTTGTCAAATTGCATCTGTTCGTTTATTAAGTTATAATTATTAAAATATTTTATTATATCGGGTGAAAATAAATAAATTTCCCAATTTTGAAGAGCTTTATTTACAGAAGAAAAATCGTACAAAATTTGTTGGCTTAGCCTATGAAAAAGTACATTTAACGTTTTTATAAATGTTCAATATGACCGCCACCAAAAGCCCAAACGATATATACACCGTAATCGAACGCATCCCACACTCGTAGCAAGTCCGGTGTTACGGTTTCGATGACTGCAGTTATTTTCGCTTTAAGTTCGTCAGTGTTTGTTGGCAGGGTTGGAATAAACACTTTATCTTTGACGTAGCCCCGTAAAAAAATCACAGGGGGTTAAGTAAGGGCTTCTTTGAGGCCAGTGAGAACGAGCCTGATTTTCAACTCCTTTCCGGCCAATCCACCGTAACAGCAATTTGTCATTCAAGGGTTTGCGAACAGACAGGTGCCAATGGGGTGGTGCCCATCCTGCTGGAAAATGTAGTGTTCTTCTACTTCTAACTGAGGGAACAACCAATTTATGAGAAATAACAGTGAAAGAAGAAAGGCCCATAGGCCTTCTTTTTTAATAAAGCACAAAACACAGACATCTTGATGGAATCACTCTCGTGTTCGGCGGTTTGAAAAGGCTTTTCTGTACCCCACATTCTAAAAATACGCCACTTCACTTTACTGCTTCTAGACAAAAGTTAAATCATCGCTGAAAATCAACTTATAAATGAAGGAATCATCTTCATTAGTCTGATCAAAAACGTAATCACAAAATTCGGAATTCAATTTTTCTTTGCTTATCATCTTCGGTAAGAGCGTGTACCATCTATAATCTGTACGGTTTGTAAAGCAATAGTTTTCTCAACACTTTCTACACTATCGGTTGAAGAATTGCGAGTTCCCGGCTTGTTTTGCGAGTTGATTTTTCTGGACTGCGAGCGAACGCATGCTGAATCAGGTTAACATTCTTCTGAAACACAAGACCGTCTGGAACTTGTGCCTTCGCAAATTCATCCAGTATCACTAAACTGACGAAACTAATGCAAGATACACTTCCTATTTGGTGGATTAGTGGCGTATTTGTGACGAAACGCACGTTTAACCGTTATAACCGATTCACTCTTAGAAAACTTTATAAGACAATGCACCTTTTGTTGTGCGGTCGCCATTTTAACACGAACTGACAGCTGACCTGTTTATGCAAACACAGGCGGACCCAGCGACATCTTTCGACTAACAAATGAAACTTCAAACGTATAATTCACAATTCCTTGATTAGTAACGCTCTCTTGTGTTTTTCTGCAAAAATGGATTCTTTCAAAATTGTGATATTTATTTATAATTGCCTGTAGACATACATTTTTTCTAATGTTTGAATTGTCACCGCCACCTCTTCTCATTAATCAGTTACTGTGTTGCCGGCCTTGAATACTTCTTCTGGCCTCTGTCGGCGCGGTGGGCCCTTTAGCGGCACAGCGACAAACCCTTCAGCGTGTAGCGTGAACTTGACCCATATTCTAAGTAGCGGACAAGGTCACATAGGCAGGTTATACACTACATTTTTTTTTTAATTAAAAAATTAACAACTCCAGTAATATTTGGTGTATACTATTATTATTTTTAAACAGTATAAATAAATTTATAAAATATAAATACAGTCAAACTTGGTTAAAACGATCACGGTTACAACGAATTCACGGTTAAAATGAACAAATCAGATAGTTTGATTTGATTTTACTTAATTCTTATGATTGGTTTTCACGTTTAATACGAATGCGTGTAACGGATATAACGAACCTAACAGTGTGATAGAAATAGGAAATATCGGAATCAGATACGTATGATTTTTGTAACAGGTAGTCCACGATATTGACAACACAAACACTTTCACCGTTTTCTTAGAACAGACACCACTGTACGCAGTATGAATAGGGTGTACCTACCTGGTTTTCCCATTGTTCACTTTGTACTAAGTTCAGTACTACAGTATGTACATACACAATTTTACTGTAATTGGATGGCGGTCAGCGACCCTTGTGACTTGTACGCCTAAATTTATTGACCACAAAAATATTTTCTTTCACTTCTTAGAATCGCACTAGTACAGTATGTTCAGTTCTTTCCTTTTGTTCCTCCACTTATAGATAGCCATTATAGGCTATGAATAGGCATAGGCCCACATGTGTCACCTGACCGACTCTCAACAATCAGTTTTACACTGATCGGCTCTAGTTCAATACATACTGTATGTACCGTACTACAGTTTGTTTCTTAAAACTCGAGTTTACTACAGTATACGCACACTGTACTGTATTGCATTGTCGTGTGTCGTAGTATCGTTCAGTTAAAGTGGTGTATTATTGCAGCGCTGTACTGTGACTTCAGTTTTTAAAATGTCAAAGCGTAAAAATTTTTCAGTTTCTGAAAAAGTGCAAGTGATCCGCGAATTACAAAATGGATCGTCTAATTTATCTGTGTCAAAAAAATACGGATTATCAGCATCCACGACATCTACAATTTGGAAAAATCGGGACACTATACTGTTAGCCTTCGCAAATAATCAGACAAATTGTAAAAAAATTAAAAAATGTGAAAAAAGTGACATTGACACAGCTCTTCTTTCTTGGTTTAAAATGCAATCGTCCCGTGGTTTACCAATTAGTGGAACACTATTAAAGGTTCAAGCTGAAAAGTTTGCCATACAGTTAGGGTACAAGGACTTTGTGTGCAACAATGGATGGTTGGATCGCTTTAAAAACAGGAACAATATCGTGTACGGAAAAATAAGTGGTGAAGCATCTGCGGTTGATCAAACTGTAGTCAACGATTGGTTAAAAACTGTGTGGCCGGATATAAGGCGGGATTATAGTGATAGCAACATATATAATGCGGATGAAACAGGTGTCTTTTACAACATAACGCCTGATAAAACGTTAAAGTTTAAAGGTGAAAAATGTGTGGGTGGTAAGTTTGTTAAAAACAGACTTACAGTTTTAGTATGCGCTAATATAACCGGCACCGATAAGAGAAAGCTCCTGGTAATAGGAAATTCGCAAAAGCCAAGGTGTTTTAGAAATGTGAAATGTCTTCCCGTTAATTACGTTGCTAATAAAAAGGCGTGGATGACGGCTAGTATTTTTGAAAAAGAAATCAGGCAGTGGGATGAATCACTGAGAAAAGAGAGAAAAAATATTTTGCTTTTGATTGATAACTGTCCGGCTCACCCTACATTGCACAATTTAACAAACATAAAAATGGTTTTCTTGCCTGCAAATTGTACGTCTGTGTTACAGCCAATGGATCAAGGGGTAATTAGAAGTTTCAAATGTAACTATCGCCGACTGTTGGTCTTAAATTTAATTGAAAAAATTAACAGTTCCGATAAAACTGTTTATGATGCCAAAGTTTCCGTGCTCGAAGCAATTCGTCTTTTCAGCGATGCATGGGAAAATGTGACAGAAAACACGATACGCAACTGCTTTAAAAAACCAGGACTTGCAACATTTCCAAATGACAGTGAAGATCCTGAGGACTACTTACCTTTATCACAATGGCTTAAGTCAAGAAATGTCAAGAGCGATTGCCGATTTTTGGATGTAATAGTAGACGATTTTGTGGATATAGGTACTGAAGTAGTGACTTCAGGGATTCCGACCGATGATGAAATCTTAAGTAATGTTTCCACTATCGTTCAAGAAAGCAGTGACTCCGAATCCGATGCCAACGCACCTATCATTAAAACCACTTCGTGGAAAGATGCAGAAGATGCTTTGGAACTTCTTTCTGGATTTCTGGAATCTAGAGGTAACTCTACAGAAGAAACGTTCCAGCAACTGAGTGTTTTGAGGAACAGTTTTAGACAATTGAAGTACTCAAAGAAAACAACTCAAACAACAATAGACAATTTTTTTATGCCATAACTTGAGTTTTACTCCATCATACATACTACTTATGTAAGTTTTTGCAATTTTTTATTTATTTTTAAATAAAAAATATATATTTTATTTGTAAAAAAATTAATTTTAGATAAATATACATATTTCTTTGTTCAAATATTAGGTCTCTATTAATATAGCGTTTAATGATTAGTATCTAAAAATTCCATTGTTTTCTTGTACGTAATATGTAAGCACCCCTTATATTTCACGTCACGGTTATTGCGAATAACGGATTTAACGAACGAATTTACTTGCTCCCGTGGAATTCGTTTTAACCGAGTTTGACTGTACTGGCATAATATAAATAGTTATTTGTTAATTAATATTCAATATCAGTTAATCTTCAATAGTTTTAAAAATTGTATAATAACTACGAGCAACAACGAGATTAAAATGAAGTACTACGTGGTTCAAAAGTGTAACTAATCTATAAGTAATAAAAAGTGAATTAAAAATCGAAATGAAGATAAAAAATTAAAATAAATACATGAATAACTGAAATAATATATATAACATCTTTTAAAACAGTGATTTGAATTTTACGAACATTTTAAAAATATGAAATCAAAATTTAAAATTTAATATGGTAACTTGAACCATTGATTCGTGGAGCTTTAGGCCAGAGACAAGCTTGGTGTGAACATCATATATGAAAGTGCTCTAGTTAAATATTAAAATTAATAAGTAAAAACCGATGGAAGTATAACAAAATATGTATCAGTAAGAAGATAAACACGTAAGCAACATTTTCCATATAATTAACAAACATTAATTATCAATATATCAAGAAAAAATACATATTTAAATTCAAGATTATTAAGCTATCTATAGACGCCATCTAAAATGAACAAAGCTTCGCTTCAGTAATTCATAATTTTATTAAATTCAACCGGCAAATAAAAATAACATTTCAAGTAAATAATTAACTGATATTTTTTTATTTAACTTATTCAAAATTATCTAAATAATATTCTAACTTTAATTTTAAAAGTCCAGTATTACGATAAAATTATTAAAAATTCCGATTGTCATTTGTTTAATATTAAAATTTTTCATTGTTGTATAATTTAAGATGTATTAATAAAGAACAATAAACAATTATAGTATTTAGAAACCCTGAGAATATTTAAAATTAGAGTCATCATTTTGTAAAATCATCAATTATCTATTTATTTATTCAATTAAAAAGCTATAAAATTTAAATCTTGTGTATTATTTATTTGCGTGTTGTTACAAGCGGCGCCCGACAAACCTTTCGGCTGCCTTCCGATAGAGGACTTTGTTGCCAGGGCCGAGCGACTCACCACCCCCTACCACAGCGCTCTCAGTAGCTATAAAAGCGCAGTGCACTGAGCCGCTTGTCATTACGCTCTACATCTCTGACGAAGATCAACCGACTACATCCACGAGATAAAGAAGGAAGATGCTCTGGGACTTGCAGCAGCCGTCGCCACGGCTCTCGCCGCCGCCGCCGCAGCAGCCGCAGCCACGCGCTGCCTACGCTGTTCTCCTTCGAGACAAGCACAACGGTCATTCCCAGGACCAATTTAATAAGGTTTTAACAGGCCCTTTTTAGAGCCATCAACTGAGCCACAGCTCTCGTCACACCCATGCGCTGCTTACGCCGGTCTCCTTCGAGACCAGCACAACGGTCCTTCTCAGGACCAATTTAATAAGGTTTTAACCGGCCCTTCTCAGAACCATCAACCTGAGCTACGGCTCTCGTTGCAACCACGCGCTGCCTACACCGGTCTCCTTCGAGACCGGCACAACGGTCCTTCTCAGGACCAATTCATTAAAGTTTACACCGGCTCTTTTCAGAGCCATCAAACACCTCTGTCCACCCCGGCGGACACACACACATAAACGGCCCTTTTCAGGGCACCCAAACACATAAGGTTAGCCACCTAACGTCGCCATCCGGTGACAGAATATTAGGCCTATACTTATTTTTATTTATTTCCAAAACAGTAATGACATTTGTCTTCTAATTTAAAAAATTTATGGTTATGTATTGGAACTTATTCTCCATAACTAGATTTCATATAAACAAAAATCTGGTGCGAATCACTCACAAGGCATTCTCTTGCCAATGCAATAAACGACCATTATGACCTAATATTTGAAATAAAACAATAGATATAAACAAAAAACTAACCTTAAAGAATTTAACCTTATTTTAATCATGAGTGAATGATGCAAAATTAATACTAACCTTAATTTGGCTTAATAATGCGAAAATCACTCTTTGACGCTAAATAAGACTCTTTAGAAAAAATGCAATAAATAAAAGTTGTAGATCGTTTAATTTCCTATGCATTTGTTTACTTTTGTCGTAAAACGCATACTTCGGCCGAAATCTTAAAAAATCCATTTTTACAGATTTTCACAAGAAAAAGGGATAATCACTAATTACCGCTAAACTAAGCGTTATATAAAGAAATAATATGTATCAGAGTTTTGTTTTTAAATTTCCTTCAACTTTTATTTATTATTTTTTTTATTATGTACTTTTTTGCCCTAAAATTCAATTAAGGCCGCAATCTTGACAAAAATAAACACTTTTTCTACGAGAGCACAACCCCTCCAAAATTTCAGCAAAGATGACGCCGACTCTATTATGTAGAGCATAAAAACTGTAGTAAATGAGGCGCCGTTTAAAAAATTCTTAGGAGCCAGCCGTTTTTTGAGAAAATCGCTATAAACGTGAAATTACACAAATAAACTACTAAACTATTTTCCGATTTTCATGAAATGAAATTTTCCGATTTGTGTCGGGTCCTCTAGTGATACCTAACTTATTAAGTTTCAATTTCGTACAATTTTTAGCTCCTGAGATTTCTTGTTTACACAAACACACCCAGATCAATCGCTAAAAACATGATTTTTTGTTTCAGGGGTCTGAAAACATGTATACCCAGTGAAAACCCGAATTTAAAAAATTGACATGAAACAATACTTTTTAAACGCTTTTATTTAACTTACTCTTGGATCCATAAAATCTTGCAACTTAAAATTTTAATACTTCTACTGTATCAATATGAATGAAACTTTGCACACTTGTTTATCTTCGATGACAATACGCTGTCATAAAAAAAAATTTACAAAAAAATTTTTTTTAAACGCTTTTATTATTACAAAATAACTTACTCTTGGATCCATCAAATCTTGCAACTTAAAATTTTAATACTTCTACCGTATCAATATGAATCAAACTTTGCACACTTGTTTATCTTCGATGACAATAGGTGTTTGTAAAAAAAAATTACAAAAAAATTTAAAAAATTTAAAAAACGCTTTAATTTAACTATTACTTAAAAAAAGTAACTTAAAAGAAAAAAAGAAAAAAAATTTACAAAAAAAAATTACAAAAAAAATCACAGAAAAAAAATAATAAAAAAAATAAAAAAAAATAAAAAAAAAATTTTAAGAAACGCTATTATTTAACAATGATTCAAATAAAAAATGAACTAAAAAGAAAAAATAAAAAAAATTACAAAAAAAATTAGACATTACTGTTACAAATAAAAGCGTGGCGCATTTTTATACAACGAATATTTTTTACAATAAAAATGCGCCACGCTTTTATTTGTAACAGTAATGTCTGTAATTTTTTTTGTAATTTTTTTTATTTTTTCTTTTTAGTTCATTTTTTATTTGAATCATTGTTAAATAATAGCGTTTCTTAAAAATTTTTTTTTTATTTTTTTTTATTTTTTTTATAATTTTTTTTCTGTGATTTTTTTGTAATTTTTTTTTGTAAATTTTTTTTATTTTTTTCTTTTTAGTTACTTTTTTTAAGTAATAGTTAAATTAAAGCGTTTTTTAAATTTTTTAAATGTTTTTTGAAAAAAAAATTTTTCAAAAATTTTTTTTTATTTAATACATTCATATAGCAAGAGAAAAGTAAACATGTATAACAAAAAATTTTGTTTTAGTATATCGACATTGATTTTCCTGGTAACACAATTTCTGTTTTTTACTTTCTTTTGCTTATATGAATATAAATAGGAAAAAAAGTATTTTTGTCATGTCGATTTTTCAAAATCGAGTTTTCACTGGATTTACACTTTTTAAGACCCCCTGAACCCAAAAAAACATGTTTTTAGCGATTGGTCTGTATGTGTGCGTGTGTGTGAACAGAATATCTCACGAACGGAACATCGTACGAACTTGAAACTTAAAACTTAAGTTAGATACTACTACCGGACCCAACACGAACGTTTTTATCAGAATCGGTCATCCGGAAGTTGTAGTTTATTCGTGAAATTTTTCACTTTTTGCAATTTTCTCAAATAACAGCATCAATGATTTTTTTAGATCGCCTAATTTATAAATGTTTTATGCTCTCCAAGATAGGGTAGACCCTATGTCTGTTGAACCTCTTAGGGAGGCTGTTTTTACGTAAAAAAATTGTTTTTTTAAGATTGCGGCTTTAATACACATTTTAGCGCCAAAGTGTATGTATAGAATATAGTGTATAGTGTAAGTGTTGTATAGAATTTAAATTCCTACAACTTTTAATTAGAAATTTTTTTGTATAACACTTAGTTTAGCGGTAATTAGCAATTTTCTTTTTTTTCCTCACAAAAACTTGCAAAAATCGAATTTTCTAAGATTCCAGCTCTAGCATGCATTTTACGACAAAAGTGTACATAATCAAATTTATAGGAACGTATAACTTTTATTCGAAGCATTTTTCTCTAAAGAGCCTAGTTTAGTGTGAAAGAGTGATTTTCCGTATTTTTAAGTCAAACTGAGGTTGATTTTCATTTTGCGTCTTTCACTAACGATTGAAGGTAAGGTTTCAATAATGTTTTTTGAGGTTAGTTTTTGGTTTATTTCTAATGTTTTATTACTAATGCTAGGTTATATTCTTTATTATATGCATTGGCAAAATATAGTAGTGTGAGTTTTTTACCCCAAATGTTTGTTATTAACTTTTTAACTTAAGTTACTAGAGGCCTTCGGGCCAGCCCAGTCAGTCAGCTGGTGGAAAGTCGCTATTATTTGTTTAGTAACACTGGTTGGGCAAGCGACTTTGTATGGTGACCAGCTGACAGCCATCCATGAACAAACTCTACTGGGGGTCCCTGTTGAAACTCATGTTTAATCCACGTCAAAAAAAAATACAGCGATCAAATTGGGTAGTTGTCAACAAAGTACAGTTCCCGATAACAATAAAAGCTAAAAAAAAAGTTACTAGAGATTTCTTTTAATTGTTCAATTTACGATCTTATTCGCTTTTGTTATTGACAATAGTGCAATGTCATTTGTAAATGCTAAAACACCAATATCGACTTTCCTCCCAAATGTTTTTAGAAAATTTTCATTGTATTTATTTTTCAAAACTCGTTTGAAACTTTATTTAAAATGATGTTAAATATGCGAGATACCATCGTCTTGTCTTAATCCTGTTTTATAGATTTTATTTCAACTTATATATTAATTATTAATTAAATATATCATTTTACACAAACGGTTGTGCGTTACTTACTCAAAAATTATATGCTGAGTATATTGTGTTATAATCGACCGATGTCCTTCCTTCATAATAACCCTGAGAATCCAGTCTTCTATCAATTCAGAAACTGCACACAATTTTGCCTTAAAAGGACTGAAAAGAAAAATATATAAGTAGTAGTTATAATTCAGAAGTAGTAATTTTTCACAAATACCGGGTGATTTTTTAGTCGTTACCCAATTGTTAATGTCTGGTAATATTTTTCTTTAAAAAATAAATTTTGTTTTGTGACACTAAGTTGGTAGCCCTACTCAACCAGTATGGATATGGCAGTGTGAGTTGATTCTCCTTGAGCTGTGTAAAATTTTGTGCCATTTCCGGTCGTGCTACGAACAGATGTCTTTTATCCTAAAACAATCTCTTGTTTAAATCTGGAGGCTGAAGCTCTAGAACTAATCGTATGTGATACGGATACAATTTCAATTTTTTAGCAGTTTCTGAGCACTCGAACATGACAAATCAACATGCAAGGAAAGTTTTTTAAACTTTTCCATGGAGAATTGAGCAATCTTGTTTTCATATTCTCTTAACGTCATCTGTCAAGAGAGTTGGTCGACCACTACGTTTTGTGCTGCAAACAATACCTGCCTCTAAAAATCAGTTAGTTAGCCTAGAAATTTACTAGAATAGAGTGGAGGAACACCAAAAAATTTAATTTGAAATGATTCTTTTACACTCGCATACGATTGTGTAGCAAAATATTGTTCAAGAATGAAATTCCGTTGTTCTAGGGTAAAAGACATTCTGTTCGTAACACAACTGGAAACAGCACAAAATTTTACGCAACTCAAGGAGAATCAACTCAAACTGTCGTACCTATACCGGTTGAGTAGGGCTACCAACTTTGTGTCACAAAACAAAATATCCCTTTCTTAGAAAAAAATTACCAGACATTAACAATTGGGTAACAGGACTAAAAAATCACTCTGTAGTTTAAAAAATTCTTACTGCAGGTTGTACACTAAATTTTACACTATGGGCAAGCTCAAAATATTACTATTGAGGATGTTTTGAATTTACAATTTTCTTTAGCATAACGAGAGATTTTGTCTTACAGACAAACTGAAGGTAATACGTAGTTTATTCATGAACGAATTTTTGTACTGAAAATTCATACCGTGCTTCTAACAAATTTAACCTATACGGAAATTAACATTAGACAATGTATTGTCAACAATAATATAATTATAACCGATTCCGGATAGCCCATACAGCATAGTTGTTAGATGACGAGTGTGTAAGTACTCAGTTTGTGTAATAGTGAAGGTCATTGTACACGCACACCAGTAAACATTATAGTTAAATAATAACTGAATGTATGAGGAAGAAAATTAGGAAGAAAGTAAGCTATTTAGAAACACCATCAGGTTAGTAGGAAATTTTCTGTTGATTTGTGAATGTTGGGATACCACTCAATTCCAGTTCATTTGAAGAAAACCGTGTAAAGGTAGTATCTTATTTTAAAATATAGTTATAACCGCGTTTGAAATGTTTAATGGTAAAGGTAGGTAAATTGTCAATGTTGTTCTTATAGCAAAACCGGTTCAATTTAATATGACCTGTAAAAGGGAATAATCGCTTCGAAATTCGTAGAATAGCCTATTTTCTGACATTCTTCACAATAAAACTAAAATGTTTTATATTATCTTTTATAATATTTTTTCTAAATGCACATATTCAGAATATTCGGGGTTTTCATATAATAACATAATATGTGTCATATAAATAACTGTAGGAATGGGTCGATGCCATCAGCTCAAAGAGAGAAATACTCATCCCTTTGTTCCTCTCTCCTGCATACTCCTCTAAACTGAAACTTCTGATGTACTCCTCTATCCTACGTCCTTTCCTTTTGTACGGGTCACCGGTATGGTGGCCCTTTCTCTCCAAGTCCAACAAAAGACGTACTTCAGTATACCAGAACAAAGTCCTCCGGTGCATCATACAGTTCCACTGTCTTATATCCAATCGCATCATACACGAACACCTTCTCTTCCCTTCTATGGAGGACTTTATTTACAATACCTTGAAACGGCTACACGACGCTGGGAAAACTGACGGACCCCAGATCATTCAGGACTTGTACCGACGCCCACATCCACCTGAAGTCTCTATGCCATTACCATTCCACGACTTTATCTAAATTCCAGTATGACCCACTTAACAAAATTTAGAGTTGCCACATTTTTATTCCGCCCTGTATTCCTCTTATATGCCCATGCCCCTTCTACTTGTATGACTCACTCCCCCCAGTTGGTAGTTGTCCCCATGTTCCTATGCGTAATCACTCCACTACGGTGAAAAGAGCCGCCATTTTAAATTAGTAAACACTGAGAAAACAAAAAGGCCGGTGATTATGTCAAACTCTACCCTTTCCGTCTCCCCTGAAATCATAAACTAACCCCTACCTTAAATTATACCTTTAGTCTACGTTCAATACAATGCATGCCTTCCCCTTCACAAGATAATGGGTTACATTTAAATTTAACTGGCAAAAACATACTGTGTGATAGATTAGCTTCACTCGTTACATGTAAACTCCCAGATAAATTAAAATCTAAGGATACTTTTTTAATGAAATGGCTAAAAAAGGGGGAAAAAAGTTAAGAAAAAGAAGGGTAGGTTATGTTAGGACAACCCAACCTCACATTAAGCAATCACAGGTGCTACAAATAGGTAATGACAGGTTAGGTTTAAATCCGGATGATAGGTTAGTGCATCCACTACCAACAGATGCAGAAATTATAGGAAATAAACAGGTAGGTGCACAAAATGATTTCATCAATCAAGTTCAGGTTAGGAATACATCTCACTTCTCTATTTTGCACCAAAATATTCAATATTTAAGTAATAAAATAGATAGGGTTGAAATATTTTTAAGGTCTGAGAACCCAGATTTGGTATTATTCACCGAACATGGGTTAAAAAGTAATGAGATTCCTATGATTAGCTTTTCGGGGTTTTCTATTAATGCTTCTTACTGCAGGAAATTTCATAAAAGTGGAGGAGTCTGTATACTGACCAATATTAGTAGGAACATACATACACGTAACTTACCTTTTGTAGATAGGTTTTCTCAGGAAATGAATATGGAAGTAGTAGGATTAGAAGTTAGGTTGGGGGTACAGGAAAGGATGGCTGTCGTTGGTGTTTATAGGTCTCCAAATGGTGATTGGGACCAGTTCTGTAAATTGTTCAGTGCATTGCTGGAGAGTTTGACTGAACGGTACTTAAGAGTTGTTGTTATGGGTGATTATAATGTAAATCTTGCTATTCAGAGTAAAATGTCCGAAGAGTTCAGGGATATCGTGAACATGAACAATCTGGATATAAAAGTTAGTGATTATACAAGGATTACTAGCCATTCTCAAACGATAATAGATAATATTCTAACAAATATTGTTAGTTGTCAGGTTAGGTTAGGGGGTTCAGAATTCTCTGATCACGGGTACCAAGTAATAGAAATTCAGCATTTAGGTGGTCAGGCCCTGAATCAAAAAGTTAATAAAGAAACTAGGCAAGAGGACAAGGGTAATATAAATTGTTTATTGCACAGTTTATCCAAAGAGGATTGGAAGACTGTTATCAATGCTTCCGAAATTAATCAAAAATATCATTATTTTATTGAAACTTTAAAATTTCACTATAATAGTAGCTGTCCAGTAAAAAGGGTAGTTTTAACAAAGAGAATTAGTGAAATAGACCAATGGATTACAGGGGATATTTTGAAACTGAAATCTGAAGTCAGAGATGTCTACTCTGAGTTCAAATCAGATAAAAATGAATTGAATGAGCAAAGATACAAACAAATTAAAAAATATTATGCTAAAAAAGTTCAGAGTGCTAAATGCAAAAAAACTGCTGAAGTCCTTCGTAAATCAACTAATTTAAACTCAGCAATATGGGAAACAATAAATAGGAATCGGAATGTAGTTAGTAATAGGGGATACACAGATATACCAAAAATTGTTAATAGTAATAATGAAGTTATAGAGAATGGATCAGAAATTAGTAATTATTTTAATAAGTATTATCAGGAAGTAGCTTCAAAGCTTAAACAGCAGATTACGGATGAGGGATATTATGAAGTTAGGGGGGATAGAGTTGTAGATAATTTTGTATTTAGCTCAGTTTCATATGAGGAACTAGAATCAGTTATCGATAGCTTAAAAAGTAAGAAAACAGTAGGGTTAGATGGGATCTCAAGTATTGTTGTTAAAAAATGTAAAAAGTTTTTATTAACACCTCTCCTTCATCTAATTAACTTCTCCCTGGAAAGAGGTGTATTTCCAAAGCAACTGAAGGAAGGTAAAATATTGCCTGTGTTTAAGAATGGCAATACCCAAGTAGTTGAAAATTATAGGCCCATAAGTATATTAAACACTATTAGCAAAATTTTTGAAAAGGTAGTGTTCATTAGGTTAATCAATTTTTTGACTGAAAACCTTATCATCTCAAAAGATCAGCATGGTTTCCAAAAGGGTAAGTCAACCAAAACTGCTATTGTCTCACTTTTTGAGCAGATAGTTGATATATTGGATGCAGGAGAGAAAGCCTTAGCTGTGTTTTTAGATCTCAGTAAAGCTTTCGACTGTGTTGATCATGAAGTTTTGTTGAAAATGTTAGAGTCATTAGGTATTAGGGACGTAGAACTTAAATGGTTTCAGTCTTATCTGGTAGGTAGAGTACAGTGTGTAGAAATAACTAGAGTAGTTAGGGGGAAACTTACAAAAATTTTGTCTGAAAAGCTTGATGTCAAAGCTGGTGTTCCACAGGGGTCAATTTTAGGTCCCATTTTGTTTTTGTTGTATATAAATAGATTACCAGATATCTTACCCAACAGTAAAGCTTTATTGTTTGCTGATGATACTTCAATCATAAACAAAAGTTTACTGGTAGATAGTCTCGAAGTGAACACACAGATTAGCGTAGAATCTGTAGTCCAATTTCTGAATGAATTAATGTTAACAGTTAATGGGAAAAAGTGTCAGTTCTTACAGTTCAAAAACAAACACAACGTAAGGGAAAACAGAGAAGTGAATGTCTTGATACAAAATAATATCCTAGATCATGTGCAAACAGTGAAGTTTCTAGGAGTGTCACTAGATAGGACCCTATCGTGGGATTATTACACCGATCAAATTTGTAGTAAAATATCATCTGGGGTATTTGCATTAAAGCAAGTTGCCAGATTAAATGATAAAAAATTGCTTATAGCAGCTTATCATGGTTTAATTTTATCTCATATCAGGTATGCCATATTAGTATGGGGTAATTCATCACAGGGTAACATGGAAAGAGTTTTTAAAATACAGAAAAAAGCTATTAGGTGTATGATGGGAGTCAACCACCTTACCTCATGCAGATCACTATTTAAAGAGCTGCAATTGCTCACGGTTCCTTCTTTGTACATTTTTGAAGTGATAATGTACGTAAAGAAAAATACCTTTTTACAGAATTTAGATGTTCACAACCACTACACAAGAAACAGAATCGATTATTATGTTGCTAATCACAACACTAAATTGTTTGAACAAAAACCAACTTATGCAGGTAGAAAATACATCAATAAATTGCCTCAAGGTTTAAAAAGTTGTGACAATTTAAGTCATTTTAAAAAAAAGCTAAAACAATATTTGATTGATGAAACATTTTACAGTGTGCACGAATTCCTTTCTAAATAGTTTTGGTATTTAACTTTAATTAAACAAATATTGTGTACAATTTGATACAAAGGGGTTCTTGACAAGCCTGCTGAGTTAAGCAGTAGTAGGGGGAAATTATTGGTAAGTGTTGAATTTATCATTGTGTTTGATTTATTTTTATTATTTATTGTGTGTGATATTTAATTTAATACGGTTCATGACAAGCATACTGAAGCAAGCAGTAGCAAAAACAAATTTTGGTGGTAAGTAGTAAATTTATCACATTGGTGATAAACTTTCAGTTCATCAAATTTACCTTGACATGTCCTATACTCCCTTTGGAGTCTCCAGGATGCAAGTAACAAAAAAAAAAAAAAAAAAAAAAAAAAAAAAAAAAAAAAAAAAAAAAATAATAGGACTCCCACAAAACTGAAAAAAGGCCACTTAAATATAAAATAAAATAAAAGAGCCGCTCTTAAACCCACTTGTCCCTTAATTTAAATTTTCCACAAATAACTTCTAAAAATACAATACCTCCTTTCAAGTCCCAGTTCCAATGTCCCACGAACCAGAATCCTATTTCCTATTTAAACTATAAAATTCCCCCTAAATTTTTTGAGGTTGCAATTATTCTGTTATATTGTTCCCCGAGCGACCAGGTGTTCCTTAACACGATGTCGCCATCATAGGGCTTCTTAGCCCTCTCAACCAGGATTCAGGATTCAGAGAGAAATTTGTTTCGGCCTGAATATAAGCACAAAATCCATATACTGTTGACTCTTACATAATGTGACAATATCGAAGAAGGTCATGGTTCGCGAAATTTCTAGTATTTTATGGTAAAGAATAAATAATAGAGTAAAAGACTAACAATAGGACAATAGTAACAATAGGATATCTATTTATAAAAGGTTATTTAAAAGGTGTACGAGAAGGTCGGGTTATTGTTGTACAACTATTTATGAAAAGGCCGGTTGATTAACTTTCTTTTTACAATAGTTGACTTGTTTACAATAGATTTTTCTAGCACTCATTTATAAAGGGTTTGTTTGTACTTTATTATTTGTATCGAAGTTCGGTGTCCTTCGGCAAGATTTTTTTTTGATTCACTATATAAAGAGACCCCCGAGCGTGGTCAGTGAGTTAGTATTCGTTTGATCTTTGACGAGTGACTATCGGGGCGTTATATCAGGTTAACGGTTCCGAGGTATTGTTATACTGTCTTTGTGTGTGTGTGTGTGTGTGTGTGTGTATTGTGTAAAGTTATTGTGTAGGTGCACCAAATTCAGTTTTTGTGTATTTAGTTTCATTTTGTATGTGTATTCCATAAAATTGATTGTAACTAGTGTTAAGTAAATTATTAATTTATTTATTGTTTATCATTTATTTTAAGTGAATTATTAAGTTATTTATTGTAATTCTTATTTTGTAAATCTTTTAGTGTAATGAAATATCTGTAATTGTAAAACTTTAGTGTATTAATCATTTACGGACCTTAGCGATAAGGGTCAAAATACGCTTGAATAGTCGTATAGTGTAGTAAGCGAAGGGGTTTGATGTATCAAATTAGTCCGTGGGCCAGATAGGGTTACCGTGCACCCCCCCCCCCCCCAACATCAAAGTTTTTTATACATCGACGAGTTCGTTTCAAGCTCTTGATCAAAAATATCCAATGTTCCCAAAAAATACTCCGGCGAAATCAACCAAAATGGCGGTTAAAGCTGGCCGCCAAGCGTTCCTGCATTAATTTCGTTTATTTGATTATATTTTCCGTTCATTTATTCTGGTTTATTTTTTTATTTAAAAGACTGTTACTTATATTTTGTTCTAAAATTGTAGTTTTCAAGTTTTTCCTCAGTATTACGAATTTTTTTCAGTCCAGTTTACGGATTACGGATGTCCTAAAAGTCTGAGTAAGGCAAAATGTTTCGCAAACAAGTGACGTTATTCTTCAAAACACAAAATTACCTTATGAATACAAATAGAATCCACTGAAATTCATATTTTTACATATGTTTCCGCCATCTTGAATTCAACTTTTCTTTTTAAATGCGAAGGTGGTCATGTGACACATCATTTGCATTTACAATTTTACGAAAAATCCGCTGGTGAAAACCGTTTACAAATATCTCTTTTCGTTTTGAAGTTACAGCCTGTAAAACTCGGGAAAACAGTGGAATTGGCCTGTTTTGGATGTTATCATCTTCATTAACTGTCTTTAGAATTTAGTTTATTGATTAATTTGACTTAATTTCAGTTTAATTTGAAGAAGTCAGTGAACACATTTATTAGCCCTTGCTTTTTAACGCTGTATGTATAATGCTAAATTTAAATAAGGTAAAACACTCGACAACCCATTTCTATTCATTATTCATATTCGCGGTACTTGCATAAAAAAATTCGCGAATATTTATGTCGGTTAATTAGCTGAGAACATTTAGAAGTCACATCAATTTTTCTTTCTCTTTCTTATAAATAAATACATAGAAAAGAAAGTTTCATGTCAATTAGTCAAAATTAGGTTTTATCGGATATACACGTTTTCAGAACTCCTGCACCTAACCAACAGGTATTTAGCGATTTGTGTGTGTGCACGCGCGCGCGTGTGTGAACAAAATATCTCAAGAAATGAACATTTTACAAAGTTGAAACTAGAAACTTAAGTTAGGTACTACTAGAAGACCCGGCACGAACATTTTCATTGAAATCGGTCAACCGGAAGTAGTAGTTTCTTTTGTAATTTTTCACGTTTTGCGATTTTCCCAAAACCGGCTCCAACGATTTTTTTTAAAGTCGCTTCATTTACTACATTTTTTATGATGTACCATATACAGTAAGTGCCGAGTCTGCTACAACTCTAGGGGAGGCTGTGCTCACAAAAAAAAATAGCTTTTCTAGTTTGCACCCGCACTATGATGCATTGGAGGGCAAAAGTGCATATAATCAAAGTTGTAGAAAATGTAAAAATCTATAACTTTTATTTTAAACATTTCATTGTAGTATAAAGCTAGATTACCGATAATCAGTGATTTTGTTTTTTTTTTCAGGAAAATCTGTAAAAAATTGTTTTTTTAAGATTTAGGCAAAAAATTGTATATAATAAAATTTATAAGGAATTGTAAGATCTATAACTTTAACTTAAGCATTTTTCTCTAGAGAGCCTAATTTAGCGTCAAAGAGTGATTTAGCGTACATTTTTTCTTTGTTTATTTATAGTCGCATCAACTACAGTGATCATTAGCGATAACGTTGGGTTGTAACTTTGAAGGATGAAATTATTTTTTTGTACCGTATGAAAATATTCCGTGCCTGAATGGGATTCGAACCTCATTTGCATGATCAGATGTGAGCACGTTACCAACTACGCCAATGCTTATTTTACAATTATTAAGCCAAAGCAAGGTTGATTTTCATTTTACATCATTCACAAATGATTAAAATTAGGTTATGGCAGCCTCCGCGCGCTAGTGTGCCAATCGGAGGTCCCGGATTCGATTCCCGGCTAGGGTCTAGAACTTATTACGTGCCAAAAACATCGTTTCTAACCCACCTCAGTAACTAATGTTCACTAATGACCAAGCCGTCGATGTAACTTTAAATAAAAATTTAAATTGTGTTTTACATGGAATGTACACGTGGGTAAAACGAGAAAGGCACTCCAGGACAGGTTCAAACAGTTGTACAGACTTCTTTCACGCAAATCCAAGTTACCAACTATATCCTCATTAACCATTTACGACTCCTACCTTCGACCAATATGGAGTCCCAATCAGCTTTACTGCTGTGCCAAACCATCGGTATTAGAAAAAAATCAGCGTTTCCAATCAAAGCTTTTACGAAGGATACTTAACGCTCCCTATCATGTAACCAATAAACGCTACACTAAAACCTAAACGTACCCTACATCTTCTTAAAACTCAATACAAAATTAAGGAAGAAACTCGTGAACTACCATAACCCACTGATCTCAAATCTGACTACGCAGACTCTCCCAAACAATCCAATAAGACGTTTAAAACGTCGATGGAGCCGGGACCTCATCAGTTAGGTAACGTAGTACTGTAATTGACTATCCATTACAGTGTTCTAAATGCTGCACTTAATGCTACACTTATCTATTCACGTCGGAGTTGTCACTGGACTGTGTCTCCACTCACGTTTATTTATCATGTAAATTTTTTCCAAATTTTGTGTTATCACATTCAGTGATTGTTTCCAACAGATTGTGAATTTCCTAAATAAAGAGAAAAAAAGTTATGTTTTTTGATATTAGTTTTTTGGAATTGAAAATCGTTATAAATGATAAAGTTTTAGAACAAGTCTTGCATTTTAAATATTTAGGATGTGACGTAAGCTTTTTAAAAGATGACGATGTTATGAATAAACTGAATAAGTTTAGAACAATTTGCGGGACAATACATCGAACTTTGAAAAATAAGACAAGAAAGGGTACAAGAATTAAACTGTACAAAACTATGGCAGTCCCGGTTTTGCTGTATGGCAGTGAAAGTTGGACCATGACGCAACGAGAGAGAACTCTAATACAAAGTGCAGAAATGAAGTTTTTAAGGGCGACGGCAGGCTATAACAGACTGGACATGAAACGTAATGAAAGTATTAGAGCAGAATTACAGGTCCAACCACTATTAGACGGCATTGCGCGCTACAATTCCAGGTGGTGTGAACATGTGAATAGAATGCGAGAGGAAAGACTACCAGTCCAAATATTAAGTTATGCCCCACGGGGTAGACGTGATAGAGGCAGACCGCTACGAAGATGGGTGCCGGAACAGGCTTTAGGCCTATCCGTGTTTGGGTGATGATGATGATGATGATATTAGTTTTTTTGTTTAGGTATTTCTAATGTTTTATTACTAATATTAGGTGATACTGTTCATTATTTTCATTGGCAAGAGAAGGTTGTGTGAGTGTTTCACACCAGATTTTCTTATTTTTAGCTTTACAATCATACAAGAGTAGTTTACTATAATTTAGAGTTACTCTGTATTTACATTGGGTTGTGGAAAGTAGAATTTTTAATTTTTTTTTTTTTATTTATTTATTTAACGTCGCATCAACTACAAAGGTCATTAGCGATGACGTTGGGGTGTAACTATTGTACAATGGAGGATGAAATGATTTTTTGTAACGTATGAAAATATGCGTGCCTGAGTGGGATTCGAACCCAGGACCGCATGATGAGAGGCGAGCACGTTACCAACTGCGCCAATGCGGCCGGCAATTTTTACTTTCTCTTGCTTATATGAATATATAGGAAGGAAAGTATTGTTTTCATGTCGATTTTTCGAAATCGAGTTTTCACCGGATCTATACGTTTTCAGACCCCCTAAACCCAAAAAACATGTTTTTAGCGATTGGTCTGTGTGTGTGTCTGTGTGTGTGTGTGTGTATGTGAACAGAATATCTCAAGAACGGAACATCGTACGAACTTGAAACTTAAGTTACATATCACTACCGGACCCGACACGAACATTTTCATCAAAATCGGTCAACCGGAAGTAGTAGTTTATTCGTATAATTTTTCACTTTTTGCGATTTTCTCAAAAACTAGTCCTACGATTTTTTTAAAAATCAACTGGTTTACTACATTTTTTATGCTCTACAATATAGGGTAGGCGCCATGTTTGCTGAAATTCTGATTGAGGCTGTTTTTACGTTAAAACATTTTCTTTTTAAGATTGCGGCTTTAATATGCATTTTAGCGCAAAACGTTATATAATAAAAGTTGTAGAGAATGTAAAATTCTACAAATTTTATTTCAAACATTTTTTTGTATAACGCTTAGTTTAGCGGTAATTTGCGATTTTCTGTTTTCTTTTCTCACGAAAACGTGAGAAAAATCGATTTTTTAAACATTTCCGTCTTAGTATGCATTTTACGACAAAAGTGTATATAATTAAATTTATAGAAAATTGAAAGATCTACAACTTTTATTTAAAGCATTTGTCTCTACAGAGCCTAGTTTAGCGTGAAAGCGTGATTTTCCGTATTTTTAAGCCAAACTTAGTTCGATTGTCATTTTGCGTCATTCACTCATGATTAAAATAAGGTTATGTTTTTGAGGTTAGTTTTTGTTTATTTCTAATATTTTATTAATAATGTTAGGTTTATTATTAATTATTTGCATTGGCAAGAGAAAGTTGTGTGAGTGTTTCACACCAGATTTTTAAATTTATTTTAATAAATATTATAACTTACATAACTTCCCTATTGTCCAAACGTTGTGCTAAATGGTAACAATTGTGAAGGGCTTCTTGTGCTTGTGATTCATAAATCATTCTTTCTAGACGATAGGGCATTATTTGGTCAGAAGTGTAATCAGTTGTAAGCTGTCTCAAGTTTGCAGCCGGATTGGCACGCAATCTTTGATGTTCAATTTCTATTTCTGCTGCTGCGAAGTTGTTTGCCATTTCGTTTTGCACACTTTGCAGACTCGTTGGGTCGGCGGAAGTGAATGTCATTACTTCTGCTCTAGAGATGGGTCTGTTGGACAAAAATACTTCATTATGTAAAAAAAAGAAAAAATCATAAAAAGATTTTGTGACTAAAGAAGGTAAGAAAAAAACCTTCGAGAAACATTCACACGACTTTCACTTGCCAATGTAAAAAATTTAACTAAAATTTCATTATTTTACCGATTTTTATGATATAGAACCAAAATCATACTTGCAATGAAATATAAGTTGAAGCCTAATTTATAAGCAATTATTGATTTTCCGTATTTTTAAGTTCTACAGGGGTTGATTTTATTTTGCGTCATTCACTCATGATTAAAATAAAGTTATGTTTTTTTTACATTGTTTACACATGATTAAACATAGGTTGTAATGTTGATTATCTACATTGGCAAGAGAAAGTCGTGGGTTTCACACCTGATTTTTTTTAAATTGATGTCACATAAAAAAATTGTTTATAAAAATGAAAACCGTCATGGTGGCAATAAAATAACGCATAACACGTCATTTATAAACTGCGTATGTAAACACGTATATCAGCACAATATAGTTCTGAAAAAAATATCCCTTCTTTTTAGAAATCGAACTCTTGTTTTTGTATCTTTTCAAAAAGATTTTCCGTCTAATTATGCTAACGTGGTGCAGTAAAAAATTTTTATTATATTTTACTGCATATAAAATCTAAATATTAAAAAAAGTTAATTTTTTGTAGTAGGCCGTACTAATATAGGGATTCGGATGACCTTCACGATTGAAATCTCAATCCTTAAATTTATATTATTATGTACAGTAATCCCTCGTTATCCGCGGGGGTTACGTTCCGGAGGGTTACCGCGGTTAGTAAAACCGCGGATAATAATACCTTATATGAACGAAAAGATGGGGGTTAGGTTCTAAAGTTAAAGTCCTTTAATCGTTTTAAGTGTTTAATAGTTTTAGGAATATTTTACCATTATTATAATTTATGAATATTTAATAAATACATTAATGTACGCATAAAAAATTGAAGTTGCTTTAAAATAGTTAGTTATGGCTCTTTACTTCTTCTTCTTTTCAAACTCCTTGTGGACTTGTTTGTATGGTATCATCAGCTCCTGAAGTCCTCTTTTGAATTAAAGGGCCCTTTCTATGACTGGATCCGTCTCCAACACCTGGTCAGCCAATGTGTTGCCATGCTGAGGATCTCGTTGATGGTTTGTAAAGAAATGCTTGGCTTTATTTTAGGATCGTCGAACACGCAAAGTACGTACGTAACCTGTGTACGTAAACTGTACGTTCGTACGAAAAACACATGGAGGAAATTGTACGGAGAAATTACAGTATGGTGCCTGGGCGTACGTATGGTGGGGTGTTACTTGCGAGGCCCGGGTACCCGGTGACTAGCACAGTACGCACATTACGCGGAAATCTACCTTGGCTCATGGTGGCCGTCGCCATACTAGTGTTGACTCAACATGATACGGATGCCAAAAAATTTATTCAAACACATGTTTTCAGAATTGTATGACTTCCCAACCAAGTATGGTGTACACAAGGTGAGAAAACGTACGTATTTTTAGGTTTTAGGCCCACGGACAAAGTCCGCGGATAACCGAAACCCGCGGAAGCTAAACCCGCGGATACCAAGGGATTACTGTATAGTTTTATATTTATTTTAAAATTAACTTTATTCTACTGTGATAGTAAGCACCGACTTTATAATCATTTCAGTTATATAGAGAACTACTTTAGTCTGCACTTATGATCTGTACTGTAAACAATATCTATGTAATGTAATTCTTTTAAATAAAGAGTGATTCTTTTAGTTTTATTACCCAATTTTTAATGTCTGGTAATTTTTTTCTAAGAGAAGGAAATTTTGTTTTGTGACATGAAGTTGGTAGCCCAACTCAACCGGTATATATACAGCAGTGTGAGTTGATTCTCCTATAGCTGTGTAAAATTCTCTGCCGTTTCCGGTCATATTACGAACAGAATGTCTTTTACCCTAGAACAACGGGTTTTCATTACTGAATAATATTTTGCTTCGGAATCGTACGCGAGTATAAAAGAATCATTTCAAACTAAATTTCTTGTTCCTCCACCAGAAAAAATATCAATATCTAGTTAACACTGTGTTTAAAACTTTGATTCCGTTATCATTTACGAAATACCGAAACCAACGGCAATATTGTAATCGCTTGTTTAAATCTGGAAGCTGAAGACAGACCAATCGTACGCAATACGGATACATTTTTAATTTTTTAGCAGCTTTCTGAACACTTGAATATGACAATCCAACTTTCGAGGAATGTTTTCGTAAACTTTTCCGTGGATAATTGATCAATCTTGTTTTTACATTTTCTAAAACGTCATCTGTCAAGAAAGTTGGTCGACCACTACGTTTTCTGACGTAAACATTACCTGTCTCTCGAAATCGGTTTGTTAGCCTAGAAATTGCCATTTCTTTCTGATGGAGGAATACCAACAAATTTAATTTGAAATGAGTTTTTTTACATTCGCGTACGATTTCGTAGAAAAATATTGTTCAACAATAAAAATCCGTTGTTCTAGGGTGAAAGAAATTCTGCTCTTAACACGACCGTAAACGGCAGAAAATTTTACACAGCTCAAAGAGAATCGGTCGAGTAGGGCTACCAACCGCGTCACAAAACAAAAATTCCCTATCTTAGAAAAAAATTACCACAGATTAACAATTGATTAACACGACTAAAAAATTGAAGGGGTCGGGAGAAGAATGTGCTAACCCACAAAATTTTTCGTGTGATTTTTCTTAAATATTTCTGTAAAAATAAAATGTTCAACATGTTTTTAACAGGATGCCATATTTACGATCTTACGAACGCAGATTAACAGAATTAATAAATGTTTAACAAAAAATTCTAAAGCATGATTTGTAGATTTCAGTAAACTTTTAAAATGACATTGCATAAAATTATGTTGATGTGGATTAGCACTATCTTCTCCCGACCCCTTCAATTACTCTGTAGATGGTTATTTGATCTAGTGTATATTTTCAGCAATAAATGAAAAAATACGACCAACATTTAAGAATTTTTTAACCTTAACTGAAAAAGTGCCAAAAGAATTTGGATTTGATAAAAATAGATATGAATATAATTTAGGCAAGATTCAAATCACAATTAATCACAGAATTTAAAGTAAGTTTCATAATGACCTACATAAAGATTTTAATTGTGTTTACTAATCATTACTTTTTAGGCATAAATTAAGATTGTTCTTGGAACCGTACAGGATTTCTTCACGATTAATTTTTTTTTGTTTTTCTTCTCACATTAAACATCAATTTTTTAATATAACTTTTTGAAACATTGTAATCAGTTTGTCATTAAACTCTAATAATTAAACGTATGTAGTTTATATCATTCCATCAATACCCTAACAAATTTTGAAAAATTAAGGTAGAGGAAAATGAATTTTGTTAAACACATAAAACATTGTACTGATAATAATTGGATTGTTTTCCGAAGAAAATATAACAAAATTAAATTCATATATTAATATTGAAATATTGAAACTGTGACATCAAACTGGCCTAAGCCACGAAAGCATAGCAATCTTTAGTTTTTTTTTTTACATTAAAAATTGTTAAATTGTATGAATTATAAAATCTGATCTTACGAATCTTACTAATCTTTAATTTAATAAAACGATTACAATTATTTGATCATTTTATATCAAATAAATTACCGCTTACTCTACAAATCTGTATCAAAAATATTGCCCATAATAATTACTCAAAAACTAGGAAATTTATTTACTAGAATAATATGAAAAAAATTATTTGGATACTTACTGTCCATTTTCATAATAAGATAAAACTAAAGGACAGACATAAATTAAAACAACTGACACAATTTGAAAGATCATTCTAAACCATCTCACCTATGCATAACCTGTGAACGAATGACATAGTTTAACGTGTAACCTAGTACAAAAAAACTTAATACGTATGTTGATGGAATACATTAGCGGATGGTTGTAATAATATAACAATAATGTTTCGCAACAAAAGTAATGAGTTAATACTCATTAAACCATGCCATAATTTTCGGTTACCATCTTATCCAATACTTACTTGCTACATTAACATCTTTTTCTTTTTTATTAATAAATTCTAATATATGATGAAAAATAAACATAAAATTTCAGTTCAACACTTTTTTTTATCATCAGTCTTCCGACTGGTTTGATGCAGTTCTCCAAGCTGTTCTTTCTTGCGCAAGTCATTTCACATGTACATACCTGTAACAACCTACATCTTTTGTAATTTGCTTTATATATCTAACCTTTGTTTCCCCCTAAAATTCACTCCCTCAATATTACCCTCAGTTATTAATAGACTAATACCTGGATGTTTCAGAAGATGCCCCACTAGCCTATCCCTTCTTTTGGTAAGATGCTTCCATATACTTCTTTTTTCATTCACTCGCCTAAGAACCTGTAAATTACTTATTTTCTCCATCCACCTAACCTTCAACATTTTCCTACAACACCACATTTCAAAAGCTTCTATCCTCTTTCGTTCTACAGCCCCTATCACCCTCGTATCACTCCCGTATAATCTTATACTCCAAGCATAGTGTTTTAAGAAATTTTTCCTTATCTGTAAGTCATTGTTTGTAATCAGTTCGCTGTTTTTCATTTCAAAGGCTTTTTTACCTTTGAAAGCTTGAGAAATTCTACTTTTAATATCACTTGTGCTTCTACCATCCTTTGTTATTTTACTCCCTACATAGCAGAATTCTCTAACTTCCAGTAAGTTTTCGTTGCCTTTGTTTTAATTTCGCATTTCTTGAAAAACACTCTTGCTGCTGCACACCACTTTTCTTCTGTTTTTATTAATTGTCATGCAGTAATCCTTTTTCATGATCTCATCCATTCCATTTAAGACATCCTCTAGTTTTTCCTTAGTCTCGGCTAATACTACTGTATCATCGGTGAAATCAGCATTTGTATTCTTTCTCCTTGAAATTTTATTCCTGCGCCAAATTTTTCCTTCACTTCATTTATAGCCTCTTCTATATACAAGTTTAAAAGTAGTGGTAACAATGAACATCCTTGTCGTACTCTTTTTCTTACAACATCCTCTTTTTCGTACCCAGTTCAATACTATACTACCTATAATACGTATTAACGTGTAAATAGCTATCTTTGAATCAAGGCAAATGGCCAAATTCATAAATATATAAATGAATCGGTCATTTTAGAAAGCCAATAAGTAAAAAAACTGGTAATTTACTACGTTTCAATAAAAAAAATATTAACCCTTAAGAATAGTGGAGAAAATGCTTGAATGCTAGTGCGAGACGAAATGGGGAAAGCTTGTTCTTAGATAGGACAAATGCCTTAACCGTCAAGGTGATAATATCGAAAAGTATAGTGAACAGATAACTTGAGTGCTAGTGTTTGACGAAGTGGGGAACAGGAAAGCTTGTCCTTAGATAGGAAAAATATCTTAATCGTCAAGGTGATAATTTTGAAAAGTATAGTGGACAGATGATTGAAATGCTAGTGTAAGACTAGCTTGTCCTATCTACGGACAAGCTTTTCTCTTCCCCACTTCGTCTCACACTAGCATTCAAGTCATCTCTCCACAATAGGTGCGCGGGGGTCTGGTGAGCCCTATGTTCATGGGTTTTCATTTTCCGACTTAATATTGTTAGTTAGCAACTTGCGGGTTTTTGTACCTTCCTAAAACTGTATTGACAACATCTTGTTAAAATTAAAAACGTTTATAAAAAGGTTTTTTTGACTACAGTCAAGATTTATAGAGTCGGGGGTTCACTCGACCCCACGCGCCTACTAACGTTACAAATTATTATCCGGCAATTCAGTTTCATTTTCAGTTGTGAGTCTTTCCATGTGTATGTGGGTTGCCATTGTTTTGTTTTCTGTTTATTAAAGTATGTTAGATTGTACCTAATATCAATCAAGTTAATTCGTGGAATATTTTTCGAGTATTGGAACATTTCTTATGCTACGCGGTTCATTGTTTTTTTGTTGTAACTAATCTACACAGGTTACAAATTGCAAATTACACAGGTCTACATAGGTTAAAAAATTAAATATGTCATATATTTCTGATGAAGAAAAGCCGAATGAATTCGGAAATATCTTTCTGAAAAAATTTCATCTGAATCAGATGAGGAATGCGGAAAATCAGACATGATGAAGAAGATCACGTTAGCGATTCTAATCATGATTCAGCTTCTGAACTCGGAATAGAATCGGAAGAAGAAGTGAGGATAAAGAAAGTTCTAATCCATGTTGTTGGAAAAGACAAAACACGCTGTAGGAGAAACAGCTACTCCAAGTGCAGTAAAAATTCGGTCTGTGAACTTCGTTTGTCGTTTACATGGACTGATTCATGAGGCAAAAAGCACGCATGAAAAGTAAAAAAGAATAAAAACAGATCACAATAAAATATAGTATGTGTGTTCAGGTCATCAGCCGAAAGGCTGGTTTGAACCTCTAGAGGCTTTACTAAGTAAAACGAGGAATAAGGTGGTTACAAATTGCCTTCCTCACTGAGTAGAAAAGTATGCTTATCAGCATGCTAGTCCCTCCAAAAAGCATCTACGTCCCACTCTGCAAATTACACCTTCAATTTATTCACCACGGGGTCTGGCTGTATAATGATGAATTCATTATTCTCAGAGGAGATAACTCTGACTAGTGTCTTTTACACCACTACCTCTTCTGTTCTTAAGTACTTCAGTCATAACTGGCTGACCATGTGATAAGAAACAGAACTATTTTTTGTAGCCCTGGAATTAGCAGATCACGTTCAAATAATTTAAGATTCCACCTGCCTGTTTTGGGCAAAATTATAGTATAAATTACAAAAGTTTTGGTTATGTAATGTCATGCTAAGATTTTGGGAAAAAAACGTATTCATATACAAATATTTTTGGCTTTATTAAGTTCTTTTAAATTTAGGCAAATTCATTAATACATGACGAACGTGCAATTTAAAAATAAAACTTATTAGTTAAAAAAAAAACTGTTAAAAAACTGAAATATTTTACTGTTCTGGCACTAGAAATATATTATTCAAGTCTCTGTAAAACAAAATTTAATATTTTACAACATAATATATTTTCCCCCGTTGTACTGTCCTATAGAGGGTTAAAAAGAAACTGAAAATTTTGACTTGCGGTGTTTCTGAAATAAATTGGAGTAAAATGCCTACTTAAGTTGTTTCCTGTAAAATATGTTGCTAAACCAGAAAAAAATTGTGTTGTACAATAAATAGTATCCATTTACAGTATTTGGTTTACTAGTTTACTTTAGTGTATTTAAATAGCTATTAGTAATAATGAAAATTATATTCTTAATTTTAAAAACTTTAAAATTTGATTTTCAGAGTTATTCACGTTCATCATCGTCGTAACAAACAGTAGTTAAATCCCTTAAAAAGATTTTTGCATAGAAACTTTGTGTACTTTCTTCCATTAGAAAGTAGAGCTTAAGCTTTAAAAGATCATCCTTTTCATGTTTTAATTAGAAGGAAGCACTTCATATCCTTAAGAATAAGCCTTTTCG
This sequence comes from Catonia carolina, assembly GCA_035578175.1. Classification (NCBI taxonomy): domain Eukaryota; kingdom Metazoa; phylum Arthropoda; class Insecta; order Hemiptera; family Achilidae; genus Catonia; species Catonia carolina. Next base: position 24,338,960 of record JAQMRL010000009.1, read on the forward strand.
TGATGTTATGTTACGGAAAGTCATACTTATGTGATTTTTATAGGTATTTACATACATTCAGTTAGTGCTAAAGCGCACAATGTAAAAAACCATGTAAAATTTTGACCTTATCGGCTTTCTAAAATGACTGATTCAAATATAAACGTAGGCCAACTGTATTTTGACCTTTTTGTAAATCGTAAAAAAAATTAAAATAGCTTTTTACAATGAATAACGAAACTGGGTGAATATCAAGCTGGGTTCATGAAAGGAAAATTCTGTGCAAAACGAAAGTGGAAGTTAAATCGTGTTTGGAAAGTTATATTTCTTGAAATATAGTGGTAGTGTTTGTTGATTTAAAAAAACTTATTATTTAATCAACGGAGAAACGCTAATGAATATTTAAGAAGAATTTTCAGTGGACATCAAAACAATTGCAACTATTAAGAAAATATTAACACGCAGACGATCAAAAGTAAAATTTTTAGGGGAATCTCCGAAGAATTCGAAATTAAAACTAGAGTTAGGCAGGGTGATGAATTATCACTGGTTCTTTTAAACCGTTTTAGTTTGTTTAACTGTTTTACATTTTTTGCTAATGCAGACGGCGGATAATGAAAGTTAGTGGTGAAAAATGTCTGACATGACCGGGAATAGGACCCGAGACCCTGGCGTAGAAACCAGTAAACCGTGTGCTGGAAAATGTTATTCAGGAATGGGAACTGATACTTGCCAATAAAAGATGGTTAAACCAAGTACGAATTGAAGGATCAAAATACTGTATAAAGGTAAACTGTCTTGGTTTTGCAGACGATCTAGCAGTCTTTTCTAGGAACACGGTAACAGCTACATATCAAATCAACGTGTTAAGACAACAAGCAGAAAAAGGATCACTACAGATCTCCTTCGAGAATACTTAATACAGTCTCGCGTCTGAGGATAGTAGACGCACAGTATAATAGGTTATGTGGTCAAAATAACTGTACGAGAAAAATGAGCGATTAATGTAAATTATTAGAAAAAGATGAATAAAATTTTGTAGAAACCTTTATAGAGTCGATGATAACCGGTTGACAAAACAAATTTTTATAACACTAAACAATACATGTAAGGTGTTTGATAAGTGTTTTGAAGAAGTCAGAAATGATTTTGAGAAAATAGGAAAAACTGATTAACCTTAATGAACCGAACCAAATTAAGACAACTACATAATTACTGCTTAAAGGGCTTCCATGAAGAGCAAAAACAGAACACCGGTTGGACATAAAAAAAGGATACAAGCCTACAATCAACAAATTCTGAGTATGCTGGTTCCAGAAACGTCTTATGTATGTTGTTTTCGAAAGTTGTATATGTTTTCTTTTTGTTTAAGCCTTTCATTAATATTAATATGTAATGTTCTAATGAGTAAAATTATTAGTTTATAGCTAATTTTTTATTACCAGACATCCATCTCCGTGAAACCCACCTGATCCGAATCTAAAAGAGGTCGGCTTTGTTAAATTCTACTGTAAGTTAATCTTGTGATCTCTTCTTCGTCACTTCAACCCGGAGGTTCGCGGGTCTACAATCTTTCTCTTTCCATAAGCAGTTTCTTCACTATATTATTCGCATTATCATATAAAAGTAGTGTTGCGAAATTTTTTCACCTCAGTTAAAAAAGTAACTTGTTTGGTTTTATTACAGTTAGTTTTAATTACCCACTGCGTAAACCACAGTTTTAAGAGAATTCCGTGATATTGCTAATTAAACGCTATGTTAAGGTGAGAAAGGGTTGGAGAAAGTATTACTGAGTTGTGAGCAAACAAAGCGAACTGTGAATGATCAGATTTAGGAATGTCAGCAGTGTACGTGTTGAACAGTATTGGCGAGAGAATAGATCCTTGCGGGATTCCAGCATTTTTTTATCATCAGTCTCTCGACTGGTTTGATGCAGTTCTCTAAACTGTGCTGTCTTGCGCAAGTCGTTTCATATCTACACCTGCATCTCTACCTGTAGCACCCTACATCTTTTGTGATTTGCTATATATATTTTAATCTTTGTCTCCCCTTACAATTCACTTCTTCAATACTACCCTCCATTATTAAACCAATACCTGGATGTCTTAAGATACACCCCACTAGCCTATCCCTTCTTCTGGTAAGATACTTCCATATATTTCTGTTTTCAACCACTCGCCTATAAACCTGTAAATTACTTACCTTGTCCACCCACCTAATCTTTAACATTTTCCTATAACACCACATTTCAAAAGCTCCTATCCTGTTCCTTTCTACAGTCTTATCACCCACATTTTACTCCCGTGTAATGCTACACTCCAAACATAGTGTTTAAAGATATTTTTCCTTATCTGTAAATGTTTGTAGTCAATAAGCTGTTTTTCGTTTCAAAGGATTTTTGCCTTTTTAAGCTTGAGCAATTCTACTTTTAATATCACTTGTGTTTCTACCATCCTGTGTTATTTTACTACCTAGATAGCAGAATTCCTCAACTTCCGGTATATTTTCGATGCTACTTTTAAATTTCCCATATCTTCTAAACACTCTTGCTGCTGCACAACACTTTCGTTTTGTTCTTATTAATTTTCATGAATTACTCCTTTCTCTTGATCTCATCCATTCCACTTAAGATATTCTCTAGTTCTTTCCTTTTCTCGGCTAATACTACTTAACCATCGGCAAATTTAAGTATTTGTATTGTTTCTCCTTGATTTTGTTTTGTGCGCCTAAAGTAAAAACAGGCGTACCGACCGAAGAGAAAATTTTATAGAATTAAGTTAATTTAATTTTGTCTTACTGACAGCGTGCTAATGTTATCTTTACATTTCCGTTGCAGTATTAACAGTTCTATGGGAGCTGTAGGGAGTTTCTTCCAGTTTTCAGATCAAGTGGCCAAGTGCTGAGTTTAAGTGAAGCCTTAATTGAGTTTAGCACTACATATCCATTGTAGGGTAGTGAACTGGGGTTTCCTCGCCGCCTCAGAAACAGAAGTAAAAATAAAATATCAACATTTCAAAATTTTAGTCTTTCTTTATTAATTATTATAATACGAGATGTAGCTATTAAATAACGAGACTGACGTTGTAAACTTTTTTTTATACATAATTATTACATGAAGTACTCGTTTTTAATCATAATCATTGTCACCTTCAATATACACTCCTTCTTTATTCCTACAACGCTCCATGCGAGTTTTTCGTTGTTGGAAACAGTGCTGGAACTCATCTTCTGTCAGCTCCTTCAGAACATATGCTCCTTTCTCTTTTACAGCGTCCACAGACCCAAATCTTGCCCCTTTTAATGCAGATTTTACCTTAGGGGAACAGGTAGAAGTAATAACATGTGATGAAACGTGATATTTTACTGATAATCCAGAAACTAAGCGCCAATCCATGCACTAGAAGAGCTGAACTTCACCGAGAGTCATAAAAGCTCGAATGAGCAAGTCGAAATTTAAAGCAATGATGATTGTTCTTTTTTATATCCATGGAATTGTGTACCTTCTCTGGGTTCCTGAAGGTCAAACAATTAATCAATATTACTACCATGAGGTACTTTCTAAACTATGTCAAAGAGTAAGGAAAAAACGCCCCGAAATGTAGAAGGACAAATCATGGGTTCTCCAACCAAGACAATGCGCCAGCTCATTCCGCGTTATCTGTCAAGTGGTTCCTAGTCAAGCACAGCATCTCAGTGTTAGAATATCCACCTTATTCACCAGATCTTGCAACGTGTGACATTTACCTGTTCACTAAGGTGAAATCTGCATTAAAAGGGACAAGATGTGAGTCTGTGGAAGATGTAAAAGAGAAAGTGGCACGTGTCCTGAAGGTGCTGACAGAAGATGACTTCCAGCACTGTTTCCAACAAAGGAAATTCGCATAGAGCGTTGTAGGGATAGAGAAGGAGTGTATATTGAAAGTGACAATAAGTGATTATGTAAAAAATAAAAATAACATTTTTATAACGTCAGTCTCGTTATAACGACACACCTCGTATAACGAGGGTTGTTTAATAATTTTGAGATAAAATTGATGTAGCCTATTTAGAAAAAAACTATTTATTCAATGGTAATAAAACCAACATTATTTTTCAAGATTTAGATACTTGTTTTACCGTTCTATGAGCTTTCTCATTCCCGCGGCGCAGAGCTATTGAACCAGTTACCATTTGAACCATTTGTACAATAGCTTTTTGACAATTTGGTTGTCTTCAAACTTCTTGTCACGCAAAAAGTCTTGGAGCGAGCTGAACAAATAAAAGCCGTAGTAAAAGAAGTCTGAACTGAAAAAAAGATGTGATTACATCTCCCATTCTAATTTTTTCATGAACGTTTCGCTCGCACTCTACGAAGTGTTAGGGTGGACTAATGTTGCTATGAAAGTTAATTTGTAGCTTTTAAGAGAATATCCTTGCGTTTTCACCAAATCGCGGATTTCACAGTTTGTTGTTATTTCAGAAATCTCTTTTCTACTTTCTGTTGAGAAGAGTTTTAAATTTTTTTAGTATTTTTGACTTAATAAATTTTGCAGGAATTTTCTAGCCGAATACTTTTCTTCTAAATCCACATCGATGAAAAAAGTTATAAACAATAATTCTTGTCGGAGATTATTAACGGTTTTGGAGGACAACGGTTGGGGTTATGGCTTTTAGTTCGTCGGATTGTCACGGCGATTAAAAAAAAATCACCGACCAGTTATTCTATTTGTATTATTTATTTATTTTGACGGCTTTTGAAAGTGTCATTTCTCGTTCAAATAATTTGTATTTCGATAACTGTTATGCTCAATGTCATTTTTGTGATTGACTTTTAGATGACATATTTTTACGATAGATTAATTGCACTACGAATAAATTTTTAATGTCACGTACAAAAAATGTATTCATTGTTATAAATCCGACATGATATTACTCATGTCATAGTTATCAGCACGGTTACCTAATTCCAAAGTCATCTTCTATTTCTGCGTAATACACTACATTATTGTTTGCATCGATATAACTTATGTATTATTTCCTTTCAACTTCTTAACAATCTTCAGTTCTTACACACAAATCGGTAAAAACATGATTTATGGGGTAAAAGGACTTTGATAACGTGTACTTCCGATGAAAACTCGTTTAAAATTCGACATAATAAAAATAAATTTCCTTACCTACATTTCCTACAGAACAAGGGAAAGTAAATAATAAATCTGTAAAACAGCGAGCAAAGCTATTATGTTGGTTTCCAGATACAAAAATAGTAATCACTCCAATACCATAAATTTCGGGTTAAGCTCCTAATCAAGTTTTAAATTTTTATACCCTTATTGCTCATAACCGTTTGTTTAAGGATAAGTTTGACGAAATTCGCACAGAACATATACGATAGATGTGTTGACTTTCCATACCAGTAGCTAGCTATTCTTTAACGTCTAATTAATCTACTAAACCCTAACGAAATAAAGATTGCAGATGAGATCTAGCCAATAACAGCCAAGATCACGTGTAAGGTTGCCCTTCGCTAAGTCACGCGCTAATCCATCAAACTCCAGCTGACTTTTTGTTAGGCTGTCATCCACAGTGGGACCACAACGTGACAACGCAGGATACGATTAACGAAAGTCAATTGGCTCTGTGCTGTGATCTAGGTCATAATGCTCCTCCTTCATCTGCAGTCTGTATTTCGTTAAGCTATAGACTGCCAAATTTAAGTTAATTTTTGTTTTTAGTTTTTTTCAAGTCACATCTCAACTCGGTCATAAGCGACTACGGAGTTATATGTTAAGGTGGGGATTACGTTCTGAAAATTTGGATGTTTTCACTGTAAATACACGTTTTCAGACTGCCTGAACTCAAAAACACATGATTTTAGCGATTAGTCTCTGTGAGTGCCTATTTGACTTCATATGTGCGCGCGCGCGCGTTTGTATGTGTGTGAGAACTAATATACCAAAATAGATAATCGTACAAAATTGGTACTTGCAACTTAATTAGGTAGGTACCACATAGTGCCTTAAAATGATAATTTTCATAAATAGCATTGAAGAAGAAGAAGAAGAAGAATCAGTTTATTCGTAATATTTTTTTTAAGGAAATGAACCTTTTTAAGAAATTGTTTTTATTTATTTGTGGGAAGAAAATATTAACAAACAAATTTATATCAATGCTATTTCCCTATGGTTCAAATTCCATGGGTCACCCAGTTTAGTAGACTTTTATATTATGTAGTTTTTTACATATATATTATGTATTTCGATCCATTTACATAAATTTAGTTATATCTAAATACATATATTGGATTATGTGTTTTTAATATTGGGTAAGTTTGAGTCTTTTAGTATTAGGCTAATTTCCTTCAGATCTTTATCGCTGATCAATCTCATCCAGTGCCGGTGATTCTAGAATCAATATTGTAATGTACCAGTTCGTTCAGAAATTCTCAATCCTTATTCATATGATTTTATGTACAAAATATCTACTATTCGCTTACACGTCATGGTATCCGTAATAGTTTCTAGTTCTAAGTAACAAGATTATGATTTTGTTTGGCACGATACACCATTGCCCGCATTTCTTACAAGCCTACTTTTAGTTTTGAAGTGAAAACTTCTTCAGGTGCACCTTGCATTCTTTCTGAACATTGAACGAAACAAAACTGTCGCACGTCACACACAGAAGGGAAAACTTCTTTAGCTCTGTCGCTACCATCACGACATACGTGTCGCTACAGGGTCGAAAAATTGATCGGTAGAAGTAGGTCTTTATTTTTTGAACGTGATTATGTCCCAGTGGTAGTATAACCTTCTTCTCTACTGTTAATGTTAATGTTAAGAGGTATGATCTCTTCTCGACAGTGGTTAATGTTTAAAAAAATTTCTCACAGATTGCAGCACTTTAAAGAAATCTACTGTTCAACCACTCATTGCCGACCCGACACTGCGGGGCTCTGGGGGCCACCACTGCCACACTGCAGTGAGGACCCAACTGCCACTGAGGGAAGGCTAAGCCTGAACCCGGTAGCCGAGCCGTCACTCTTCGATCTCCGCTTCCATTACGCCGGCTCGCCGCTTCCTAACGCCAATAACGGCCCTTTTCAGGGCCACCAACACAATTAAATGGCGCTTTTCACGGCCACCAATTTTATAAACAAGGCATCGCCACGTGTCGTCGGCCCCGGTCGACGAAAATATATTACTGGGACATTTTAGTCCCACTATAAAATACAAGTGGAAGAATAGTGTCTCACCAAAATATATCCCTGTGATATGTAGTCTCACTATGAAATACAAGTGGGAGAATAGTGTCTTACTACAGGGTGATTTTTTAGTCCTGTTACCCAATTGTTAATGTCTGGTAATATTTTTCTAAAATAAATAAATTTTGTTTTGTGACACTAAGTTGGTAGCCCTACTCAACCAGTATGGATATGGCAGTGTGAGTTGATTCTCCTTGAGCTGTGTAAAATTTTGTGCTATTTCCGGTCGTGCTACGAACAGAATGTCTTTTATCCTAAAACAATCTCTTGTTTAAATCTGGAGGCTGAAGCTCTAGAACTAATCGTATGTGATACGGATACAATTTCAATTTTTTAGCAGCTTTCTGAGCACTCGAACATGACAAATCAACATGCGAGGAAAGTTTTTGTAAACTTTTCCATGGAGAATTGAGCAATCTTGTTTTCACATTCTCTTAACGTCATCTGTCAAGAGAGTTGGTCGACCACTACGTTTTCTGCTGCAAACAATACCTGCCTCTAAAAATCAGTTAGTTAGCCTAGAAATTGACTAGAATAGAGTGGAGGAACACCAAAAAATTTAATTTGAAATGATTCTTTTACACTCGCATACGATTTTGTAGCAAAATATTGTTCAAGAATGAAAACCCATTGTTCAAGGGTAAAAGACATTGTGTTCATAACACAACTGGAAACAGCACAAATTTTACGCAACTCAAGGAGAATCAACTCAAACTGTCGTACCTATACTGGTTGAGTAGGGCTACCAACTTTGTGTCACAAAACAAAATATCCCTTTCTTAGAAAAAAATTACCAGACATTAACAATTGGGTAACAGGGCTAAAAATCACCCAGTGATGTATAATACATCACTTGGACATGTAGTCCCACTAAAAAATACAAGTGGGCAATATATTCCAGGGCCTACTACAGTCCTCCTTACAAAATATTTATGAAAATTCTTTTTTACACTATTACTTTTATAAATTATATAATAGGAAAACACACAAAAAAGTCGCTATAAATAAACATTAATAGTCGAAGGGTTAGGCACACGTTGCACTCTTTCTGAACATTGAACGTAACTGAACTGTCACGCATCACACGTCATACTTAGGAATGAAATGTTATTTTTATTCAACTCCACTTAACGGGAAAACCCTAATTTATTTATTTGAGATTAGTTTAACACAATACGCGTTTGTTACTTACTGTTTACAGGCCTAATCAGTACAATATGTATGTAATTTTATATAAATACGGAACAACGCTTGACGGAGAATTTTTAGATATTTTAATAAATTCGAATCTAAAGACGTGTTTATAACATATTTCAGTTTCCATTAACCAGTTGGTTGATTCTTATTTAGATGTTTAAATAAATTTGAATATCGTATGTTATAAATACATTTGTATATCAGATTCCATAAACAAAATTCAGAGCAAAATCCACTTAATGATTAATTCACACATATATAATTACATTTATATACAGTAAAATCTCTTTATTGCGGAACTCTCTATAGCGGAAATCTCTCTTTAGTGGCATTATTTGCCGACCCCGACCCTTTCGTACACTACGATAATGTATTTAACTCTCGTTATAGCGGCACAAAAATCTCTCTATAGCAGCAAAACAATATCTTCAGGATATGGATTTAGACGCCTATGTAGGGGCAGACAATGACTTAGCCACTTCAGCAGATGTTGTCAATGATGCAATAATCGAAAATGTCTTAGCCCAAAACAACGAGCAAGAAAGTGAATGACGATGAAATGGAAACAGAAATGTTGTCCCTTCAAGTAAACAAGCACTAGACGCTATTCTTGTTGTTTCAACGTACTGTCATTGCCAATATGTAAATGAAAATTTACAAGTTTTAAACATTGAAAATGAGATTGAAGACATGTTTTATGAATTGAAAACGAAACAAAATTTACAACTTATTTTACGAAATGAAATGTACTTCACAGTCATTGTTTCCTTAATAACAAAAAAATATATACTGTACTGTGTATTTTTTTGTGTTTGTGTAGCCTATGTTTTAGGAGATTTTAATTGTATGTATCTTATGTTTATTACTGTTCAGTAAAAACCGAGTTTCAGTGCTAATTAATTTTAGGCTATCTATTATGGTATGTACTGTATGAATGATTATTGAAAAAAGTTCGATACGAAAAGTGAAATTCTATTGTTAAACATTAGTAACACAACATCTAATAAAACCAGTTTGTATCCAAATTTCTTGTTAAGTTAATAACCTACACTTTATGTAGGTAATTAATTTAAATATCTCACTGTATTGAAGTAATCTACTGTATTAAACATTCGTCATAAAGTTATCTATTCAGTAGTTTTTCAAAAACTTATTCCATGCACCATTTACATACGTATATAAGTTATTTTGTACAGAAAAATTAGTACTCCAACTTCCCTCCCACCGTTAATTACTCGCTCTCTCTATAACGGAACTCTCTTTATAGCGGCGGTATCTCATGGTCCCTTCAATTCCGCTATAGAGAGATTTTACTGTATTTGTATCTAATATTACTTTTTGAAAATAAAAATATAAATAAATAATTTTATTTAATATAAGTTTCCACTTTTATCGTGTGGTTATAAGAACACACACAATGTTGTTTTTTTTTAAATTCTTCTAACGATTTTGTGGAATCTTTCTTTTTGATTGGTCGTTCAGTTGAAAGAGTTTACTGATTCATAATGGGCAGGTGGAGTTTCAAATTTTTTCCACTCGATCTGCTGGTTCCAGGACAACAAAAAATGTTTTGTTTCTTAACTCTAAATCAGTCAATATATATGACTAAACTATTTATAAACAGATTAGAAAGAGGTAAAAATAACATCCATTTAGAGTTATCTCCTCTGAGAGTAATGGATTTTACTGAACAGCTAGACCCTGTGGTATACAGTGAAGGTATCATTTGCAGGGTGGAAAGTGAATGCTTTTTAGAGGGTCTGGCATGCTGATAAGCATACTTTTACAACTCTGAGAGGAGCTAAATTGTAAGTTATGATTTTATCTCATTTTCACGTTTATGAACTACGTTTATGTGCAGGTTTTACTTTATTTTTTACTCGTAGAATAATTATTTTAATTCTGTCGTAAAAATTGTGTACATTTTACTGTTACCTTACGTACAGTAAATAAATTAATTGACAATGAATTCACAAAGAAAGAAAGGTTTTCATAAGCATATTTTTATTTCTAGTATTTTGTACAAAATAAGTTTGGTTCCACATCATAAAAGTGTTTGTTTCTCATAATAACTTTGTAATAAAAAATCTCAATCGATTAAGATCTGAAAATGAATTACAACATTCCATTAACAAATAATACCTATCTATAATTTTTACTCTCTCTTGCCTATATGAATATATAGGCAGAAACGAATTGTTTTCATATCGATTTTTCAAAATCAATTTTTCACCAGATATACGCATTTTCAGACTCGGTGAACCTTGAGAACATGTTTGTAGCTATTAGTATTTGTGTGTGTGTGTGTGTGCGCGCGCGCGTGGGCGTGCGCGTTTGTGAATTAAATATTTTAAGAACGGAACATCGTACGAAGTTGAAACTTGAAACTTAAGTTTGATACTATCAGAGGACCAACCCGAATATTTTCATCAAAATCGCTCAACCGAAAGTAGTAGTTTTTTCGTGTCATTTTTAACTTTTTTGTAATTTTCTCAGAAACGGCTCCTACGATCTTTTTTAAAATCGCCTCATTTACAAAATTTTTTATGCTCTACAAGATAGGGTAGGCTCCATGTCTGCTGAAATTTTTGAGAAGGTTGTGCTCTTGTAGAAAACTTGTTTTTTTTGTTAAATTGCGGTCTTTTATGGATTTTAGCGCAAAAGTGTACATGGTAAAAGTTGTAGAAACTTTAAAAATCTACAACTTTTATTCAAAACATTTCTTTGAATAACGCTTAGTTTAGCGGTAACTAGTAGTTTTTATGTTTTCTTTTTTTAGAAAAACTGTAAAAAATTGAATCTTTTAAGATTTCAGCTTCAGTATGCATTTTACGACAAAAGTGTACACTCAAAGTTATAGAAAATGTAAAAATCTACAACTTCTAAATAGAGCATTTTTCTCTACAGAGCCTAGTTTAGCGTCAAAGAGTGGTTTTCCTTACTATTAAGCTAAACTAAGTTTGATTTTCAGTTGCATCATTCACTCATGATGATATAAGGTTACTATTTTTGAGGTTAGTTTTTTGTTTATTTCAAATGTTTTATTGATATTGTTTCGTTATATTAATCATTATTTTCATCGAAGTTATGTAGCCGTTTTATAGCACTAGATCATTTACAGGAACCCAAAACAATATTCATTTTATTAAATACATTACCCCCTAGACCTCTTCTCTCCATAGTTTTTATAATATAATATTCATTCACTCCATTTCGGTATGTCATAGCCTTATTTGCCTTAAACCAATAGCTAAATATTTTATGGTATGACTTTCTTCATTTTTTACATTGACTGTACCAGATGAATTGCCATCGTTCAATTTCATCAATTTTAAAAACTTCTTTTCAACCTTCCATAAAATCTCTTCATTCTTAACAGGATATAGCGTAGTCTACTGATAAGTAGGTGAAGGTGAAGGTGGAAGAGAAGGAGAAGGATAAAGCGAACAAGAAGAATGGAAGAGAAGAACAAGAAAGATATGAAGAAGAACGAAAGCGAGCTCGAGAAAAAGAAGAAGTAGGATAACGAAAAGTAGAAAGAAAAATGAAAGGAGAACAAAACTGAAAAGAATAAGGAAAAGAAAAAGAGAAGGAGAGAGAGAAGTAGGACAAGAAGAACACAGAGAAAGATAAGGAAAAGGAAAACGATAAGGGGAAGGGGAACAAAAAGGATAAGGAGAAGAAAAAAAGGAAGGATGAGGAAAGGGAGTTAATGATAAAATAAGGAGAAGAACCAAAGCGATTACATGAAAGAGAAGGAGTAGAAAAAATAGAACGAGAACGCGAGGAGAACGAAAAGGATGAGGATAAGATAAATAGTGAACGAAAGGAATAAGGAGAAGGAGAGAGACTAGGTAAGATGAGAAGAACACAGAGAAGGATTAGGAAAATGAAAACGAAAATGGGAAGGGGAACAAAAAAAATAAGATGAAGGGGAAGGAGAAGGATGATGAAAGGGAGATAGCCTAAGGATATGAAAAACGAGAAGGATCAGGAAAACTAGAAAAATAACTTGAGGAGAACGAGAAGTTTAAAAATAAGATGAACGGAGAACGAGAGGGATAAGAAAAAGGAGATAGAGGAGTAGAATGGGAAAAACACATAGGATAAGGAGAAGGAAAACGATCATGGGAAGGGAACAAAATAAATAAGCCAAAGGGGAAGAAGAAGGATGAGAAAAGAAAGATAAGGGTATAAAAAAAGGAGGAGAAGAAAACTAGAATGAGAGCTTGCGGAGAACGAAAAGGATAAGAATAAGATGAATGGAGAACGAGAGGGATAAGAAGAAAGAGATATAAAAGCAGGACGAGAAGAACACAGAGAAGGATAAGGAAAATGAAACGATAAGGCGAAAGGGGAACGAAAAGGAAAGGAGAACGAAAATGAGAAGAAAAAGATGAAGGGTTCGAAAACGAGAAGGTAAGAGACGGAGAACGAGAAGGATAAAGAGAAGAAGAATGAAACGAAGAACAATAATAAGAAGGAGAAGGAAATGCAGATGATGAGGTAGTCATTCGTATTTCAAATTAATACGCTTGAAAACACATATGGACTTCTTGTTACTAGTCCGTACGCCTTTTAAGAAGGCTGTAGACAATAGAAAAACGAAACAGAAAAATCAGTTAATTACCGGATATAATTTTTGGAATTCCGTCAACAATGACTTGTATCAAATATTTTGATTCTATTATAAAATGTTTGTTATAGCCAATAGGAGAGATAACAGGAAAATCTTTCACAAGGGTAATTGTTTTCTGAAAACAAAAAAATATTAATAATTATTATTAAACTAACTTGGTTTGGCAAAAAAAAAATTGGTTTAAACAACTTTTTGAGCCAATTTCACCAATATCTTTACTTTCTCTTGCTCATATAATTTATATTATAAAGAAATATATTGGTTCATGTCAATTTTTCGAAATTGAGTTTTCACTGGGTGTACAGGTTTTCAGACCCCCTGAACCCAGAAAACATGTCTTTACCTACTGGTCTGTGTGTCAGTAAGTGCGTAAACAAAATATCTCAAGATCGTACGTCGTACGAAATTGAAACCTGAAACTTAAGTTAGCTATTACTAAAGGACCCATCCGAATATTATCATCAAAATTGATCAACCGGAACTAGTAGTTTATTCATGTCATTTTTCACTCTTGAAATTTTGTTCAAAAACGGCGTTTCCGATTGTTTTGGAAATCGCCTCATTTACTATAATTATATTTTATGTTCTACAAGACAGAGTAGGCGCCATGTCTGCTAAAATACTTGGAAGGCTGTACTCTCGTAGAAAAAAATCGGTTTCTAAGATGGCGGCCTTAATATGCATTTTAGGGCAAAAATGTTTGTTGTCAAAGTTGTAGAATATTAAAACACCTACAACTTTTATTGCTAATATTTTTTGTGTAACGCGTAGTTTAGCGGTTATAGTAATTTTTTTATTTTTCATTAAAACTTTTAAAATAATGGATTTTTTACGATTTCGGCCGTAGTATGCATTTTACGAAAAGTGTATATAACCAAATTTATAGAAAATTAAAAGAACTACAACTTTTATTGTAAGTATTTTTCTGCGCAGCGAAAAAAAAAGGAAAAATTACCAGATCACCCAAATTTCTTGACGCTTAATTTACTTGATAATAACGAAGACGTAAGATTAGACGTAACAAAAGAGATTTAATAAAAAGCTATTATTTCTTAAATAATTGTTAAAGAATATGCTCAAAATGCCCCCCCCCCATTGCGGTTATACACGGTTGTTTCAGAACATTAGCAGAAACCTTTTTAAGAGTTGCATTGGATACATTTGTGGTTAAATCTGTAATATTGACTTTATGTTCATCAATAGTGTAAGGATTGTTTTTGAAGGTCTCAGACGTAAAGTAGCCTCACTAAAAGTAGTCAGAAAATGTGAGGTCTGTGGACCTTGGAGGCCATAAGGCCATGCTTATTATTCGACCACCAAAGAACTCTTGCAGAAAATCCATAGTTTCTCGAGGTGTGTTGCATATAGCGATACCATTCTTGAGGTTCCAGAGGAACACAAATTAGTGCACAATATCCCTGTGTGTACTTCAACATTTCAGTCTGTTCAAAGAATATGGGTCCAACTATACGATGACGAGACATCGCACACCACACACCAATTTTTGCAGCATGAAAAGATTTTTCACGTAAAGCGTTAGGATTTTTAGCCGCCCAAATTCGAGTGTTTCGATTGTCACATTACCGTCAAATGGATCCAAGCTTCATCACTAAAGAACACTGTGTTTAAAACTTTGATTCGGTTATTATTTACGAAAAAACTGAATCAACGACAATATTGCAATCGCTTGTTTAAATCTAGAAACTGAAGCTCTTGGACAAATCGTACGCGATACGGATACAATTTAAATTTTTCAGCAGCTTTCTGAACACTTGAATATGACAAATCAACTTGTGAGGAAAGTCTTCGTAAATTTTTTCGTGGAGAATTGAGGAATCTTGTTTTCACTTTTTCTAAAATTTAATCTGTCAAGAGATTGGTTGACCACTACGTTTTCTGTCCCAAACACTGCCGGTCTCTAGAAATCGGTTTGTTAGCCTAGAAATTGACATATTTTTCTGGTGGGGGAACACCAACTAATTTAATTTCAAATGATTCTTGTACACTCGCGTACGATTTCGTAGTAAAATAATTGTTCAATTATAAATTCCGTTGTTCTAGGGTAAAAGACATTCTGTTCATAATACGACGGGAAATCAGAATTTTACACAGATATAACGGAATCAATTCACACTGCCGTATCCAAACAGGTTGAGTAGGGCTACCAACTTCAAGTCACAAAAAATGTCCTTTTCTTAGAAAAAAATTACCAGATATAAACAATTGGGTAACAAGACTAAAATATCACTCTGTATAGTGGAAACAGCATTTATATTTTATAAACATTAGTTTTTCTCAGATTGGTTTATGGAAGTGAAATATGGACTACTTTTTCAAGAGAGCAAAACAGATTATTGGCATCGGAAATAAGATTAAATGAAATTTCATCGAACTGTCGAAGATTGTTCTAGATTAGATAAGCTTCGGCATGAAAATATTGAACCAGAACCGGGTGTCCTTCCTAATACTTAATTAATGTGTGTGGAAGGAAATGGAACGATCATATTTTTAAGAATGCTCTAAGGAAGAATCTACCTCAAAGGAATGAGTTATAGATCTGAAAAATATAGGATTGTGGGAAGGCCTTAGGAGATATCGTAAGAGTCATATTTCTGATGAGTGTGAACCAGAAAATTTTTGGTTTAACTATTCGTCGCGGAAGAAGAAAAAGAAGAAGACAAATGTGAATAAATAATTAATATGGCCACCTCCTTAGCGTAGTGACTAGTGCGCTAGCCTACAAAGCGGAAGGTCCCGGGATCGATTCCCGGCTAGGGTGTCAAAATTTTAACACGTTAAAACTCACCATTACAGTACCGAAATCCACAGTAGTCGCTGATGATCAAGCTGTAAATACAACTTTACATAAATTAAAAAAAATTAGTTTCATTTTCTGTATAATTACCCCTTGTTTCTTATCAGGCACGCATATGTAAATTGCCCGTGTTCCATTTTCATCTAATTGTAACGTTTGATATTTCGCCTGTTGCAATAATTTTGTCTTAGCGTTGCGAACTTCTTGACGTTCATAAAGACTGGGCAGGACTATTTTTTTATTTTTTATTATTTTTTGGCAACTGTAAACAAATAATTTTATTTTTATTTTACGTCCGATTGTTACGCACAATACATTTGGACTAAAACAAATTGTGATATATGATAAGAAAGTTAATAATAAAAATCCCTTTCATAAAACGACGCGTTTCATGGTTGGTGATAATTTTAAAAAAGGCTTACGGCAAAACCCGTTAGTGATTTCTGTTTAATTTACTGTTTAAAAGAAATCGAAAGACAATATTTTTGTTTCCAAATTCCGACTTTAACTTCTTTACTTCCGGTTTTGGACCACTTCTGGTCAAAACCAGAACTTAAAACCCAATAATTTCTAAATAAACGTTTAAAAAGGAATCTAATGACGTAATTTTTGTTTCCAATTCCGACTTTAATTTCTTGACTTTCGTTTTAGGAACACTTCTGGTCAAAACCGGAACTGGAAACCCAATGATTTCTGTGTAAACTTGAAATTTGAAGAAATTCGAGAAATTTGAAATTCGGAGAGAGAAGAGAATAAAGTTGTAGGTTTCCACGATGGTACTACAAAACCGTAAATTTTATTCAGCAACAGATTGCATAATTTCGAAGTAATTCAGAGAAATTTTTTTGTATAAGAATTGTTTTTGTGCTCAATAAGATATTGGTTTAGCTTGAAAAGTCCAAAACGTTTAAATAAAATACAATATCCCTGTCAACACCCAGCATGGCTCCGTTATACAAATGCATATTTATGAATTCCCAAAATTAGCGCTTTAGTATACTATTATAAGGGGGGCACCCTACTGTAAATTAACTTTAATTTTTACTTTATCTTGCCTATATGAATACATAGAAAGGAATGTATTGTTTTCATGTCGATATTTTTAATTCGAGTTTTCACCGGATCTACACGCTTTCAGACCCCCTGACCAAAAAACATGTTTTTAGCGATTGGTGTATGTGTCTGTGTGTGTGAACAAAATATCTCAAGAAAAAACATCGTACAAAGTTGAAACTTGAAATTTAAGTTATGTATCGCAACAAGACCCGACACGAACATTTTAATCAAAATCGGTTGACGGGAAGTAGCAGTTTGTTCGTGTCATTTTTCACATTTTTGCGATTTTCTCAAAAGCGGCTTCTACGATTTTTTTTAAAAATCGCCTCATTTACTACATTTTTTATGTTATACAAGATAGCGTAGGCGCTATGTCTGCTAAAATTCTTGAAAATACTGTTTTCTCGTAAGAATATTTTTTTATTTATGTAATATAGTGAGATTGAGAGGGAATATAGAAAGAACGAGAAATATTTCTTTTTTTCTCTATTAATATTAGAATTAATACATTGTCTACGTAAAATATACGCAGCGGTCAGAATTCCAGGAAAGTGCAACTTCGTCTCGGGTTGGATCCGCTGAGCCGTGCGGCGAGGGGTGAGGAGGAGGAGGAGCGCGCCTGCCCGCCGATCGGCTCAGCTGGACGGCGAGACGCAGACAGTCAGTATTGTACTCACACACGAACGGTACTCGATAAAAGTTAATGCAATGCAAGTAATTAAAATTTAAAATAAAATATAATTTTTTATGTGTAATGTGTAATACATGTATGCCGCGGCCGTGTGGGACTGAATCAGTGAAATTCATGAGTTTAGTACTATTTTATTGAGTGGATTGTGAGAATATTTTTGTCCGGTGCTCATTTGGTGGAATGAGGGTGATCGCTCATTTCGGGTTGGTGATGTTCGTCGTCGTGGCTTGCCAGATGGGTGAGTGTGGTTATATTATATAGATATATAGTGGAATTTCCTGGAATTCTGACTCGCCCCGTACTTAGCGATTATATACTTAGTATTTAAGAAGTCGATCCTGCAGTGGTCTTCCGGAAATGGCGGTAAAAGCGCCCAAGGCATTAAATTAGGCTGACCGCCCTCTGAGGTTTAAAGCATCTGTGCCGGTAGCCCTTTCCGGAATATGCATGATCGACATATAGTCTGTAAGTGGTAATAGGTTAAGTTTAGATGAGGAGTAAAAGTTACATTAGGTAGTCAATTAAGGGAGGTCCTAGACCAACTTTATTATTTTTTTTTATTTTAAATAATTAAATTTGTAATTAAAAAAATCCTGTGAAGCGTAGTATTGGGACGCCACTTAGTAGTAAGAAAAAGGGGGTCCTGGACCAAAATTGTTTTTTTCTTTTTAAATAATTAAATTTTTAATTAAAAATACTGAGGAGCGTATTTCATTTCACCCATCCGCTTCCACCTCATTCCACTCCGGCGAGGTTTACATTTAAGATTGCGGTTTTAATAAGCATTTTAGCGCAAAAATGTATATAAGAAAAGTTGTAGAAAATTTAAAATGCTATAAATTTCATCTTGAACATTATATGTATAACGCTTAGTTTAGCGGTAATTAGTGATTTTCTGTTTTTTATCATGAAAATCTATAAAAAAATCAATTGATTTTTTAACTCTATAGCCGGCAATATAATTTTTCTAGACCAGCAGAGAACTCTAGCATATGGGTCAGCGAACCGTAAAGAAATCATTAAAAATTTGCTATAAATCATAAACCTTCACGTAACGTATCAAAATAACAAGGAAACTCAGTAAAATTGAATAAAAACATTTTTGAAATTTTAATGTGACAATCAGGGATACTGAAGCTAGGCCTATTTGAAAATAATTTTTAGACAAATTTTTTATTAAATTTCAGATGACACTAGTGTTTATAAAATCACGGGTACATTTTTTCAGGAAATAGAGACGTGGCAAATAAAGTGGTTGATATATTTTTGGGGTGCTTATATACTGAAATTACCGGGCTCCCTCATCTAATCAGCACAAACAACCAATCCTTCAAGGTTTTAGAATATGATAGTTTTAGAACCTAATGATTACAACACAATTTAAAGTACAAAACTTTCACTTACGTTACCGTAATCTCCCCTGTAATATTTTCTTTGGCAACTTTAACCTCTGGAATCCTCAATTCATTCTGACGGCATTTCCTAAAATATAAAAATTGATTAAGAAGATTAAGTTATTCACTTTTTCTGCTCTATTTAATAGTATATACCGGGCTAATTCTTATACCGGGCTAATTCTTATCACATGGTCAGCCAATTAAATGACTGAATCATTTAAGAACAGAAGAGGTAGAGACATAAAAGACACTAATCAGAGTTATCTTCTCTGAAAGTAATTAATTTCATTGTACAGCCAGACCCTGTGGTGAATGAAGTGAAGTTGTCAGTTACAGATTGGAAAATATGTGCTTTTCAGAGGGCCCGGCATGCTGATAAGCGTACTTTTCCACTCAGTGAGGAAGGCAATAGTAAACCACCTCACTCCTCGTTTTACTTAGTAAAACCTCTAGAGGTTCAAATTAGCCTTTCGGCTGTTGACCTAAACAACAACACCGGGCTAATCCAGAGGAAAAGACGTAGTCCCGAGTCAACTGTTTAACAGCAGGTTTTCTGAGACAAAGGTTTCTGGTTCAAATCCTAGTAAAGCTGTTACTTTTATATAGGTAGTGATTAGTGCAACTGGCTTCTACGCAGGGATCCAGGGTTCGATTCCTGGTCAGGTCTGGTATTTTTTCATCACTCATTTTCATTATCATCATTATCCACCGTCTGCATTAGCAGAAATTGCAGAACAGTCAGACGTAAATAAAAAAAAAAGTTACTTTTGTACAGATTTGAATAATAGATAATGTTTACCGGTGTACTTGATGGTTGGAGTTCAATTAACTATACACTCTAAGAAACTGTTGGTCTAGGTCTGTAGAAGACTAAATTTCATTTACAAGTAATACATATCACCCTCGCATCATTGGGCCATGGGGTGGTTGCCTATTGTTCTGAATTGAAAAGATTGCAATGTACGCATATTATGCATTAAAAAGATATAGTAGGCCTACTAGTGTAATACTTACCACCTTCTCCCCCGCTTCACACAAAACTAAGCTTAACCCTTTATAGGGCAGTACTACGGGGAAAAATATTTATGTTGTAAAATGTTAAATTTTGCTTTATAGGGACTTCAATAATGTATTTCTAGTGCCAGGACAGTAAGATATGTCTTTTTTGTTGATGTTAAGCCCTGGTAAATATACTTACCAAGGAACGTTTATTGAAATGAAAATCACATAATGTTTAGTGGTAAGAATTATTATTAAAACGACTTGTACAATATAACCAAAAAATTTGTAGAATAGCTTATCTTAACTATATATTAGCATGAATGCTTGCTTTCCTGTAAAAAACGAGATTTGTTTAAGCACTGTACAAAAGTAACAACAAAAACAACACGGTAGCATACGCTGATATGAATCCTTACCACAATCGTGCGACTCACGATGCAAATGGTCACTGCACACTAATTTCAAAATGTGGATAGCCTACTTACCAGAAAATATCTATAAAACCATAAAATGTCAATAAGGTTCAACTTGTAATATAGTAAGATTGAGAAGGAATAATTATAAAAAGAACGAGAGATATTTCTTTTTTCTATTAATATTAGAATTAATACATTGTCTTTGTAAAATATACACAGCGGTCAGAATTCTAGGAAAGTGCAACTTCGTCTCGTGTTGCATCCGCTGAGCCGTGCGGCGAGGGGTGAGGAGGAGGAGGAGTGCGCCTCCCCGCCGATCGGCTCAGCTGGACGGCGAGACGTAGTCTGTCAGTATTGTACACACATACGAAACGGTACTCGATAAAAGTTAATGCAATGCAGTAATTAAAATATAAATTAAAATATAATATTTTTTTTATGTGTAATGTGTAATGTGTAATGTGTAATACCTGTATGCCGCGGCCGTGCGGGACCGAATCAGTGTAATTCATGAGTTTAGTTCTATTTTATTGAGTGGATTGTGAGAATATTTTTTGTCCGGTGCTCATTTGGTGGAATGAGGGTGATCGCTCATTTCGGGTTGGCGATGTTCGTCGTCGTGGCTTGCCAGATGGGTGAGTTTGGTTATATTATATAGATGTATAGTGGGATTTCCTGGAATTCTGACTCGCCCCGCACTTAGCGATTATGTACTTAGTATTTAAGAGGTCGATCCTGCAGTGGTCTTCCGGAAATGGCGGTAAAAGCGCCCAAGGCACTAATTTAGGCTGACCTCCCTCTGAGGTTTGAAGTATCTGTGCCGGCAGCCCTTTCCGGAATATGCACGATCGACATATAGTCTGTAAGTGGTAATAGGTTAAGTTTAGATGGGGAGTAAAGGTTACATTAGGTAGTCGATTAAGGGAGGTCCTAGACCAATTTTATTATTTTATTAAATTTTAAATAAATAAATTTGTAATAAAAAGAATCCTATGAAGCGTAGTATTGGGACGCCACTTAGTAGTAAGAAAAAGGGGGTCCTGGACCAATTTTTATTTTATTTTAAATAATTAAACCTGTAATTAAAAGATCCTGTGAAGCGTAGTATCGGGACGCCGCTTAGTAGTAAGAAAAAGGGGGTCCTGGACCAATTTGTTTTTCTTTTTAAATAATTAAATTTTTAATTAATATACTGAGGAGCGTATTTTATTTCACCCATCCGCTTCCACCTCATTCCACTCCGGCGAGGCTTACAAACTGCATAGCTTATTCGACCTTAACTGTATTAAAATCGACCTTATTGCTAGTGGTACGTATACTTACCAAAGACCTATAAAGGGTTAAATCGTTTAACCCTTTACAGACGGATAGCCCATATATTTTTGATAGATGATGAGTGTGTGAGTACTCAACAGTTTGTGTAATAGTGAAGGTCATTGTACACGCACAACATTAAACATTGTAGTTAAATTGTAGCTGAATGTATGCGAAAGAAAGTAAGCTAATGAGACACAATTAGGTCAGTGGGTAATTTTCTATTGATTTGTGAATGTTGAGATACCACTCAAACCCGGTTTTATTTAAAGCAAACCGTGTAAAGGCCATATCTCCTTAAAAAAAGAGTTATTTACGCATTTGAAAGCTTGAATGGTAGGCCTAAAGGTAGGTATATTGTTCAATCTTACGTCTGCAGCAAAACCAGTTGAAGGGATACGACCTGTAAAGTGGAATAAACTTTCCAAAATTCGCAGAATAGCTTATTTCAAACATTCTTCACAATGGAACTAGTGTTCTAATTTATTATCTGTTATAATTTTTTTCTACATGCTCATGTTCACAAATTCCGTGTTTCATATAATAATATGTCATATAAATAACTATAGGAACGGGTAAATGACATCAGCTCAAGGAGAGAAATTTTTCCGCCTGCATTAAATTATATCACAGAATCCATATTCACTTGACACTTTCAGACGCTTCAATAACCGTATAGTGTGTTAAGCGAGAGCGTTTGATACATCAAATTTTTTGCAACACGTTTTTCTATAATACCAGACTAAAATAAACATAAAAAATATTTATTGCCAAATTTAAAAAAAAAAAATTATAAAAAAAATAAAAAAAAATAAAAAAAAAATTTTTAAGAAACGCTATTATTTAACAATGATTCAAATAAAAAATGAACTAAAAAGAAAAAATAAAAAAAATTACAAAAAAAATTACAGACATTACTGTTACAAATAAAAGCGTGGCGCATTTTATTGTAAAATATTCGTTGTATAAAAATGCGCCACGCTTTTATTTGTACCAGTAATGTCTGTAATTTTTTTTATTTTTTCTTTTTAGTTCATTTTTTATTTGAATCATTGTTAAATAATAGCGTTTCTTAAAAATTTTTTTTTTATTTTTTTTTATTTTTTTTATAATTTTTTTTCTGTGATTTTTTTTGTAATTTGTTTTTGTAAATTTTTTTAATTTTTTTTTTTTTAGTTACTTTTTTTAAGTAATTGTTAAATTAAAGCGTTTTTTAAATTTTTTTTTGAAATTTTTTTGTAATTTTTTTTTTACAAACACCTATTGTCATCGAAGATAAACAAGTGTGCAAAGTTTGATTCATATTGATACGGTAGAAGTATTAAAATTTTAAGTTGCCAGATTTGATGGATCCAAGAGTAAGTTATTTTGTATTAATAAAAGCGTTTAAAAAAAATTTTTTTGTAAATTTTTTTTATGACAGCGTATTGTCATCGAAGATAAACAAGTGTGCAAAGTTTCATTCATATTGATACAGTAGAAGTATTAAAATTTTAAGTTGCAAGATTTTATGGATCCATGAGTAAGTTAAATAAAAGCGTTTAAAAAACGCGCGACTTTGCATAAATTACAACAAATTTTTCGTAAGTTCGCTGTAACTGGCGTAAAAATAACGGAGTTTCGGTTTTTTTTTTAAAAACATCTCTCGAAATTTTCATAATGTCACATAAAAATTTCAAATTTTCTGGATAAAACATGGCTAAAAGAGTCAAATCTATCGGCACGATCTCGTAATTAGTGTTCAAAGAGTTAATATTCTAAAACTTATTAGTCGCACAGGGTTAAGGTTTTTAGCGAGTTTGCTAGTACGTAATAGTACCTCTACTTAAGTTACAAACCCTGCACAAAATAAGACTATGGGTGCGCTTGTAACCTCCAAACATATAAACTCTTAGAATTTGGAAACACATGTCAACCCATGTAGGTACTCATTTAAACGAAAACTGAGCTGTCATTTAGTTGGATATAAAAATATATAATGAATTTTACTTGAAAATTTCCATTAAAAAACATAAATAATGGCATTTAAGAGTATAAGGATCTGAGTCAGTCAAGGATACTAGTAGATAATACCAGTCTGGAGTGATTTTCTCCCATTTTCTTTGCCTGTGATATTCTACAAGATAGGGTAGGCACCAGTGTGATGAAATTCTTGGGGAGACTGCCCTCTCGTAGAAAAAAAAATGAGTTCTTTAAGATTGCGGCTTAATATAAATTTTTGCACAAAATTGTAGATAAAAGTTGTAGAAAATTTAAAAACCTACAACTCTGTTTGAAACATTTCTTTGTATAACACTTAGTTAAACGGTAATAAGTGATTTTCTGTTATTTTTCACGAAAATCTGTAAAAAAAATTGATATTTTAAAATCTCGGCGTTAGTATGCATTTTACGACAAAAGTGTATATCTAAATTTATAGAAAATTTAAAATTTAAAAATTTTAGTAAAAATATTTCTTTGTATGACACTTATTTTAGCGGTAATTTGTGATTTTTTTTTCATGAAAATCCATATTTTTTTAAAAATTGCCCGGTTTACTAAATTTTTTATGCGCTACAGACAGGGTAGGCGCCATGTTTTCTGAAAGTCTTAGTAAAGCTGTTTTCACGTAATAAATTATTTTTCTAAGATTGCGGCTTTAATATGCATTTTAGCGCAAAAATGTATACATAAAAGTTGTAGAAAATTTAAAATGCTACTAATTTTATTTCTAACATTTTTTGTATAGCCTAACGCTTAGTTTAGCGGTAATTAGCGATTATCTGTTTTTTTTCTCACAAAAACGTGTGAAAAATCGATTTTTTTAAGATTTCAGCCTTAGTTTGCATTTTACGACAAAAGTGTATACAAAAAAATTTATTGGAAATTAAGAGACCTACAACTTTTAAGTAAAGTATTTTTCTCTACAGAGCCTAGTTTAGCGTGAAAGAGTGACTTTCGGTATTTTGAAGCCGAACTGAGGTTGATTTTCATTTTGCGTCTTTCACTCATGATTAAAATTAGGTTATGTTTGTTGAGGTTAGTTTTTTATTTCTAATTGTTTATTACTAATAATAAGTTTATTAATAATTATTTGCATTGGCACGAGAAAGTTGTGTGAGTGTTTCACACCAGATTTTATTACTAATGTGAGGTTATATTGTTTATTATTTGCATTGGCACGAGAAAGTTGTGTGAGTGTTTCACATCAGATTTTTTTACTAATGCGAGGTTATATTGTTTATTATTTGCATTGGTATAAAAGTTGTGTGAGTGTTTCACAAAAGATTTTTAAAATTAAATTGTCTTAAAGTTTATTATATTAAACAGTATATAATATAATATAATAATAATATGATTTATTATATTAAAAGAAAACATTATATACGCTCGCATGAACTATAGATTTACTAATAAAGTTTTAATTTGTCGCCGACCGGGGCCGACGACATGTGGCAAGGTTAAAAGGCAAATTAATAAATTGTGTTGGTAGCCCTTTTCAGAGCCACCAACACAATTAAAAAGGCCGTTGTTGGTGGTCGGAAGCGGTGATCCGGCGTGGTGGAAGCGGAGCCCGAAGAGTGACGGCTTGGCTACCGGATTCAGGCCTAGCTTCCCTCAGTGGCAGTTGGGTCCCCATTGCAGCGTGACAGTCGTGGCCCCAGAGCTTCGTAGTGTCGGGTCGGCGTAGGCCGTCTGCCGATAGCGAGGCCGAGGCAGTTCTCTCCGGGTCGGTGAAGGCTGATCGGTGCGGGAATGTGCGTCCGCCATTGGTAGCGTAGACCACGGATGGTGCGTCCGGTCTTGGCTGGGCTCTTTTTCTTTTTCAGTTAGGAGCAACCCACCGGGTTGGTTTAGAGGTAAAGTCGTCGCCAAAATCAGCTGTATAACAGCTGATTTTCGAAGACGAAGGTTCCGGGTTCAAATCCTAGTAAAGGTAGTTACTTTTATACGGATTTGAACATTAGACAGTGGTTACCGGTGTACTTTGATGGTTGGGGTTTAATTAACCATACTCTCTCAGGAATGGTCGGCCTGGGTCTGTACAAGACTACACCTCATTTACACGTCATGCACATCATCCTCATCTCATTGGGTCATGGGGTTGCTTATTGTTCTAAATTGAACAGATTGCAACGTACACGAATTAGGAATAAAAAAAAAAAAAAAAAAAAAAACGTTAGGAGCTCTTCTTTCTTGTTCTTCTCCGTTTGAGAGTTCACTGGAGTTTGTGCCTCGCGAGCCGATGCTGCCGGTTGAAGCCCCCTTACGCGAGTCCACTTCATTGACGTGGGAGGCACTGCTGACTCTGTGTGTCAGTAGCGCTCCGTACGGCAGGGACCGTCTGCAAGCGCTAATATTGGTAGGGTAATTATAATTTTGTGAATTATCAAACTATCTATCTATTGATTACCAATTACCACTACCACTACTACTTAACCAAAATTGGTAAATCTATCTTCAAAACGATTTAAAAAATCTGGTGTGAAACACTCACACAACTTTCTCTTGCCAATGCAAATAATTAACAATAAACCTAACATTAGTATTAAAACATTAGAAAAATGAACAAAAACTAACCTCAAAAACATAACCTTATTTTAATCATGAGTGAATGACGCAAAATGACAATCGAACTCAGTTTGGCTTAAAAATACGGAAAATCACGCTTTCACGCTAAACTAGGCTCTGTAGAGAAAAATGCTTTAAACAAAGGTTGTAGATCTTTTAATTTTCTATAAATTTAATTATATACACTTTTGTCGTAAAATGCATACTAAGACCGAAATGTTAAAAAAATCGATTTTTCTCACGTTTTCGTGAGAAAAAAAACAGAAAATCGCAAATTACCGCTAAACTAAGCGTTATACAAAAAAATGTTTGAAACAGAAGTTCTAGGTTTTTAAATTCTCTACAACTTTTATTATATAAGTTTTTGCGCTAAAATTTATATTAAAGCCGTAATCTTAAAAAAAACAACGTTTTTACGTGAAAACAGCCTCACCGAGAATTTCAGCAAACATGGCGCCTACTTTATCTTGTAGAGAATAAAAAATTGAGTAAAATAGGCGATTTAAAAAAAAATCGTAGGACCAGTTTTTGAGAAAATCGCAAAAAACTGAAAAATTATACGAATAAACTACTACTTCCGGTTGATCGATTTTAATGAAAATGTTCGTGTCGCGTCCGGTAGTGGTATGTAACTTAAGTTTCAAGTTTCAAGTTCGTACGATGTTCCGTTCTTGAGATATTCTGTTCACACACAGACACACACACACACACAGACACACACACAGACCAATCGCTAAAAACATGTTTTTTGGGTTCAGGGGGTCTGAAAACGTATAGATCCGGTGAAAACTCGATTTCGAAAAATCGACATGAAAACAATACTTTCCTTCCTATATATTCATATAGGCAAGAGAAAGTAAAAAATGAGTCACATAAGGAAACTGACAAAGCAAAGCTTAAGAAATTTGTTAAAATATGTTTTTCACAACGAGAAATCACAGCCGTAAACTGACCTGCCTTGCAGACAGAATACTCAGAGGAGTGAATTGAGAAAAGAATTTAAAAAAAATTGCACTGAATCTGTAAAATTTAATATTAAAAACTTACATTTCTCTATTAAATTGATCAATCCAAGGAATTACGTCAAACCTGAAATCAATTAATTGATATATTAATTTCCACTTATAATTAATTATTCCCATTTTATTATTAATTAATGTTTATAAATTATTTATAATTAATACTACGGGAGATCTATATAAGTGTCAATAGTAGTCGCTAGCTTCGGACAGCCGTAACAAGCGAATTCATAGACACACACACACAGACCAATCGCTAACAACATATTTTTTGGATCAGGGGGTCTGAAAACGTAAAGATTCTGTGAAAACTCAATTTTGAAAAATCAATATGAAAAACGCCCTTCCTATATATTCATACCGGCAAGAGCAAGTAAAAACGGGATAGTATAAGAATTTGAAATTTGAAACTTATGTTATAAACAACAAAAGGAACACGACGAACATTTTTATCAAAATCAAACCCGGACGTAGTAGTTTATTTTTTTTATTTTATTTATTTTTAATTCCTAATATGTGTCGTTGCTATTTGTTTAATTCAGAACAATAAGCAACCCCATGACCCAATGAGATGAGGATGATATGTATGACGTGTAAATGAGATGTACCTGTACAGACTCAGGCTGGCCATTCCTGAGAAAGTATGGTTAATTGAACCCCAACCATCAAAGTACACCGGTAACCACTGTCTAGCATTCAAATACGTATAAAAGTAACTACCTTTACTAGGATTTGAACCAGGAACCTTCGTATCCGAAAATCAGCTGTTAAACAGCTGATTTTGGTGACGACTTTACCCCTAGACCAACCCGGTGTTTTAAGTAGTTTATTCGTGTAATTTTTCACTTTATTCAATTTTCTCACAGTTGTAGACAATTTAAATATCTACAAATTTTTATTTGTAATATTTCATTGTACAACGCTTAGTTTAGTGGTCATTATCATTTAATTAACAATTACTTAAAAAAAGTAACTAAAAATAAAAAAATAAAAAAAATTTACAAAAAAAATTAACAAAAAAAATCACAGAAAAAAAATTATAAAAAAAAAAAAAAAAAAATTTAAGAAACGCTATTATTTAACAATGATTCAAATAAAAAATGAACTAAAAAGAAAAAATAAAAAAAATTACAGACATTACTGTTACAAATAAAAGCGTGGCGCATTTATTGTAAAGTATTCGTTGTATAAAAATGCGCCACGCTTTTATTTGTAACAGTAATGTCTGTAATTTTTTTTGTAATTTTTTTTATTTTTTCTTTTTAGTTCATTTCTTATTTGAATCATTGTTAAATAATAGCGATTCTTAAATTTTTTTTTTTTTTTTTTTTTTTATAATTTTTTTTCTGTGATTTTTTTTGTTAATTTTTTTTGTAAATTTTTTTTATTTTTTTCTTTTTAGTTACTTTTTTTAAGTAATTGTTAAAGTAAAGCGTTTTTTAAATTTTTTAAATTTTTTTTGAAAAAAAATTTTTTCGAAAATTTTTTTTGAAATTTTTTTGTAATTTTTTTTTACAAACACCTATTGTCATCGAAGATAAACAAGTGTGCAAAGTTTGATTCATATTGATACGGTAGAAGTATTAACATTTTAAGTTGCCAGATTTGATGGATCCAAGAGTAAGTTATTTTGTAATAAAAAAGCGTTTAAAAAAAATTTTTTTGTAAATTTTTTTTTTATGACAGTGTATTGTCATCGAAGATAAACAAGTGTGCAAAGTTTGATTCATATTGATACGGTAGAAGTATTAAAATTTTAAGTTGCAAGATTTTATGGATCCATGAGTAAGTTAAATAAAAGCGTTTAAAAAAGCGTTTAAAAAAAATTTTTTTGTAATTTTTTTTTATGACAGCGTATTGTCATCGAAGATAAACAAGTGTGCAAAGTTTGATTCATATTGATACGGTAGAAGTATTAAAATTTTAAGTTGCAAGATTTTATGGATCCATGAGTAAGGTAAATAAAAGCGTTTAAAAATGTTTTTCTACAGAGCCTAGTTCAGCGTCAAAAAGTGATTATCGGTACTATTAAGCAAAATTAAGGTTGGTTTTTATTTTGCATCATTCATTCATGAATAAAATTAATTAATATTTGTTTTTAAAGTGAAAAGCCCGGAATTAACTAATAAGTATTATTTAAACGGTCACAAGTAGCACTTACCTTCGTATTCCCGTCATATGCGCATAATTTGAGCTATTTCTGAAACATTGCAAAATTATTTAAAATTTTAAATCAATTTTTTACTTTAATTTTTTCACATAGGTACTATACAAAGAAATTATTTTTTTACAAATTAAAAAGAACTTTAAGACATGACATGCTCGGCTTGTACCGTTTTCATTTTTCTCACCTCTGTACATCGATACTATTCCAACCATCACAAAAAATCAGCCAGGCGGGCATCTCTTTCTAGTCTGTGTTCGGTGCATGTGGATAGGCAAGTTTTTACTAAGTTTTCTGTTATAATTTAATTATAAAGAAATTTGGTTCGTTTTTGTACGAGATCTTATAAAAAAAATCTAACCGATTTAAAAATTTATTTTTTACGTTGTAAAGCTTGCAGCTATCTGAGTAACTTTAGCTATCGGACATTACGTAATATTATAATTTTTTTAAAACAAATTGTCATTGGTAAAATGAAGTTACATTTACTTCATTTGCTGATGATACTTCAGTAATCAGTAACAGTTTACTGGTCGATGCTCTTGAAGTAAATACACATGTTAACATAGAGTCCGTAGTACAGTTCTTGAATCAAATGTTATCAACAGTTAATGGGAAAAAGTATCAGTACTTGCAATTCAAAAACAAACATAATCTTAAAGAAAGGAGAAAAATCTGGTGTGAAACACTCACAGAACTTTCACTTGCCAGTGCAAATAATTAACAATAAACCTAACATTAGTAATAAAACATTAGAAATAAACAAACTAACCTCAATAAACATAACCTTATTTTAATCATGAGTGAAAGACGCAAAATGAAAATCGAACTCAGTTTGGCTTAAAAATGCGGAAAATCACTCTTTCACGCTAAACTAGGCTCTGTAGAGAAAAATGCTCTAAATAAAAGTTGTAGATCCTTTAATTTCCTATAAATTTAATTATATACACTTTTGTCGTAAAATGCGTACTAAAGCCGAAATCTTAATAAAATCGATTTTTCACACGTTTTCGTGAGAAAAAATCAGAAAATCGCTAATTACTGCTAAACTAAGCGTTATACAAAAAAATGTTTGAAATAAAAGTTGTAGAATTTTAAATTTTATACATTTTTGCGCTATAATATATATTAAAGCCGTAATCTTAAAAAAACAGTTTTTTACGTAAAAACAGCCTCACCGAGAATTTCAGCAAACATGGCGCCTACCCTATCTTGTAGAAAATAACAAATTGAGTAAACCAGGCGATTTTAAAAAAACTCGTAGGACCAGTTTTTGAGAAAATCGCAAAAACGTGAAAAATTATACGAATAAACTACTACTTCCGGTTGACTGATTTTGATGAAAATGTTCGTGTCGGGTCCGGTAGTGGTATGTAACTTAAGTTTCAAGTTTCAAGTTCGTACGATGTTCCGTTCTTGAGATATTCTGTTCACACACAGACACACACAGACCAATCGCTAAAAACATGTTTTTTGGGTTCAGGGGGTCTGAAAACGTATAGATTCGGTGAAAACTCGATTTCGAAAAATCGACATGAAAACAATACTTTCCTTCCTATATATTCATATAGGCAAGAGAAAGTAAAAATAGATGTATTTATTCATAATAATAGTCTAGAGCATGTAGAAATAGTGAAGTTCATAGATGTACTCTAGTTAGATATTTTGTCTTGAAACTTTTATACCAGTCAAGTTTGTAGTAAAATATCATGTGGGGTATTTGCACTAAAACAAATTGCCATATTAAATGATATAAAATTACTAATGGCAGCTTATAATGACCTCACTCTGTTTCATATCCGATATGGTATTGTGACGATAACGAAACGGAATATCTGTTCGAGAGGGTTCTGGATCGAGATTCGTAAAGTGTTGAATAGAAAATAATAGACTGACAAAGTAACAATAGGGTTAGTTATAAAAGAATATTTAAAAAGGGTCGTGTATAATAAGGTAGGGTCTTTGTTGTACAACTATTTGTGAAAGAGTCGGTTAGTTACCTGTAACACCTTTTATTCTATTGTGACTTGTTTACACTTGATATGATTTTTCGAGAATAAAGGAAAACGATTTTTTACTTTCTCTTGCCTATATGAATATATAGGAAGGAAAGTATTGTTTTCATGTCGATTTTTCGAAATCGAGTTTTCACCGGATATATACGTTTTCAGGCCCCCTGAATCCAAAAAACATGTTTTTAGCGATTGGTCTGTGTGTGTGTGTGTGCGTGTGTGTGTGTGTGCGTGCGTGTGCGCGTGTGTGTGTGCGTGTGTGTGTGTGTGTGTATGTGTGCGCGCGCGCGCGCGCGTGTGTGTGTGTGTGCGCGTGTGTGTGTGTGAACAAAATATCTCAAGAACGAAACATCGTACGATCTTGTTACTTGAAACTTAAGTTGGATACAACTAGAGGACCTGACACGATCATTTTCATCAAAATCGGTCACCCGGAAGAAGTAGTTTATTCGTATAATTTTTCACTTTTTTGCGATTTTCTCAAAAACTGGTCCTACGATGTGTTCTAAAATCACCTGGTTTACTACATTTTTTATGCTCTACAAGATAGGGTAGGCGCCATGTTTGCTGAAATTCTGCGTGAGGCTGTTTTTACGTAAAAACATTTTATTTTTAAGATTGCGGCTTTAATATGCATTTTAGCGCAAAACGTTATATAATAAAAACTGTAGAGAATGTAAACTTCTACAACTTTTATTTCTAAATTTTTTTTGTATAACGCTTAGTTTAGCGGTAATTAGCGATTTTCTGTTTTTTTCTCACAAAAACGTGTGAAAAATTGTTTTTTTTAATGATTTCGGCCTTAGTATTCATTTTATGACACAAGTGTATATAATAAAATTTATAGAAAATTAAAAGACCTACAACTTTTATTTAAAGCATTTTTCTCTACAGGGCCTAGTTTAGCGTGAAAGTGTGATTTTCCGTTTTTTTAAGCCAAACTGAGTTCGATTGTCATTTTGCGTCATTCACTCATGATTAAAATAAGGTTATGTTTTTGAGGTTAGTTTTTGTTTATTTCTAATATTTTATTAATAATGTTAGGTTTATTATTAATTATTTGCATTGGCAAGAGAAAGTTGTGTGAGTGTTTCACACCAGATTTTTATTATTGCATCAAAATCTCTCTGTTTTTCCAGAATATCTCTTTGATCTACCTATATAAAGAGAGCCCGAGTGCGGTCAGTGAGTTAGTTTTCGTTTGATCTTTGACTAGTGTTTATTGAGTGTGCTATCGGAGCGTAGATCAGGTCAATGTATCCGGGCAGTGGTCAACTATTATTATACTATCTTTTTCTGTATGCGCATTCTGTATAATAGTTTATAAGTAGTAGTAAGTAATTTCTTTGAGTTAGTTTTATTGTATGACTTCATTACAATTAGCTCATTATTTATTACTTTCTCTAGCCTATATGAATATATAGGAAGGAAAGTATTGTTTTCATGTCGATTTTTCGAAATCGAGTTTTCACCGAATCTATACGTTTTCAGACCCCCTGAACCCAAAAAACATGTTTTTAGCGATTGGTCTGTGTGTGTGTGTGTGTGTGTGTGTGTGTGTGTGTGTGTGTGTGTGTGTGTGTGTGTGTGTGTGTGTGTGTGTGTGTGAACAAAATATCTCAAGAACGGAACATCGTACGAACTTGAAACTTGAAACTTAAGTTACATACCACTACCGGACCCGACACGAACATTTTCATCAAAATCGGTCAACCGGAAGTAGTAGATTATTCGTATAATTTTTCACTTTCTTGCGATTTTCTCAAAAACTGGTCCTACGATTTTTTTTAAAATCGCTTGGTTTACTCAATTTTTTATTCTCTACAAGATAGGGTAGGCGCCATGTTTGTTGAAATTCTGCGTGAGGCTGTTTTTACGTAAAAAGATATTCTTTTTAATATTGCGGCTTTAATACGCATTTTATCGCAAAACGTTATATATTAAAAGTTGTAGAAAATTTAAAAACCTACAACTTTAATTTAAACATTTTTTTTGTATAACGCTTAGTTTAGCGGTAATTTGCGATTTTCAGTTTTTTTCTCACGAAAACGTGAGAAAAAACAATTTTTTTAACATTTCGGCCTTAGTATGCATTTTACGACAAAAGTGTATATAATTAAATTTATAGAAAATTAAAAGATCTACAACTTTTATTTAAAACATTTTTCTCTACAGAGCCTAGTTTAGAGAGAAAGAGTGATTTTCCGTATTTCTAAGCCAAACTGAGTACGATTTTCATTTTGCGTCTTTCACTCATGATTAAAATAAGGTTATGTTTTTGAGGTTAGTTTCTTTGGTTATTTCTAATGTTTTATTACTAATGTTAGGTTTATTGTTAACTATTTGCACTGGCAAGAGAAAGTTGTGTGAGTGTTTCACACCAGATTTTTTTGTAAATCTTTTAGTTGTAATAAATACTTCTAATTTAAACTTTAGAGTATTAATTATTTATTTACCTAGATCCCGAAACGAACCTTAGCGATAAAAGTCACAGTATTTTAGTATTCGGTAATTCTAGCATGAGTAATATGAATTGGGTTTTTAAAATTCAAAAGAAAGATATTAGGTGTATGGTAGGAGCTAACCAGGTAACCTCATGGAGGCCACTATTTAAGGAGCTTATATTAATTTAAATTACTTGATCGGTGAAACTTTTTATAGCGTACAAGAATTTCTTTCTTGATAGTAGTGATTGATTGTGTGATTCTTATCTGTGTTTCGGGTGTTTTAACTGAGATGTCCTATATACTCTTCCTGCAGTCTCCTGGACGCAAAACAAAATTTACCTGGAGAAAGGTCATTTTGAATGAATAGTTTCTTCTCAGCGTCTTAATCCTAGCGTCTGACAAATCGGACGCTGTGATTAACAAGATTAAAATAAATAAAAAAATTATTGGGATAATGAAATAAATAAAAAATTGAGTTAATTGTATAGATTTTGCAGATGATTTAGCTACATTTGCAAATAACATTACGGAAGGTAAAGATCAAATCAAAAGTTAATTGGCCTGGATTGGGTTTGAAGTTCCAGTTTCGAAACCAGTTTCAAAACCAGAAGTAAAAAAATCTGGTGTGAAACAGTCACTCGACTTTCTCTTGCCAATGCAAATAATGAACAATATAACATTAGTAATAAAACATTAGAAATAAAGAAAAACTAACCTCAAAAAACCTAACCTTATTTTAATCATGAGTGAAAGACTCCTGAGTGGATGAGTGAAAATCAACCTGCTTGGCTTAAAAATATGGAAAATCACTCTTTCACGCTAAACTGGGCTCTGTAGAGAAAAATACTCTTAATAAAAGTTGTAAGTCTTAATTTCCAATAAATTTGATTATATATACTCTTTTGTCGTAAAATGCGTATTAAGGCTGAAATCTTAAAATAAAATCGATTTTTTTTATACATGTTTTCTTGAGAAAAAAACAGAAAATCGCTAATTACCGCTAAACCAAGCGTTATACAAAAAAAATTTTCAGATAAAAGTTGTAGGATTTTAAATTGTCTATAACTTTTATAATAGAATTGTTTGCGCTGAAATGCATATTAAAGCCGCAATCTTAAAACACGACAATTTTTTTACGTGAAAACGGTCTTCCCAAGAATTTTAGAAAGCATAGTACCTAACTTATTTTGTGGAGTATAAAAAATTCAGTAAACCAGGCAATTTTTAAACCAATCGTAGGCGCCGTTTTTCAGAAATTCCCAAAAATTACACGAATTAACTACTACTTCTGGTTGACCGATTTTGACGGAAATGTTCGAGTCGGGTCCGGTAGTGGTGTCTAACTTAAGTTTCAAGTTCGTACGAGTTTCCGGTCTTGAGATAATCTGTTCATACACAAACACACATTCACACACGCACGCACACACACATACACACACACACACACACACACACCAATCGCTAAGAACATGATTTTTGAGTTCAGGGGGTCTGAATACGTGTAGATCCGGTGAAAACTCGATTTCGAAAAATTGACATGAAAACAATACTTTCCTTCCTATATTTTCATATAGGCAAGAGAAAGTAAAAATCAAAGTCAGAAACTAAAAGAGATAGCAACAAGTGGTTTTTGGATTAGTAATCTACATAAACATAAAGTAAGAAATTCTGGATTGGGTTTTAAATTCCGCTTCGACCAGAAGTCAAAAAATCACTAATGGTTTTGCCATAAGTTAGAAGCAAGCCTTTTTAAAATTTGCTACCGGCCATGAGATGCGTTGTCTCATCAAAGGGATTTTTCAGTTTAAATTGTTTACTCATAATTAAACAAAGGTTATGTTTTTCATTATTTGCATTGTCAAAAGAAAATCGTGTGATTATTTTACACCAGATTTTTGCTTTGTATCTTATTAGATAAAGGTTAAATAAATTTGATGATATTGACATTGAAAAATAATTTTTTGTTGCAGGTAACGAAGCAGAATTATTAAATTCAAATCAAAAATGGTTACGCATCATTTTTTATTCTCTAAGCTGTCGGCATAAACGTAAGTTGTTTAATCACCATTATATAATTACTACAAGTTTACTTATTTAATTTTATTCTTCTGGAAAAAAGAAAATACTTAACAGCGTGTTTAGGTTTAATATTGAACTTCCTAACAAATCGTACACGGGACCCCGGTATAGAAGTTTTTTTT
The DNA here is from genome assembly GCA_035578175.1 of Catonia carolina. Lineage (NCBI taxonomy): Eukaryota > Metazoa > Arthropoda > Insecta > Hemiptera > Achilidae > Catonia > Catonia carolina. The sequence continues at coordinate 24,375,100 of JAQMRL010000009.1, forward strand.
TGTAATTCCTAATTTGTGTACCTTTCAATCTGTTCAATTCAGAACAATAAACAACCCCATGACCCAATGAGATGAGAATGATGTGTATGACGTGTAAATGAGGTGTAGTCTTGTACAGACCCAGGCCGACCATTCTTGAGAGAGTGTGGTTAATTGAACCCCAACCATCAAAGTACACTGGTAACCACTGTCTAGTATTCAAATCCAAATAAAAGTAACTACCTTTACTAGGAATTGAACCAGGAACCTTCGTCTCCAAAAATCAGCTGTTAAACAGCTGATTTTGGCAACGACTTTATCTCTAGACCAACCCGGTGGGTTGGTATAGAAGTTAGCGCAACTGGCTTTTATGTTGGGGTCCCCACTCATTTTCATTATCATCTTTATCTACCGTCTGCCTTAGTAGAAATTGCAATACAGTCACGTAAAAGAACTAACATATATATAACAAAATATAAATAACATAATAATTTTATCGCTAAATATCCAATATTTTTCAATTGATAATGTTTGCAAAAGTAAAATGTCTGCAATCACAACTCACAAAACCACAGCATTGATTATTAGGTTGCTAATCAATGCATTTCTTCAAACTCTACCAACCTCTAAAAAGGTAAAGGTTATCATAATTTTTTTCACAATGAAAAACTGAAAAAATAATACGTTGATAAAGCTTATTTATGTGTGCAAGAATGCCTTTTTACTTTCTCTTGCCTATATGAATATGGGAAGGAAAGTATTGTTTTCATGTCGATTTTCGAAATCGAGTTTTCACCGGATTTACTCGTTTTCAGACCTCTTGAACCCGAAAAACATGTTTTAAGCGATTTGTGTGTGTGTGTGCGTGTGTGTGTGTGTGAGAGAGAGAGGGAGAAAACAGAATATCTCAAGAACGAACATCGTAAAAATTTGAAACTTGAAACTTACCACAAAAGGACCCTACACGAACATTTTAATCAAAATCGGTCAACCGAAAGTAGTAGTTTATTCGTGTTTTTTTCACTTTTTGCGATTTTCTCAAAACAAAATCCTACAATTGTTTTAAAAATCGCCTCATTTACTGCATTTTTTATGCTCTGTAAGATAATGTAGGCGTCATGTCTGCTGAAATTCTTGGAGAGGTTGTTTTCTCGTAAAAAAAAATGTTTCTTTAAGATTGCGACTTTAATATACATTTCAGCGCAAAAATGTAGGTTTGTAATAAAAGTTGCAGACAATTTAAAAATTTATAACTTTTATTTTAAATATGTTTTTGTTCAATGCTTAGGTTAGCAGTAATTAGCGATTTTGTGTTTTTTTTCTCACGAGAACGTGTATAAAAAATCGATTTTTTATGTTTTTTCCTTTATTTCTAATGTTTTATTACAAGTTAGGTTATACTGTTCATTATTTGCGTTGGCAAGATAAAGTTATGTGAGTGTTTCAAACCTGATTTTTTTTTATTAGGTAGTTTTGGTTAAACAATGGAAAGAAAATTCTTAGGTAAATGCTGAGGCAAATTGTGTATTATTTGGTAATAATTTTTGGATGACACCTTGTTGAAGAGGTAGTATTGAGATCTAATTAACATTTACAGACGTAAGAATATGACTTATTGAGTTAATTCATAAGCATGTAAATTGAGCTTTGTTGTTTAGGTCAACAGCCGAAAGGCTGGTTTGAACCTCTAGAGGTTTTACTAAGTAAAACAATGAGTGAGGTGGTTTACCATTACCTTCCTCACTGAGTGAAAAAGTACGCTTATCAGCATGCCGGGCCCTCTGAAAAGCACATATTTCCCACTCTGTAAATGACAACTTCACTTCATTCACCACAGGGTCTGGCTGTATAATGAAATTCATTACTTTCAGAAAAGGTAACTCTGATTAGTGTCATTTACACCTCTACCTCTTCTGTTCTTAAATGATTCATTAAATGAGTCATTTAATTGGCTGACCATGTGATAAGAAACAGAACTATTTATTTTAGCCCTGCAACGAACAGATTGAGTGTAAATAATCTGAAACTCCACCTGTCAATTATGGGCAGAAATTGAGCTTATAGAAAGGTAATAAATGAATTTAACTTAGTGATCATATTTAAACTTATGATTTTATGCTTCAGCTGCACACGTCCTGCACCCCTTTTTTGGAGTCTCCTCAGAACACTAATTTTTTTGACTGAATGTGAGAGAAAACTAAATATTTTGGCACTGTAGAAACTAAATCAAACACAAAATATCTGGAGAAATCAAAAAATAATAAATGATTACAAAAGATGCGTTTCACTGACATGAAAGCCTTTGATTATGGAAAATGCATGTATTGAATTTACATAAATAAACTAATTTATTTAGTGGTAAAATAAATGTTGGAATTTCCAATTGAACAGCGCCATTTCTCATGTTATATTTTAGCGACAGTCCCCGAAAGTTAAATTTTTTTTGAAATAATCAGGCTATTTGGTCGTAAGAACCATTTTCATAGACTTAAAATTCTATTGACCCTCAGAAATTTTGCATTGTTTTCTCGAGCGTATTTTTTATTTTTTATTTATTTAACGTCGCATCAACTGCAACGGTCATAAGCTGCGACGTTGGAGTGTAACTGTTTACAATGGAGGATGAAATGATTTTGAATTTTTTGTAACGTATGGCCATGCCTGAGTGGGATTCAAATCCATGACCGCATAATGATAGGCCAGCACGTTACCAACTGCGCCAATACGACAGGCCATTCGAGGGAGTGTTAAAATTAAACATATATTTATTGCACTGAGTACTTCAAAGGATGGAAATCATGTCACCGAATAATTTATCATAATTAATCAAACCTTTACTCACGCGTCGGGAGTAAAATCTTTATTCTCCTTTGAAGATAGATCATATTCTGTCGCAACGCACGGATCACTATTTCCTCTTAACACCCTGAAAAAAAAATCATTTGTTGAGCTGACGCCAAATAAGGTTGTTGAGTTTCTTGAGCGCGCAGAAGGTTTATTTTAGTAACGGCTCGCTTAGTTGCCACAGCAAGTGGTGGGGGTTAGCGCTGTAATATCTGTGATCAGTAGTGCTCGGATTTTGCATATTTTGCATATCTTTTTTTTAAGTTCTAAAATAAGTTTATAATTTGTTTTGAGTATTTTTGAATGATTTGCGACCAAAAAACCCCAATTTTATTTTGAATATTTGTGCATATTTCGGACCTTTTGCATATTTGTGGTATTTTTGCATATTTTAAGCATATTTTACACAAATTTCCAGAAAACTTGTAAAAAACAAAAAAATTTGTGAAGGCACCGAGCAGAATAAGGGCATTCAAGAATTTTGAAGGGAGAGCTTGCGGATGAAATGGAAATGGAAATGAGTGACCCTCTAGCAATTTCAGCTCTGAAATTCCTACCAATTGTTTCATGTGATGTTAAACGGTCCTTTTCAGCAATGAACAACGTCCTGTCTCACAAAAGGCGGAGCTACAAAGTGGAAAATTTGGAAAAAACTTTGATTATTTTATGCAATTAACATAATTTATTTATTTAAAACTTCAATTTTTTTAAATGTGATGATTACGGTTAAAGTGGTTAAATTATGATTAGATTAGCGTATTCATTATTTAAAACATTTTATAAATATAATGTATTTCAAAGTTAAATTAATTAAACAAAATTATTAATAATAGCTTGTTATTTTTGCATTAATTTTTGCATATTTCAACTTTTTTGGTGCATATTTTCTCTTTTTTTTGGCATATTTGCATGCATATTTTGGGTCAGAAAAGTGCATATCGATCCGAGGTCTAGTGATCAGTCACGTCGCATTCGCAACTTTATATATCAGCTAACCTGAAAACATTAGTCTGTCTTGTATTGTATGTGGGAGGCATTCATTTTTGTTTACAATATTTAAAATTGAATGTTTTTAACGTCGCTAATAGATGATAATTTATATCATTGTGCAGCCTGCGATTTAATAGGCAATTCAGTGCTAAGACACGAATTCTACCAAATGAATCCGAACTATTCGTGCAGCTACACCGGCAAGCTTATTTCACGTCCGATTTTTTAATACGAATCATCTTTAGCTGATTTACCTAGCCTTAGCTGAGGTTAGAAATAGAGTTGCTTCTAAAATACAGTAGCGTACCTGTAGTCGTTGCTTACAAAAATATGGTGACAATATCGAAGAAAAGGATGGTTTGCGAAGGTTCTGGTGTTTCATTCATGTTTCATTCAAAAATAGTAAAGAGAGGATAATAGAGTGAAAGTGTAACAATGGGGTGGCTATAAAGGTATGCCTATTCATGAAAGTTGTTTGAAACGACACTGCGCTATTATCTATGAAAAGGTCGGCCTGTAACAACTTCTATTTACAAAAGATCTATTGTTGACTTGTTTACAATAGATTGTTCTAGCACTCATTTATAAAGGGTTATTTTTTGTACTTTATTATTTGCATGGAGTTTCTCTGCTTTGCTAGAATTATCTTTTTGAATGAGTATATAGAGAGACCCCCGAGCACGGTCAGAGTAGTATTGGTTTGATCTTTGACGAGCGATTATCGGGGCGTTATACAGGTTAACGGTTCCGAGCATTGTGTTGGTCAACGATTGTTATACTGTCTTTGTTTGTGTGTGCGTGTATTCTGAAAGTTAATGTGTATCTGTATTAAATTCAGTTTTGTGTATTCAGTTTTCATTTTGTATGTGTATTCTAAAAAATTAATTGTAAGTAGTTTTAAGTAAATTATTAAGGTATTTATTGTTTATTATTTATTCTAAGTAAATTATTAAATCATTTATTGTATTATTTCAATATAATTAGTTTAATTATTTATTTTCTAATCTTTTAGTGTAATAAATATTTGTAATTGTAAACTTGAGTGTATTGATTATTTAATTACCTAGATCCCGAAACGGACCTTAGCGATAAGTGTCACAATATTGTACGTTACTCGGCCGTGTCTCATCCGGACATATATTGACACAACTTTATTGTCAAACAGTGACGCGGCTAATCGGGATGTGGAAAAATCCGGATTTCACAATGTCATTTATAAATCGATAGAGGGCTAGAAATAAAGAAAACCTTTGTTCTTGAATGTTATTTTAGACGTTTTTATCGGTTAAGCATTTGTATTTTTACACTGTTACTAATCTTTAAAATACAAAATGTAAAATTTGTTTACATATATTATCACTTTCTCTTGCCTATATGAATATCTAGGAAGGAAGCTACTGCTCCCATGTCGATTTTTCGAAATCTAGTTTTCACCAGATATACACGTTTTCAGAAACCCTGAACCAAAAAACATGTTATTAGCGGTTGGTCTGTGTATGAACAAAATATCTCAAAAATGGAACATTGTACAAAATTGAAACTCGAAAATTACGTTAGGTAACAATACAGGATCCCATATAAAGATTTTCATCAAAACCAGTCAATTGGAAATAGTAGTTCATTCATGTAATTAGTCACGTTTTTAAGATTTTCTCAAAAATGGCTCCTATGATTCTTTTAAAAATCGCCTTATTTACGACATTTTTTATGCTCTGCCATGTCTGCTGAAATTCTTAGGGAGGCTGGCCTCTCGGAGAAAAAATTGGTTTTTCAAGATCGCGTCCTTAACCCTTAAATGCACAGTTTTGCAGAACTGCAAAGCTACAGTTTTTAGTCCAAATCTTATTTAATATTACTACTTTCCTCTGTTATTCTTCTTTGGACAAGTGCAAATGTGTGCATTTAGCGTGCAAGCTTCAGACATTGGAACCAGTTTGTACTGTTAAAAAATACCACATTTCTATCAGATTGTTTGAGGTTGTGTTTACAGTCAGTGAGGCCTATTTTACAGTGTGTGTTTTGATATAAATTTGGATATTTTACGTACAGTATAATAATTTTTGGGTCCGTGGATGCTTCAAGTTTAGACCATAAGATGCTTTTTACAGCCCCTATCACCCATATTTCACCCCCGAATAATGCTACACTCCAAACATAGTGTTTTAAAATTTTTTTCCTAATCTGTAAATCAATGTTTGTAGTCAGTAAGAAGTTTTTATTTCAAAGGCGTTTTTAGCTTGAGCAATTCTACTTTTGATATCACTTGTGCTTCTACTATTTTGTGTTATTTTACTCCCTGTATAGCAGAATTCCTTAACTTCTAGTATGTTTTTGTTGCCTTTTTTTAAATTTCGTATCTCTTCTAAACCACTCTTGCTGTTGCACAACACTTTCGTTTTGTTCTTATTAATTTTCATGAAGTAATCCTTTGATCTCATCCATTCCATTTAAGATAATATCCTTTAGTTCTTTCTTTGTCTCGACTAATACTACTATATCATCGGCGAATCTCAGCATTTGTATTGTTACTCCTTAAATTTTTATTTCTGCGTCAACCTATCATTTATGAAAAGAATAAGTTAAACACACACTCGTGCACAGTAGCACGGGCCGAGATAACGACTCTAGAATCTTTTCAGATCTGGATTATCATTTTTCTGCCATTTTTCGTCATTTTTGTGCACAAGGTAGTGCTCAGTCTGATTGTGTACCATCATTGGCTGGGGTTCCACTCGGGTCCATTCTCGCTCCCCTTCTATATAACTTCTACACTTCAGACATACCTCTTTGCCCAATGATGATGATGGCCTCTTATGCAGATGATACCGTAATTTTATCTTTTTCTAACAGTCACGATAATGTTTCTTTTAACTTGCAAAAGCATTTGAATACTTTTGAATTGAGGTTTCAAAACTGTAGGATTAAAATTAACGCTACTAAAACTGTGTAAGTCACGTTTTTCTTAAGAAAACAATTTTGTCCTCCAGTCTATTTGTATGGTGCGTCACTTCCTCAACATGACAAAATAAACTATCTTGTCTCTACATTGACCGAAACTATCGTGAAACCAACATGTTAACGGAACGCGAAAGACTTTGGACACTAGACGTAAACAACTGTATTCGTTGGTTTCAATATCTTCAACATCCCGCTTCAAAACTACTAGTTTAAACACTAAACTTTAAACTAGTTTAAAAACACTAAAACTACTAGTTTATAAGTGTTACCTTAGACACGTTTGGATGTATAGCAGCCAAATTTACTGTTGCGCCAAACCGTCGGTCATTTTGAAAATACAACGCTTTCAGTCCAAACTGTTAAGACAAATAACTAGTGCTCCCTTTTACGTAACGAACGATACACTATAAACAGATTTAACGGTCCCATACATCAACGATGTATTCCTACGCACATACACATGATTTAAAAAGAAATTATCCAATAATCCAAAACAGCTCATTGTTGACCTAGACACACCAGATTTACCAACTGCGCCTATAAGAAGACTGAAACGACTCTGGAGTAGGGATATCATGAGACGTCAAAACTAACGAAAACCAAAATAAAATTGGTAAGTAAATAACAAACAAAACAACGAACTAACGTAATGATTACGGTTGGAGTACTGTCAATGGACAGCGATCTCCTCAATGTCTTAAAATTTTGTATCGTTTTTTTTATCAAATTTGCTTGTTGTTAATTTTATATAGTTGCAAATATAAGTTTCTTGTATCGCCAAAAACCGATCTGGATTATAACAATAAAGACTTTTAGGCGCATGCGCAGTTATCACATATATCTTTCTCTCATTCGCTCGGCTATGGGACTTCAATCCATCTGACATCTTTACTTACATTGTGTACTTTGAGCCTATTATATCTTCTAGTCCGTCATTATTTCCGTAAGGAATATTAGCCGCTGGTACTCTACCTGGCCCTGGTGGTCTAATTTGAGTGTTTTGGGCGGGGTGTGGAACAGGCATTGTTGGGCCTCCGTATCTGAAAAAAATTGTAACACGGAATTTCAACTTCAGTGTTTCACCCAATAATAAAATAATTTTAAACAATGTAAATAATTTGATTAGTATCACTTAAAACCAATTGTATTGGTTTAGTTATCAATATGAGTCAAATGTTTAACAGCTCATTTTTGGAAACGAAGTTTCTCTTGAGCCAAAAAAATCATTCCATTGCAAAATTTTTAATAAATATTTTTTTTAACACCAAACTGTCTCGTTAATTATTGTTTTTATTGTAGATTTACTGTAACTAGTTACTTAAAACTAACGAACAGTTTTCTTTAGCGATAATATCCTCCTCATGTATATAATTATGCAGTCAACCACTTGCACTTATTTTCTAATGTCACTTATACAGTGTTCTATGAACACTAGAAATAATAATTTCTTAAATCTCTAACTTAAACCGATTGTTAATCTACTAACTTGGGTAAATGCACATTTCATTTTCTGAAATCAGGTGATTGTTTTTTGTTTTACTTCTCCTTTCTCGTACTTTTTTCATTTTGAGACCCACTTTCCTCCATTTTCGTTTCCTCAGGAAATTGTGAAAACAAATATCTTATTTCGGAATTTATTCTTGTCAAAGCAATCTTTTTCTGTAAACCATAATTTTTCCATTTTTAGTTTTTGTCTCTACTTGAAACTTTTGCGGGTTTTGTGATTGCATAACTAAAAATATAGTTCGTTTAATTTGCTGTTGTTCAACAGCAATGTTGTTTAATTTTCTGTTGTTTTATTCGTAATATGCTCGAAAACTTCCCCTCTGCTTTTGATTATTGATTAATTCATTAAATCTTTTACAATTCTAGACTTCCTCTCTGGCTTTTCAAAATAGTCTTTTCATTTTCAAAGTTTTTAATCAAAATCTTCTGCTACCAGTATTTGTAATTCCTGTCTTCGTGATGTTTCACTTCCCGCCTATTTTGTATCGCCGGTTTAATTTCTTTGTGTTATTTGTGTTATAGTGCCCGATTTTGGATTTGTTGATAAGTTCTTTCATTATAAATTCCTGTTATTGCGAATCAAGTTTTTTATGTGTTCCTTACTCCTTCTTACACCATGTCTTCTCGGCCATCGATAGCTTGTCGCTTTGGTGAGCCGGGACCAGATCCCGAGGGACCGGGTAACGTAGAAGCGGTTGCAAGGTTGCCCTACCCTGCCCTGCAGAAGAGATTACAGACTCTCGCTTTGGAAGCGTGGCAGGCCGAGTCGAACAACTCACCTAAGGGAATGTCCTTGTATAAATTCATACAAGACCTGGGAGGATAGTATGCCTCTAGTGTTTTTTTTTTCAGGACATTGGGAGTCCGGATCCTTACCGGTCATGGTGAGTTCGCGGCTTATTTGAAAAAAGTTCCGTCTGCTGGATGATAATTCGTGCGTCTGTGGGGTGGTACAGACACGAGACCATCTGTTGTACGACTGCCCTGCTTTCGGAGATCGAGGCAGTGACTGACCCTGGAGCTTCAAGGCCAAGGGGAAAATTGGCCCCTCACTGCACGTGAGAGCTTGTACCGCAAGCTCCATAGCTCTCCGGTGTGTGAGTTCCTTGATGAGATAGCTTCATTCTACCGGCGACATGTAGTTTAATAAGGGTATCCTGAAATAGGTGTGATTCTCTGGTGCCGCTCACTAAATTGTTTTCAGCCGGGAACAAATTAATGGTGTCGAACACTTGCTGGTACAAATATATTATGGCGACAGGTCCTAAATGAATTTTAACTTTTAATTTTATTTTACTTCTGAGCCTTTTTTTCTAGACTGTTAGGACTACATTTTATTCTTTCATTCTTAACGTCCTTGATGATGGGCGCCTTGTGCGTCAAGAGGCTCCCTGACAAGAGGGCGAGTAACACGCACCCCCCTGGTTGCCGACCAGGCTCACCCTCACTCTCAAAACTTTGGTTTAGTTAGAATAAATTAGATATGTGACAATCGCCAATCACGGAATATAAGAGTTCCTTGGAACGCCCTCCGGGTGTATGCTGTCGGACGACCAATCGGAGGGGGGTGGCGGGAGAAATGCCAGCAAACCAATTATCAATTACACCATGACTTTACTCTTAAATTTAAGTCGTTTATTAAACAGTGGGAACCCCTTATCCGGTTCAATTGGGATCAAGGGTAAGCCGTATGTGAGGAAATCCAGTTATGGGAAATACAAAAAGAGATGCCTGAATTTCTGAATTACAGTAGTCTATGCATGTAGTACAATGGATTTACGCAATTGATAAACACCACGTTCTCAATTATAATTTATATATGTGGGCTATAATTGATTACAAAACATGCTACAGTATACAGTGAGTCAAAAAAAGATAAGAATATGTATACTGTGCAGTATTAGCTTTTACAGCACACATACAGAAGATATTAACAGTTGATTACGTAACGCGATCGTGCATTTCTACAACGCAACTTAATACATAATTTATTTATACAACTTAATAATATTAACGTAAGTTAGTGATTTGGATGTTAGTGAAATTTACTGTATAAATATAAAATAGAAACCGGATAGTTATGAGATTTAAGTAAAGTTCATCGTATTTTTCAAACTCCTTCAACAATTTGATCCAAGCCATATTAGTTTAGGTTTTTTTGTCGTGTCCAGATGAGGAAGGATCCGATAAAGTGAGTCTAGATAAGCGGGTTTCCACTGTATAAATAAATTTATTGTGAAAACTATAATATAAAACAATCAATTAAACTTACCCGTTCCAATATCCGTACTGCTGAGGTAGTTGTTGTGCTAGTCCTGTATATTGCTGGTTATCCATCATTGAATTTGATGAATGTAAGGTTTGCTCCTGTGTTGGTTGTAGTTGTGAAGGTGAAGATTGTACTGCTGGTGCAGATTGCTCTTTTGTTGGTTCTGAATGTGGAAGTGAAGATTGCGCTGCTGATGGTTGGACTGGTAGCCCTTGAACATCTGGCACTGGTTGATGTGATTGTGATGGTGTTTCAGTGGCAGGTGGTACAGGAGGTAAAGAGTGATTTGTTGGTTGTGTTGGAGTAGGCAGCGGTTGAATATCTGCATTGTCAGTTTCATTGGAGTCATAAACGTATCTGTAAACCATAGAAAAATAGCTATGCTTTATAAACGACTAACCAGTAATGAATAATGTGTGACACATAAGTAATTGCTTTTACGGATATTACAGTCCTGCTGTCCTCCAAACTGGATAGGATCAAGGCAGATTGAAGGCTCAATTAATTATTAAATCCATGAACACTTAGCTTCATACAAACATTTATAAACAGGATTGTCGGAAAACGTAATTCCTCTGTTCTTCATGGACAATCCTACCATTCAAGTATAACCTGCATGCCTAAATCTCAAATTCCGAAGGCCTAGATTCCATAATTTGCATGTAACATTGCGATACATAGTCGAAATATAGTGTTTTGACAACAATAACTTTTGTATGATGTTTTGCTAGATGTTGTTTATTACCTGCCAGGCGCACCAGCTTTGGTTCAATCAAACATTTTTATAGTATACCATGAAAGTTTCCGTATGGTCTATAAGTCTATAAGTATTGTGTTTTCCTTTTTATTATTAAAGTTGAAATTCTATTAGTAACCATTTATCAATTTATCTGTCCAATTTGCATAAAAAGTTACTACAAGAAAAATGCGTTTATTTATAGTTAATTATTACTATTAATACTTTAATAATATTATTAATTTTTCAAATGGATATTCCTTCTATTCCCCCTAAAACCCTTCGTTTATAAAAAAGTAAAGATTAACCGTATACGTAATAAAGAAACCTTTACCAGAATTTGAACCTGGCACCGTCGTCTTCAAAAATCATCTGTCAAACAGCTGAATTAACACCTTAGAATTTTACTACTAGATCCGGTGGTTTAGTAATTTGTAACACTAAACAACCTCCGAATGTCGAGGTATGGATAAGGAGAACATTTGGTGATACCACTTATGAATGAAGACAGTTGTAAACGGGGCATAGTTGATTTGGGGTATGTTTGATAAGGTTTAAACTTGCTGAAATTCCGAGATGTTGACTATGTGACAGTGGAGGAAGAGTCTATTGCTCTTATCTTCGAAAGATGTCACTATTTTTGCCTCGAGAGAATTGAGACATCTGAGGAAGTAGAAGTTACGCTGTGGAGTCTAAAGAGACTAGGGACAGCGATGCTGCGAGATGAGGAAAGCCGAAAGTTGGTCGCTCAGTTTGTAGAGAGGGTGATCGTGAGACTACGGAGGGAAGAGACATCTGGAGACTAGTGGAATTGCCCAATCCCATCGTAAATGAATCCTGTCCCTATCCCATAAAATAAACACACTTATTTCCTGAGCTGGTGATGAAAAAGATGAATTAACCCTTCTAAGCCGGATAGCTCGTATATGGTTGTTAGATGACGAGTGTGTACTCAACAGTTTGTATAATAGTAAGGTCATTTTACGCGCACACCTGTAAACATTACAGTTGAATTGTAGCTGAACGTTTGAGACAAAACGTAAGCTAATTAGAAACACAGGCAACTAAACAGGAAATTTTCTATTGATTTGTGAATGTTGGGATACAACTCAATTCCAGTTTTTTTTTTTTGAAGAAAACCGTGTAAAAGCCGTATCTCATTTAAAATATAGAGTTATAACCGTGTTGGAAAGCTTGAATGGTAAAGGTAGGTAAATTGTTCAATGTTGATATTATAGCAAAACCGGCTGAATTGAATATGACCTGTAAAATGGAATAAACCCTCCGAAATTCGTAGAATATAGCCTATTTTTAGACATTCTTCACAAAGAAACTAAAATGTTCCAGTATTATCTTTTTTAATTTTTTTCTACATACACGTTTTCACAAAATTCCGTGAATTTATTTAATAACATAAATGTCATATAAATAACTGTTGGAATGGGTAATGGCATCAGCTCAAAGAGAAACATTTTTTTTGGCGTGCATTTTACCACAGAATCCATATTCACTTGAATCTTACATACGCTTGAATAGCCGTATAGTGTGGTAAGCAAGGGAGTTTGGTATATCAAATTTTTTGCTAGACATTTTTCTATAACACCAGACTAAAAAAATAAAAATAAAAAAAAATTTATCGCCAAATTTTTACAAAAACGCGTGACTTTGCATAAATTACAACAAATTTTTCGTAAATTTGCTGTAACTGGCGTAAAAAAACTAAGTTTCATGTTTGTTTATTTTAAAATATCTCTCAAAATTTTCACAATTTTCACAAATGTCTCATAAAAAATTCAATTCTTTTGGATAAAAAAATGAATAAAAAAGCCAAGTCTATCGGTGCGATCTCGGAATGAGTGTTCGAAGAAATAATATTTTAAAACGTATCAGTCGCACAAGGATGTAAGAAAGAGAATGATTGTTAGTCAGTGACAGCGAGGAGAAAATTAGAATATGATTCCCTTCCACCCCCGCTTACATTGTGTAAATTTTAACCCGATATTTCCCTTGTAGTATTACATTTAAAGTTCCGAGGGAGGTGGAGGATTTTTGCTGATATCGGATCAAGTGGCCAGGCTGTGTGTTTTGGTTGGAGGTTAGTTGCGGCCTCTTTCGGATAGGACGAGGACGTCTCAATTGAGTCCATCACTACTTCCCAGTGGTGAGTAAGTGAATATGAGTTTTTCTCGCCTCATCGCATACAAAAAAATCTGGTAAAAACATGTTGTTTGGGTTCATCAGATCTGAAAACATCGTGTATTTCCGACGAAAACTCGATTCAGAATAATTTACATGAAGACAATACTTTTCTTCTCTAAATTTCATGTAGGGTAAGAGAAGCTAAAAAAATCTGGTGTGAACATTCACACAACTTTCTCTTGCCAATGCAAATAATAAACTGTATTAACTAACATTAGTAATAAAATATTAGAAGTAAATAAAAAACTAACTTCAATAAACATAACCAAATTTTAATCATGAGTGAAAGACGCAAAATGAAAATCAGTTTGGCTTAAAAATAAGGAAAATCACTCTTTCACACTAAACTAGGCTCTGTAGAGATAAACGCTCAAAATAAAAGTTGTAGATATTTTAATTTCCTAAATATCTGATTATACTTTTATGTCGTAAAATGCATAATAAGGCTGAAATCTTTAAAAAATCGAATTTTACACGTTTTCGTGAGAAAAAAAAACAGAAAATCGCTAATTACCGCTAAACTAAGTGTTATACAACAAAATGTTTCAAATAAAAGTTGTAGAATTCTAAATTCTCTACAAATTTTATTACGCGCTAAAATGCATAACTATTATTTTGCGCTAAAATGCATATTTAAGTCGTAACATTAAAAAAACAAGTTTTACAAGAAAACAGCCTCAACAAGAATTTCAGCAGACATGGCGCCTATCCTATCTTGTGGAGCATAAAAGATGTAGTAATTGAGGCGATTTTTGAAAAAAATCGTAGGAGCTGTTTTTGAGAAAATCGCAAAAAAGTGAAAAATTACACGAATTAACTACTTCTTCCGGGTGACCGATTTTGATGAAAATGATCGTGTCAGGTCCTCTAGTAGTATCTAACTTAAGTTTCAAGTATCAAGATCGTACGATGTTTCGTTCTTGAGATATTTTGTTCACACACACACACACACACACACACACACACACACACACACACACACACACACACACAGACTCACAGACACACACACAGACTAATCGCTAAAAACATGTTTTCTGGATTCAGGGGGTCTGAAAACGCGTAGATCCGGTGAAAACTCGCTTTCGAAAAATCTACATGAAAAAAATAAATAAAAAGTTAGGTAATTTACCCAGAATCATGTAGGTGTGTTCCATTTGAGTTGTCATGTTGGTTTTCTCCATTTATTCCTGCATGCTGACTATTAAACTGAGGATGTCCGCTTGCTGGTGGAATAACGTAAGAGCTGCCATGTTGGTTTTGTCCATTTGTTACACCTTGGTGATTATACGGAACATTTCCACCAGCTGGTGGTGTAACATAAGAGGGATGATTAGGTAAAGTGGGCTGAGGATAAGGTGTTTGTGGTTGCATGTATGATGCCGGTTGACCATTTGGAACTGGTGGGGGTACATTCGTATTATATGAATGTGTTTCATATGTGGTTGATGGTTGATGATAAGCGGGATATGGTGAGTTTTGAGTAGCATAGGGTAGTACGTTTTGGGTACCATAGAATGGGGGATAAGGATTAGGTGGGACAGGATAAGGTTGTGGGGGAATCTGATGTTCTGGTAACATGAAACTGTAAACATTTTATTATTAATAACTACCCAGAATTACTACACAGGGTGTTTCATGAGGGCGATCATACTTCAGGAACTGATTATACAGCAAAAAATAATAAAAAAGTTTCCGATAAACATGGGTCCTAAAATCATTTTCTAGGGAGTTACGGCTAGCGAAAAATTTCGCCTGGAATTCAGTGTCCCTGTGAAATGAATTCGTACTTAAAATTTTTAGGGCATTATTTTAAGGTTGTTAATTAAACA
The DNA here is from genome assembly GCA_035578175.1 of Catonia carolina. Taxonomy (NCBI): domain Eukaryota; kingdom Metazoa; phylum Arthropoda; class Insecta; order Hemiptera; family Achilidae; genus Catonia; species Catonia carolina. The sequence continues at coordinate 24,390,413 of JAQMRL010000009.1, forward strand.
GGTTTTATGCAAAATAAGCTAAAAAATCGAATAAAATCTGTCCCACGGCTGTAAGTACAGTCATTTCTAAAATATCTGACAAAATGCGCAAAATTAGATCTCGAAAAAATATTTTTCTTATACGTATTTGAAATAGATTACCTTTGTTAAATTTTTAACGAAGATGTTAACGTTTAAAACAAATTTTTAGAAAATTTAACTCTGAAGAGAATGATGTAGAAAGATGTAAAAAAAATAAAAAAAAAAATTTAAGAAACGCTATTATTTAACAATTAATCAAAAGAAAAATGAACTAAAAAGAAAGAAAAAAAAATTACAAAAAAAAAACAATCACAGACATTACAGTTAAAATAAAAGCGTGGCGCATTAATATATATAATATTTATTGTAAAATATTCGTTGTAATATTATATATATTAATGCGCCACGCTTTTATTTTAACTGCAATGTCTGTGATTGTTTTTTTTTGTAAATTTTTTCTTTTTTTCTTTTTAGTTCATTTTTCTTTTGATTAATTGTTAAATAATAGCGTTTCTTAAAAACTTTTTTTTATATTTTTTTTTGTAAATTTTTTTTATTTTTTTATTTTTAGTTATTTTTTTTAAGTAATTGTTAAATAAAAGCGTTTTTTAAATTTTTTTTTTAATTTAAAAATTTTTTTTTACAAACACCTCCACAGCGTATTGTCATCGAAGATAAACAAGTGTGCAAAGTTTGATTCATATTGATACGGTAGAAGTATTAAAATTTTAAGTTGCAAGATTTGATGCTTCCAAGAGTAAGTTAAATAAAAGCGTTTAAAAATAAACACAAACTTAATAAAATCTGATTTTCATTAAATTAAAATTCACGAAAAAACAAAAAGATAACAAGTACAGTATTTTGACTTTTTGTCTTATTTTTCGTGTAGTTTAATTTAAAAAATTCTGATTTTATAAAGTTTTTGCTATAATTTTACTGGACTTATTTACATCATTCTTTTCACAATTAAATTTTCAACACACAGTTATACCCCAACGTCGTCGCTAATGACCTCGATGTTGATGCGACGTTAAATAAAAAATAAAAAAATTTCTACAAATTTTGTTTAAAATGTTTACATGTTTGTAAACAATTTAACAAAATTAATGTACTTCAAAACTAAGAAATATATGTTTTTCGAGATCTAATTTTGCGTATTTTGTTAGATATCTCAGAAATGATTGTACTTACAAACGTAAGATAGGTTTTATTAGATTTTTCAGTTTATTTTGCATAAAACCTGTTCAATCACCAACCTTAAATAATGCCCTAAAAATTTTAAGTACGAATTAATTTCACTTTGGGGGGGGGGAATGAATTCCAGGCGAAATCTTTCGCTACCCGTAACTCGCTAAAGAATGGTTTTCGGACCCATGTTTATTGGAAACTTTTTTCTTGTGTTTAGCTGTATAATCTATTTCTGAAGTATAATCCGTTCCTCATGAAACACTCTGTATATTGTAATACAACAATTTTCATTATTATTAATAACGACCTAGAATTATTTTATGTTTTATTAATTAATAAGGACGCAGAATTATTGTAGTATAAATTTTTTTATTAATTAAAATACTACCCAGAATTATTGTCATATAAATATTTTTATTAATTAATAACGACCCAGAATATGATTGTAATATTATTAATAAAAAATTACTTTACCATAATTATTTAGAATCACCAACCTGTATTCATATGAAATAAGAGAAAGTAGAAACTGCTAACACCATCTAATATAATATACAGTAGTGATTATCAACCTTTTTTAATTTTCGACCCCCATATATATTAGTAGAAAGTTAATAATTAAAATTAATATTAGTAGGAAGTTAGTAAAAAATAATACCGGGTGAATTTTTAGTCCTGTTACCCAATTGTTAATGTCTGGTAATATTTTTCTAAAAAAAAATAAATTTTCTTTTGTGACACTAAGTTAGTAGCCCTACTCAACCAGTATGGATATGGCAGTGTGAGTTGCCATTTCCGGTCGTGCTACGAACAAAATGTCTTTTATCCTAAATCAATCTCTTGTTTAAATCTGGAGGCTGAAGCTCTAGAACTAATCGTATGTGATACGGATACAATTTCAATTTTTTAGCAGCTTTCTGAGCACTCGAACATGACAAATCAACATGCGAGGAAAGTTTTTGTAAACTTTTCCATGGAGAATTGAGCAATCTTGTTTTCACATTCTCTTAACGTCATCTGTCAAGAGAGTTGGTCGACCACTACGTTTTCTGCTGCAAACAATACCTGCCTCTAAAAATCAGTTAGTTAGCCTAGAAATTGACTAGAATAGAGTGGAGGAACACCAAAAAATTTAATTTGAAATGATTATTTTACACTCGCATACGATTTTGTAGCAAAATATTGTTCAAGAATGAAAACCCGTTGTTCTAGGGTAAAAGACATACTGTTCGTAACACAACTGGAAACAGCACAAAATTTTACGCAACTCAAGGAGAATCAACTCAAACTGTCGTATCTATAGCGGTTGAGTAGGGCTACCAACTTTGTGTCACAAAATAAAATATCCCTTTCTTAGAAAAAAATTATCAGACATTAACTATTGGGTAACAGGACTAAAAAATCACCCGGTATTTCGCAACCCCCTACCACCACGATAGTAATAGTAAGCCTTACTATTATTAATTCTTATTGTTTTAACAAAAATAATGAGAGTTGTTTATTATTGGCTTACTTAGCTGATATATTTTCGCATTTAAATGACTTGAATGTGAATTTAAAAGGTCGTGATAAAAACATTTTATAAATGACAGACCAAGTGCATGCGTTCATTAAGAAGCTCGATATGAATCGTCTAGTTATAAAAGCAGAAACATCCAAAAATGTAATTTTTCAGGAGACTTGAAAACGTTTCTCTCATAAACATGAAATTACACAACGTTCTGACTTACTCAAGAAATAGCATTAGGATTGAGTATTTTAATACTTCACTTTTAATTTTCTAATGACCGTAGTTTAAGGGAAATTTCAAGTACTATATGCGGAGGCATCTGGTTTTCAAATGAACTTAAAAACCAAAATATATCAAAACGCATGATTATTTTAATTTGTTATATAATTAATCACAAATTTTGGTGTTTTAGGAATAAAATTTACAAAAATTATGTACGACAATATTAAAGAATTATGAAAAAAAATTTCATATTGCTTTTTCTGTGATTTATTATCACTAACTTCTTCAGGACAACACTTTATTTCGTAATATTAAAATAAATCACTTACTATATAATTTGTTTGAGAAAAATTACAACACTTATTATAAATAAAATAATTACAATTACTTTATTAATTATGTAATTTACACTTTATGTAATTATGTTATGTAATGTTAGGTAATCACGTTATGTAATTATGTAATTTAATAACTTTATGTAATTGCACTAATTACAAATAAAGAAAGAGTCCGCTAAAATACAGCAGCAACAAACTGTTCATATTACCAGATAACCTCAAATTTATGTTCGTGCCGTTTGACATAAACATATGTTTTCGAGGTCAATACTAGAGAATACCAGTACTAGAGTACTTCCAACTTTATACACGTTTGTATTAAGGATGAAGTTGGTTTTGAAACATATGCATTTTACAGTGCATGTAAAAGGTTGTAAGCTCTTAGAAAATGGAAAAAAATAAAATTTGAAAGTTTTGGATGTAGGCTATCTGGTTTTGTAACTAGACGATTCATATCTAGATCATTCATCTTCAAAGCAAAAATTTTGATTCGTTCCCACTCATTTCGGATTATATTGGGAAAAATTTGAATTAACAAGACACTATTATTCAACACAGTTTGGGTTGCATGATGATGCATTTGCGTGAGCTAAATCTCAGTTGACAGAGTATTTTCCGGAAGATAGAAATGATTTATCAAAGAGATGGGTACTGAATCCGTTTAGTGAAAATGTAGTTGCTGCAGCTAAGTTACCAGTTAAGTTACCAGTTGAGATTCACGACCAGCTCATCGAAATGTCTGTCGAGAAAAACCTACAACTGCAATTTGCATCTGAAGATTTAAATACGTTTTGGTTTGCTCGACGAAAGGAAAATGGAAATTTAGTCACAGAAGCATTGAAAGTATTAAAAACTTTTTCCACGTCTTATCTCTGTGAAAAGGGTTTTACTCTATGGTTGCTCTAAAAACTATATATAGGAATCGTATATTATCACTCGAGAATAATTTACTTTCATATGTTCCTAACGAAGATCCACGTATGAAAACAAATTTAAATGAAAAACAAACGCAACCATCACATTAATAATTAATTAATGAATTATTTGTTTATTTTTTTTATTGAGTGTAAAAATTTTTTAAATAAGTTTATAATAAATGATTTTCTCTCATAAAATGATTTAATTATGTTTCGCGACACCCCTATAATATCACCACGACCCCCAGGTTGTTGATCACTGATATACAGTATCAGTGTGCTTTGATTCCTCACTCTCCAATATGAAATAATTTTTCAAATTTAAAAAAAGGAATTATAACAAAACGAGCCCAAAACTGGAGATGAGATCTAACCAATAGCAGCCAAGGTCGTGTGTGAGGTTGGTCTTCGCTAAGTCACACACTGTTCCACCGAACTCCAGCTGACTTTTTGTTAGGCTGTCATCCACAGCGAGCCACAACGTGACAACGCAGGATACGATTAACGAAAGTTAATTGGCACTGTGCTGTGATCTAGGTAACTATGCTCCGCCTTCATCTGCAGTCTCTAGTTCATTAAGCAATAGAAATATGCCGGGAGTAAATCATATAACCTCATTCCGAACATTTTATAAGGAATATCAATTGCTTACATTTTCTCTTCATTGCGTATTCGTATTTGAGTATACGAGGTGTGACTATTAAATAACGTGTCTGACGTTGTGAAAAATTTAATTATAATTTTTTTATACATAATCACTTATTGTTACCTTCAATATACCCTCCTTCTCTATCCCTAAAACGCTCCATGCGAATCTTCCATTGTTGAAAACAGTGCTGGAAGTATTCTTCTGTCAGCTCCTTCAGAAAACGTGCTGTTTTCTCTTTTAAAGCTTCCAAAGACTCAAATATTGTCCCCTTTAATGGAGATTTCACCTTAGGGAACAAGTAGAAGTCACATGGTGCAAGATTTGGTGAATAAGGTGGGTGTTCTGACACTGAGATGCTGTACTTGGCTAGGAACCTCTTGACAGATAACGCGGAATGAGCTGGCGCATTGTCTTAGTGGAGAACCCATGATTTGTCCTTCCACATTTCGGAGCGTTGTTTCCTTACTCTTTGACGTAGTTTAGAAAGTACCTCAAGGTAGTAATATTGATTAATTGTTTAACCTTCAGGAACCCAGTAAAGGTATACAATCCCATGGATATAAAAAAGTAATCATCATTGCTTTAAATGTTGACTTGCTCATTCGAGCTTTTTTGGCTCTCGGTGAAGTTCGGCTTTTCCAGTGCATGGATTGGCGCATCGTTTCGGATCATAAGTAAAGAACCACGTTTCATCACATGTTATTATAGTTTCCAAAAAATTTGGGTCATTTTCAATCGCGTACAAAGTGTCAGAATAAACATTTTTGCGAGCTTCTTGTTGTTCAAATATTAGAATTTTAGGCACCATTTTAGCCCACACTTTTCGCACGTTAAAATTGTCTTATAAAATTTGCCGTACACATTATTTATCAATACCTCCTGTTTAACCAATTGCACGAATACTTAATCGACGGTCAGACAGAATCAAATTACCGACGTTTTCGACATTTTCATCCTTTTTTGACGTTGAAGGGCGACCTGGCTGCAATTCATCTTCATCGTCTTTTCTGCCATTCTTAAAACGGTTAAACCATTCAAACACACGTTCCCGCGATAAAATTTCACTACCATACACTTCTTTCAGTAAATTATAAGTTTCAGTAGCAGTTTTTTTAAGATTAAAGTGAAATTTCACAATAATTCGTTGCTCTACTATTACACTAACCATTTTATCCGGCAAAACAAAAAAAACAACAATAACGCGAACGTAGGGTCTGACTAAATGGTGTTTACAGAAACAAGACTAGCTGCATACTAAAGAGAAAGTTTCACACTAAACAACTGTTGATTAGTGGAGGTTGACGCATGCCTCCTTGATCCGCAGCAGCGTCAGTCTCGTTATTTAATAGTCACACCTCGTATTATTTTTTCTTCCATTTATTTTGTTATATTTATAAAAAATAATTAAATAAATAAAAACATATAATATGACACTTACTATGGACCACCTTGATAATTGTCGTTAGGCATAAATGTACTTCTAACTACGTTGTCTGTATATAGATTGTCCACTACCCAACCCACGTGATATAATTTTACTTGTTGCCACGGATCTTGATAATATGAGTACACCTGTGTTGATTCACTGAAATTTTTAAAATATTTATTTTATTTATTCTCTTTATTTTAATTTTATAATGAAAAACATCGTATATCTTCTGGTATAAGGTAAGTTTGAAATGATTTTTTTTCAGTCCAATTAACTATTCAACTACTATATTAACCCTTCTGCTATAGGATGCAATCTCAGTTGCACAATACTTTCCTCTCGTATTATAAAATTAATATTGATAAAGTAATTGACTCACTGTTAGTTAGCCACACGTTTGTGTCCATTTATGTAGAATTATTGAATAAAAAATAAACACAAGGAGTCGCCTAATAAAAGTGATTAGAAAAGAAAGACTTAAATATTACGGACACCTATATAGAGAGAATGTTAACAGGTTGACAAAACACATTTTTAAGGTATTTAACAATACATTTAAGGTATTGGTTTAATGGTTTAAAGATATGAGGATAGGTATTGAGAAAACTTGAAAAATCGAGAAACTTTATGACCCGAACCAAATTCAGATAACTGAGTACGGACTTTAAGGGCTTCCGTGAGAAGCACAAGTAGAAAACCGGATGGACAGATGAAAGGAGAAAATCCTACAGTGAGCGATGCTGAGGAGTGTAATTGGCTGGCCATGTGATAAGAAACAGAACTATTTTTGTAGCCCTGGACATAGTGCAAATAATTTAACACTCCAACTACCTATTATGGGTACTAAACAAATTTTATGAATTAGCAAATGGCAAGTGGAGATCTCATTATCCTGAGTGCCTCTCATTGCATCAATTATTATAGTGTATAAGAAAAAATTAATATGGACAAACATTATTTACATTTTATGTAATGAAATACTTTTCAATCACTACAATTTTCATGTGTATTTAAATTCTATCGCACGAGGCTAAAGCAGGATAGCTGTCAGATGTCTAACTTCTGCATTGATTAAAATATTTATAGCTAATTCGTTTTCGTAATTTTCAAGTCTTCTCTGATATTTTATGTTAAAACCCCTTACCACGATCAAGACTATAGGAAGGTTGCAATAATGCTGTATTTCTGCATTCTTTGCAAACCATGGCGCCCTTGTTGTAGCCCGAATTACCTTATCTATTTTACGATATAAATTATAAATCAGAATCATGTTTACCGACGGAAATTTTCCACGCAAATTTGCAAAATAATTTTATTATTATTTTATTAGAAATATTTTTTAATTATATTAAATTGGATCAATATCTTGGTTATGAGCGACTCTTTGAGTCAGGGAACGGGGAGTTTGAGTTTTTGATAATTTTCCAGACGCTGGCCAGGAATCGAACCGAGCACTTTAACTTTGCAGCGTACAATGCTAACCAAGGGCCGTGGAGGCGGGCAATTTTGAATTAAAATTATTTTACGTTGAACATCGTTGATAAATTGGCTTCGGATCATTAATGTATTCTTCTGACGCTACAACTACAACTTCCGGTTAACCAATTTTGATGAAAATGTTCGTGTTAGGTTCTTTAATAAGTAGGTCAAACTAACTTATGTTCAAAGTTTTAACGTTTTACGATATTCCATTCTTGAAAAATTTGTTCACAGTCATACAATCAGACTATTCGGTAAAATAATGTTGTTTGGGTTCATCAGACCTGAAAACATCCTGCATTTTCGGTTAAAACTCGATTCAGAATAATTTACATGAAGATAATACTTTCCTTCTCTAAATTTCATGTATGGTAAGAGAAAGTAAAAAGTGGATAAAGGGATCATGATAACACATTATAAGCTAAATAAAAAGTAAAACACTGTAATTCCTTATCTAAATATTTGACGTGTCATAAGTAATGTATTTTGCTCTACGTGGGAATAAAAGATTATTTATGTATTTATTTATTCACAAAAGATCTCTAATTCACTGACTTTTCATATTCTAATTGGTTATACAGTAAGATGAAGAGAATGATTTAATTTGCAAATTGTGTAATCATATGGTATGTCTTGATGACGTATTCTCATAGTTTATTATTATTGTTTCATGTAGAATTCTAAATTAGGGTTTTGTCACTAACGATGTTAAAAAGTTAATTTAATTAATATTTTTTTCTCTGTTAAGACGATTCAACTAATCAAAGTTTCAAATTATATTTGACAGATTCATAAAATTTTATGAATTAATTATATAAATTTCAGATAAAATTTAATGAAGTTAAGTATATAATATTATCAACATTTTATGGTTAACAGATTTATCTACGTACATAAAAATAAAATTCTTTGACTGGCTAAGGTCGGTTTCGTACATGCGGTTCCGTTCGGTTCGGTTCCTTTAGGTTGCTACCGACAAGGAAGTATCAAACGTTGCTTCGGTTTCTATTCGGTAATTAAAAGAAGCCGTAGAGAATTGAATACTGCCTCGACATGAACCAGCTTAATCAGGTTGCGAACTCGTGTCCAACGAACAGAAAGCATTCAAAGTATTCACACATGTACAGTTTAGTTTCTGTTTTAACATGATAGCGAGTGGATCTCTTTAAAAATCTTCTTCTTCTTCTTCTTCTTCTTCTTCTTCTTCTTCTTCTTCTTCTTCTTCTTACTACTACCAAGGATTAGGCATAAGCCTGTTTCGAACTTACAAACCATCCTGTACTTCTACACAACCACGAAATATTACAACCCTTATATCTAAACTACTGTCATCTTCTTCAAGATCTTCCCACTTCCCTTCTTCCAACTGGAACGTATTGCGTCACTTTTAAGGGTATTCTCTCCTGTGGCATCCGTTCCAAATGTTGCCTCCATTGATTACGGTATTTCTTCACTGTTTAATTCAGGATAAAATACACCCAACTCAAATATAATTTTCTCGTTATGTACTAGATAACCCGCGAGCAGCCCTTCACCGTTGTTAAAAACCTCATTTCAGCTGCTTGGATCCTACTTTCTTGGCGTTTCATGGTAACCCATGACTCAGTTCCATAAAGAAGGACTGGGGCTGCCATTACCTTGTATAACTTCACTACTGTCTCTTTTCTAGCTCTATAACCTAGTGTTAATGGTACCACACACAGCTTGAATAGCATTAATTTATTTTATTTTCTGCATCCTTTAAAAACTATCTCTTATATTAATTTTCTAAAGTTGTTGTCGCAGTACTGGATAAAATGAATGATTTACCAACCATTGATATGGTTCGGGTAATTTATTAATTATACATTTTTAATCAACTGAATTAATATTTAAAAAACATATATAGTGCTCCCTTAGCTTGGAGAAATTGTGTAGAATGTTCTAAATTCCAGCCGTGAAGTGATGATAGGGTGTTCCCAATGATTCTAGTATTTTTCTTCTTTTTTGTATTCTTGTGTAGAGAAACAACGTGGCAACAACTTGACTTCTCGCCATTCATGACCATTATTTACTAGGTGATTGAGCCTGTATTTCTGAAGAAAACACAAAACCTAATATGAACCGTATAAGTAAAACGTTTTCGGTTGCAACCAAAAACAAACCGAACCGAATGGAACCGTATACGTGTGAAACAAGCCTAATTATTGAGTTCAATCAACCATAATGAGATCGCCGTTATTAGGCTACACGTCCAAGAATGTTGAAATTTGCTATGCAGATTTCATATGTTTTAATAAAGTATTTAAATCTAATTGGCTATGAGGAATTTAACTCTTTGGTGCAGCTAGAAAATGTAAACTTTAAAACTATAGGTTTCTCATCTTTAAATTTAACAAAAAAAAGTTTAGTTGCAGTCTACATTTAAAATTTAACCTGCTCAATGATCTAAACAGACCATTTGTGAATTAAGCTAATCAATCAATATTCAACATTTCACAATCTATTGAACACGTACCCTGATTACCTAATACAACAACTAAGAAGAAGAAGAAGAAGAAAACAAATAAAAAGACTAAAGAGAACGAGTTATTTTCTGCTAATAACGGGAATAAATTAAAAGTAAAACTATATACCACAACCGAAAGTGGTAATGTCAATAATGAGGATTTTATATTTCTTCAAAATTGTTTTTCACTAAATTCACCACTTGTATTTTCTAACAATGATATGAATACGTATTTTGAAAAACAAAAAAAAACTCTTAGATTGCATTTTATGCAAAACAATATTCACGTAAAAAGAAATGATGATAATTTAAAAACAATCTATAAGTTAATTACTTTTTATATAGCATTTCTTTAAAATTAAAACCAAATTTCCAAAATTACAGCTTTGAAATTCATCTAAACGTCAAAAAATATTGCATAAAACCAAAAGTCATGAAAATAGTTTTTAATAATTTTTCTGTCCGATGTTATTAAAAACAATTATCGTTTTCTTTTTAACTACCTACATTAAAATCGGTTCTTTCATTTCATAATTCATAACTTGAAAGTGGTCAATGTTAATGTATTCCACACCATTATGGTCCCGGTTTTGATTCCCAGTCAAGAAATTTTTCATTTTTTACATTTGCAGGGAAAATTTTTCATTTCCCTGCATTAGGTTTATGTGGATAACAGACGAACAGAAAACTCAGTTAAAACGTTAGCTGAATATTTTTTTTTGCTTATTTAACAATGCAAAGTTACTGGGAGATAACTGATCCGTATTATATGAACAGTAAATGTTTTTGAATATGATCGAAATTTGCGTGTAATATAATTTATTTCCATATGGAGGCTGATCTAGAATAAAATAAAATAATTTAAAAAATTTTGTAAAATTTGGTAAAATAATTTTGTACATGACTGTAGAGCTAAAAATAAGAAAAATTTCATATAACCATAAATGTCTGAAAATACTTCATTAGTAAGTTACAGCTAGCGAAAAATTTCGCTCCGATTTCAGCTTCCCTGGTAAATTACAGAATACTGAATGTTTGGGGGCGGCTTTTGGGGACATATATGGTAGAGTTATATGAAAACTCACCTAAAAAAATGAATAAAACCAGTCTGGAAACTGTAATAGCAGTTTTGAGAAAAAGGATGAAATATGGACAAAATCTTATTTAAAAAATACAGTTCTCTACGTTTCCTATCAGTATGAAAAGTATTTTTCATACAGAAAAAATGTTTATTTTTTAATGAGTTATTCGTACTGCATAAAAATCTATTTTATTTAACTTTTGTGTAGCCTACATTTAGTTTACATTTCTTACGTATTGTTTTCAGAATTAAATTCTCTACAATATTTTATTGGGGAAAATAATTTTTTCATTGCTTTAACAAAGTTATTTGGCATCAAACGTAGAAAAACTGTTTTCTAAGATTTTTACATATTTCATCCTTTTTCTCAAAAACTGATTACACTACAGCTTACATACTCGGTTTATTCGAGTTTTAGGTTACTTTCCATATAAATCCATTATATTTGTCCCAAAATGTAGCCCCCAAAAATTCACTATCAATGTATTTCATCAGAAAACTGAAATCGATGCGAAATTTTTCGCTACCTATAATTCGCTTATGAAGCGTTTGCGGACATTTAAGTCTGTATGACTGTTTTCTTATTTATTTTCTTCTTATTTTTAGCTCTAAAATCATATGCAAAATTATTTTACCATAATTTAGAAATACTTTGTATAATAAATGTATAGTACTATTTGTAAAAATTAGAAAATTTGTGAAATTCTCTAAACGTCCTATAATAAATTCATCTACAAAATAATTTACTTCAAAGATATGTCAATTTAAGTTCAATCAAACTTACGAGATGTCTCCCAACGCTGTTAATGTAATTATAATAGCGATTATAATCATTGTTTATTTCAGTATGATAAAAAAAACTTAACAAATCAGTATTGCTACTCCGTTATTTATTTGATACAATTAGGTTCAACACTTCATTGCCTTTATATGTTCTTTGAACAACTATTAACACCATAGCAGGCGTTAATATATTACAAAATTCATTCACCTACGTACAACCATGAAATTAGAATCATTTTAATAAACAAGATGGCGGTAACTGAATTTTTAATGACCTGTTTGAATCGCTACTTTTCGGTTAGTAATATTGTCAGTAATCTAACTTTTATATTCATTAGATAAATACATAAGTGAAGTTTTGATGCAATGAAGTATAAGACATAAAACAAATTCATTTAATTTAAATATGTTATAATCGACAATGTTAAGGTAAAATGATGTAACCCTGCCAGAGCCTTCGAAAGCGACGCCTATCGGCGATTGCTGCTTTGATAGGAGCTGGAAGTGATGACCTAGTGCGAGGCGGGCGTGGGTGCGAGTTCTGGGCAATGGAATCGGAAAGTATCGAAGTGAGGGAATCAAGATGGGACTCAAGCTCAGTTACAGTGGTAATAGTAGGGGGTTCAGGTGGAATTAGGGAGGCAACTGAGTCATAGAAGGAACGCCAGCAGACCTTCAGAGAAGGAGGCGGGACAGGGATACGAGCAGTCGAGGACGTGAAAGTAAACAGAACTGGATAGTGATCAGAATTCAATTCAGGTAATACATCGATGTCTGGGACGGAGGCAAGATCGAGAGAAATAGCGTAATCAAGGATATCAGGAAGTTGATAGGTGAATGGGGGCACCCTTGTCGGGGTATCAGGAACATGGAGCGCTAACGACAAAGGAGACTGCTCGAGGAAGGACAGGAGTTCAGTACCAGCAATGTTCGTTGTTCGGCAGCCGAGGTCCGTGTGTTTGCTGTTCCAATCGCCAGCTGCAAACACAGGTTGACGTTGGTCGAAGAGCATGGCAAGGGCTGCGGGGTGGAAATGGGCAGCAGATGGGGGGCGGTAAACTGAAATGAAAGTAACCAGACGTGAGAAGAGAGGCACCGTAACAGCGACATGTTCAATCGAAGGAATAGGGGTCACGTCAAGGAAGTTATGAACATGTCTCTTATGTATCAGAACAGCTACCCCTCCTGCCGGGACCACAGCGCCAGGTCGATCGGCACGATACACAATGTAGGGGGATAGGCGAAAGCGAGTAGTAGGTAAAAATTTAGTTTCCTGAAGAAGAGCAACGTCAACATCGTAATCTGTTAGTACTCGTAGTAGGTCGTTTCGTTGGCGAAGGATGCCATTACCATTCCATGACATAATGCGAAAACGCATTACAAAAGGAGGGAGGTCAGAGATGAGATAAGGATAGTGATAGCTTCAGAGGCGGAGCTAATAGATGTTAGTTGAGGAAGAACATTAGCCACCCAAGCTAGGAACTTAGGGGAGGTTAAGAACTGGACGATCGTAGAAAAATCGAATGCAGTGCTGTCCTTAGGAGGGACTTTTTTAGCCGGGAGTGGCGGAAACTCCCTTTCGGAGAAGACCGGCTTGGTCAGATCATTTTGATCTGTTCAACGGTGCCGCTGCTAGGTGTAAACTGCTACTCGATGGTCACCGGTGTAGTAAGTGGGAGGACTACCTTCATCGAGTAGCGGATGACGGAAGACCATGGGAGGCTACACGTCGTTTGTTGTCGACCCAGAGGAAGTCGCATCCTCTGATGACACCTAATGGTTTGACATATTCTCCGCAGGCGATTGCTGACACTTTCGCTTCGCATTTTGAACGACATTTTGTTGCCCCTCCGCCCGTTCATCATGACCAGGATGAACTCATTCATGATGAAGTCAACTCAACGCTCTCTGACCCTACGCCCTGTAACTTACAGCCCTTCACGGAGGATGATGTCACCTCTGTAATTTCCTCGATTAATCCGCGTAAGGCCCCTGGTCCTGATAATGTCTCTGGATACGCCATCCTGAATTCCCCGCCAGATCTAAAGCTTCATCTTTTGACAATTTTCAATGCAGTGTTGGCGCTGCAACATTTCCCCTCTTCGTGGAAGGTTTCCAAAGTCATTACTATTCTGAAACCCCACAAACGTCCGACTGATCCCGAAAGTTATAGACCAATTTCCCTTTTGCCGAACCTGTCAAAATTAATCGAAAGGCTTCTTCTCCCGCGCCTGCGACCTGTTGTTGAATCTGTTCTTCCCCCCGAGCAATTTGGTTTTCGTCAAGGACACTCCACAACTACCCAACTCCTCCGCATCGTCACGGCACTTTTGGATGCCAGAAATTCTTACTGTGACACGACGGCTGTACTGCTTGATTTTCGGGCTGCATTTGACCGCGTCTGGCATATGGGCCTCCTTTACAAACTGGCACAATTCTTTCCCCCCTCAACTGTCCGATTACTCCATTCCTATCTTACTGGAAGACAATTCCAAGTCTCTGTCACTATTCCTCAGTTCCACATGGCCATGTCCCCACTCACCCCTTCGTCCGCGGGTGTACCTCAGGGCTCGGTCCTTGGGCCCATCCTCTATCTTATGTACACCTTTGATTTTCCTGTCCGTGATTCAATCCAATTCGGACTGTTTGCCGATGATGCTATTCTGTACCGTCACGGCAGATGCCTCCGCCTCAATTGCCGCGCGCTTCAAACTCAGCTTCTAGACATCACTAGCTGGTGTCGTGTCTGGAGACTATCACTTAACCCCACAAAATGCGAAGCAATCCACTTTACACTAAAACGCAATGTTCCTCCGCCTCTACGATTGGAAGGGGAACTCCTCCCATGGCAGAACAGCGTGAAATATCTAGGGGTTGACCTAGATAAACGATTGACACTTCGACAGCACATTGACAGCAAGCTTAGCAAGGGTAGGGCCTTGTTCGCTTTACTCATCCCTTTGTTCCTCTCTCCTGCATACTCCTCAAAACTGAAACTTCTGATGTACTCCTCTATCCTACGTCCTTTCCTTTTGTCCGGGTCACCGGTATGGTGGCCCTTTCTCTCCAAGTCCAACAAAAGACGTACTTCAGCATACCAGAACAAAGTCCTCCGGTGCATCACACAGTTCCACTATCTTATATCCAATCGCATCATACACGAACACCTTCTCTTCCCTTCTATGGAGGACTTTATTTACAATACCTCGAAACGGCTACACGACGCTGGGAAAACTGACGGACCCCAGATCATTCAGGACTTGTACCGACGCCCACACCCACCTGAAGTCTCTATCCCATTACCATTCCACGACTTTATCTAAATTTTAGTATGACCCACTTAACAAAATTTAGAGTTGCCACATTTTTATTCTGCCCTGTATTCCTCTTATTTGCCCATGCCCCTCCTACTTGTATGACTCACTCCCCCCAGTTGGTAGTTGACCCCATGTTCCTATGCATAATCACTCCACTACGGTGAAAAGAGCCGCCATTTTAAATTAATAAACACTCAGAAGATAAAAAGGCCGGTGATTATGCCAAACTCTACCCTTTCCGTCTCCCCTGAAATCATAAACTAACCCCTACCTTAAATTATACCTTTAGTCCACGTTCAATAAAATGCATGCCTTCCCCTCACCAAGATAATAGGCCTCCCACAAAACTGGAAAAAGGCCACTGAAAAATAAAATAAAAGAGCCGCTCTTAAACCCACTTGTCCCTTAATTTAAATTTTCCACAAATAACTTCTAAAAATAAATTACCTCCTTTCAAGTCCCAGTTCCAATGTCCCACGAACCAGAATCCTATTTCCTATTTAAACTATAAAATTCCCCCTAAATTTCTTGAGGTTGCAATTATTCTGTTATATTGTTCCCCGAGCGACCAGGTGTTCCTTAACACGATGTCGCCATCATAGGGCTTCTTAGCCCTCTCAACCAGGATTCAGGATTCAGGATTCAGGATGTAACCCTCGAAAATTGGAAAACGGTTTTTTGTGTCGTTCAATTTTTTATATTTTAAGGTACATTGTAGTTAAATTTTGTAATCAGATTTGAATTACTAAATGACATAATAGCGTTCAAACATTTGGGTAACTTTCATAGAATATATTTCTGTGAGGGTGAAATGTTTTAAGCCTCAGTTCTATGGGGTACAATATTTTACTTCAATGAAAAATGATGACATCGCCACGCATGAGCCTCTTGTTTGTGGCTTAAAACCTTTTAATTCTTAGTTAAGTTAGTGGCGCTAACACTTGTTAGTTTGTAGGTTAAAGGACAGGCTAATGGTTGTTGTTTTTTGTCAGTGCTGTGGTACAATTGTGATAATTACGTGTAATGTCTAGCAAAAACAAAAAATGTTTTAGTAGTAGGGCAGAAATGATGTTAGATTTAGTTACTGCCAACGAAACTGTAAGTACAGATAATAATAATAATAATAATAATATTTATTTATTCCACTTTATACATATACAAAATTATATCTTATCTACTAGGAATAAATAACCACCAACTCAAGTAAACGGTGGTTATATATATATAAAAAAACCATATTACATAAAAACAAGTTTACAAATGAATTACAAATCAAATGAATTATGAAAATGCATTACAAATCAAATGTCGTCATCCATTACAAATGACAATTCAAATTGTAATAGTAATAAAGATGAACCCGATTCAATTACCAGATCTCTATAAGATATATAGAAGAACTTAAGATGAAGATATATAGAAGATTATAGAAGAACTTGATTCACAAACGAACAAAACCGCTGTAGACGCAAGTTGTGCACTTCAAAAAATTTTTTTTTTATACGATCTGCTCTCATAGAACAATGAGTAGATGTGTTGTAAGTATAAATCTTGAGTAAGTAATACCCCTTGGTATTACTCTATAAAATTTCCCATTTTGTTGAATTGATCTTGCCAGGAATGTAAAATAAATTACACAATCACATATTAAAATAAATCTGTAGGGTGTAGTCTGCATAGTCTTCTGTGTGTTCCACTGTTGTCTAGGAGATTGATGGCTTCTGGATTCTGATGATTTTCAAATCTTGTTTGGTAACTGGTGCAAAATTTCTGTATAGCTTCGTGTACCGTGGGAGTGTTCGTGTCTCTGTGCAATATAGTGTTGGATATGTACCAAGGTGAGTCCATGATGTTTCGAAGTATTTTTGACTGAAACCGTTGCATTATTTCAATGTTACTGTGACTTGCTGTGCCCCAGAGTTGTATCCCATATGTCCACACAGGTTTAAGTACAGTTTTATAAAGTAACAATTTGTTTTGTGCCGATAATTTGGATTTTCCATTAAGCATCCAATAGTAATAGTAAAATAGTAGTCTAAACAACTCAGTTTGTGTTGATAATAATATTATTATTTTGGAACAGGTAGTACACCACGAAGATGTAAATAATTTAGTTCTTTGTAATCAAAATACAAACTTCGACACACTTGTTTTAAATAATGACACAGAAGTAGGCTGCGATAAATTTATTATTTTAAATAGTGCTGACTTCTGTGATCAAAACAAAGATCAACATTTGTAAATATGCTTAAAGATATTGCTTATTTACATAATAATTTTCAAGATTCCGTGAACATGTTGTTGTTTAGGTCATCAGCCAAAAGGCTGGTTTGAACCTCTAGAGGTTTTACTAAGTAAAACGAGGAGTGAGGTGGTTTACCATTGCCTTCCTCACTGAGTGG
Source organism: Catonia carolina (assembly GCA_035578175.1). Classification (NCBI taxonomy): domain Eukaryota; kingdom Metazoa; phylum Arthropoda; class Insecta; order Hemiptera; family Achilidae; genus Catonia; species Catonia carolina. The sequence continues at coordinate 24,408,237 of JAQMRL010000009.1, forward strand.
AAAAGTACGCTTATCAGCATGCCAAGCCCTCTGAAAAGCACATATTTTCCACTCTGCAAATGACACCTTCACTTCATTCACCACAGGGTCTGGCTGTATAATGAAACTCAATACTTTCAAAGGAGATAACTCTGATTAGTGTCTTTTGCACCTCTACCTCTTCTGTTCTTAAATGATTCAGTCATTTAATTGGCTGACCATGTGATAAGAAACAGAACTATTTATTTTAGCCCTGCAATGAACAGATTGAGTGTAAAAAATTTGACACTCCACCTATCTGTTATGGGCAGATCCGTGAACATACCTAATAATAATTAAGATTCGACTTCTACTAAATGTGTCACTATTACCACCTCTATTTATACTACTACTACCAACATCTGCCCATAAAAATAGTTATTTTTCTTAACACGTGATCAGCCAATTAAATGACTGAATCATTTAAGAACAGAAGAGGTAGAGGTGTAAAAGACACTAACCAGAGTTATCTCCTCTGAAAGTAATGAATTTCATTATACAGCCAGACCCTGTGGTGAATGAAGTGAAGGTGTCATTTGCAGAGTGGAAAATATGTGTTTTTCAGAGGGCCCGGCATGCTGATAAGCGTACTTTTCCACTCGGTGAGGAAGGCAATGGTAAACCACCTCACTCCTCATTTTACTTAGTAAAACTCTACAGGCCTCAAACCAGCCTACAGGCTGATGACCTAAACAACACATTCTGTCTTGTATTGAGCAATATGAAAAAAACGAGTTTACACGAAGAAAGATTGCAGTAGACGAAGTCATTCTTTTTCATATTTTTCCCAAAAAATAATAATAAAAATAAAGTTTGAAAGCAATTTATTTTAAGCACCTTAGATATAAGTCATAGGACACTGGAATACATTTTTAATTGCCAAACTAAAATAAATACACAGAAACCTGACCAACGAGGCAGGAAGGAGCCTACGAACAAGACCCCCCCCCCAGGAAAAAAGAGTAGCTGTGGAACAATTCATTAAATCTTTACAGGCTGTACCGTCACATTATTGCCGCCAACGTTCAAATAAATTGTACCTTCCTGTTGAATTCAAAAACATAACTAATGTTTACAGAATTTACGTAGAAAATTATGAAATTTCAAATGTTGCTTCAGTTAAAGAACAGGTTTTTAAAGACATTTTAAATAAAGAATTCAATATTGCCATTCATTGCCCAAAGAATGATAAATGTTTGCTATTTCTAAACATAAAAATAACTCTGAACCTGAACCTGCTTATTTTAAACATTTACAAGAAAAAGATTTTTCAAGACAACAATTTGAAAATGATCAAACGCGTGGAAAAAATGATAATTCATTTCCTTGCGTATCATTTGATTTGCGAAAGGTATTAAATACTCCTAACGGACAAAGAAATGCTTTTGTACTACAGCCGAAAATATTCAGTGTACAATTTAACTGTGTAAGAGAGTGTAACAAGAGATTTGGGGCGAAAGTGATGGTAAAAGGGAGGGCAACGAAATTTGTAGTATTATTTACCATTATTTGCAATTGGTTGGTAGCAGAGAAACTGTTTGTGAAATATCTCTATTTTGTGACAGTTGCGCTGCCCAACAGAAAAACAAACAGTAATGGTGTATGCTGTATTACTTTTTTAAAAAAAGTAAAAATATTCTGTCGATCAGGATAAATTAGATAATCCTTGGACACACATACATGACCGTAGATTATGTACACGCCACTATAGTACAAAATTTAAAAAACAGTACAATCTAGGCACCATCAGAGTGGGTAACAGTTATAACAAATAGTAGAGTTTCTCCAAAACCATAATAATGTATAAAATTTTCACATAATTTATTTAAAAAATTGGAAAGATTACCAAACTTGTACTTTGCCAACTACAAAGACCAGAAGTGAGGAAGGAAATGTGTTAAAAAACAGAAAAATTTGTAGTCATTTAAAAGGGAAACAGCTGATATTTATAGGCTACTACATTTAATCAAACCACCTCAATATTATCACAACACTTGAAATTCAGTGTTTGGCAACGCCGGAACAGTCTTGACAACTACGAACCAAAACGTTTGTATATAAATCGGCTACCTATATCAGTTCAGAAATACAAGGATCTAACTAATTTATGTGTAAAAGGTGTAATTTCTAATCATTTTCATCAAGAATATAAACAGTTACCACAGAAAAATTATATCATAGACAGTTTACCAGAAACAGACGAAGAAGATGATCAATCAATGTAATTTTATTAATCAAAACAATTTAATCAATTGCTTTTTCATTTTTATTTCTAATATCATTAATTTTTTTATACTCGTAATCGAAAAATATTCTTAAATAGTTTTATAATTGTTTATCGTATTAATGTACAATTTTTGTTAGGCTAATTTCTGTTTGATTTCACTGATAATACATTTTTTTTTTGATCAAATATTTTTTAAATATTTTTTGTTTGTTTTGTATCTAGCAATCTTTAGTAATCATCGTATTGAAATTTTATTATTTTCATAATAATAAATTTAATATTTTCTATAAAAGTAATTAAAGAATTTTTACAATAAATCAATATCTTTTTATTGAATAAGCCACAAACCCTACAAGGTAGAAGGTTGTAACCCTCAAAATCAACTGGTTTATCAGGTTTTACAATACACTAAAACAAAAAATGTATTTTATTAGTAATGTATATAATATGAAAACAAAAATAATGTTTAACAGATATGACAGAGGAAGGGTAGCAATATTTATCTTCATTCATGAAATAAATAGTTTTTATCCTCTCCTGAAAATTTTCATTTTTGAGGGTTATCACGTTGTACCTTAACAGTGCCGATATGTAACATAATACCTTATTATAAATTTCTTATATTAAAAATCAAACAATAATTTTATACTTTATTAATGTTTTATACTTTATTTATTAATTTATTTTACTTTCTCTTGCCTATATGAATAGATAAGGTATATAGGAAGAAAAGTATTTTTTTATGTCGATTTTTAGAAATCGAGTTTTCACCGGTTCTACACGTTTTCAGACCCCCTGAACCCAAAAACCGTGTTTTTAGCGATTGGTTTGTGTGTGTGAACAAAATAAGAACGGAACATCGTACGAACTTGAAACTTAAGTTAGATACTACTACCGGACCGGATGCAAGCATATTCATCAAGATCGGTCCACCGAAGTAGTAGTTTATTCCTATCATTTTTCACTTTTTTGCGATTTTCTCAAAAACGGCTCCTACGATTTTTTTTAAAAATCGCCTTATTTACTACTTTTTTATGCTCTACAAGATAGGGTAGGCGCTATGTCTGCTGAAATTCTTGAATAGGCTGTTGTCTTGTAAAAAATTGTTTTTTTAAGATTACGACTTTAATATGTATTTCAACGCAAAAATGTATTATAAAAAGTTGTAGAGAATTTAAAATTCTACAAATTTTTTTTTTTTTTAATTCATTTATTTAACGTCGCATCAACTACAACGGTCATTAGCGACGACGTTGGGGTGTAACTATATACAACGGAGGATGAAATGATTTTTTGTAACGTATGAAAATACAAATTTTATTTCAAACTTTTTTTTGTATAACGCTTAGTTTAGCGGTAATTAGCCATTTTCTGTTTTTTTTCTCACGAAATCGTGTAAAAAAATCAATTTTTTAAAAGAATTCAGCCTTATTATGCATTTTAACAAAAGTGTATGTAATCAATAAAAATAAAATTAAAAGATCTACGACTTTTATATTTAAACGTTTTCTCTACAGAGCCTAGTTTTGCGTGAAAGAGTGATTTTCCGTATTTAAAGCCAAACAGGTTGGTTTTCATTTTGAATCTTTCACTCATGATTAAAATAAGATTATGTTTTACGAGGTTAGTTTTTTTGTTTATTTCTAATGTTAGGTTATATTATTAATTATTTACATTGACAAGAGAAAGTTCTGTGAAAGTTTCACACCAGATTTTTAAGTTTAAGTTAATCTAACGTGAAAAAAATATGCTTGAAACCGAAAAGAATTAAAATATTGTGACACTTCTCGCTAAGGTTCATTTTGGGATCTTGATGAAATAAATAATTTACACACTATAGTATAAAATTACAAGTAATTATTACATTATAAACTACAGTTAATGATGTTACTCTTAAATCTACAAACAAATTACAACTACTACAACTAAATTAATAATTACAATAAATAATAAACTAAACCATAATGAACTAGAAACTGCAGATGAAGGCGGAACTTAGTGACCTACTATCGGTTTCGTAATCATAGACACCCAAATTTGAACCCTTGCATCTCTAAAACTATGAGTCCGATTTTAACATCTTCTTCTTCTCCTCACTATCAAGGATTAGACATAAGCCTGTTTCGAACTCACAAACCATCCTGTACATCTATAGAACCCGTACATCTCGACTACTGTCAACTTCTTCAATGTCTTCCCACCTCCCTTCTTCCAACTAGAACATATTCCGTCACTTTTAAAGGTATTTTCTCCTCTAGCATCCGTTCCAAATGTTGCTTCCATTGATTCGGGCACTCCTCCACTTTTTCATTCAAGCTAAATACACCCAACTTGGATTTAATTTCCTCGTTATGTATTAGATCCAGCCTCGGTAGCCCTTCAATTTTCTTAAAAGCTTCATTTCAGCTACTTAGATTCTACTTTCTTAGCGTTTTGTGGTACTCACTTCCATAAAGAAGGACTGGGGCTGCCATTACCTTGTAGAAATTCACTACTGTCTCTGTTCTAGCTCTATTACCCAATGTCCTGTTAATTGTACCACAAATAGCTTAAAATTTATTTATTTTATTTTCGACATCCAAGTCCCTATCAAAGCTCACATCGCAGCCCAAACAGTTATAGTGAGACACTTTATCTAATAGTACATTGTCTAAAACAATCTTCGAACGAATGCGATACTTTACTCTGAATGCCATAACATTTGATTTAACAACCAAAACTCGTAAATTATACTTTTTACATAAATCATTTAAAACATAAATTGCTCTTTGATGCTCATCTTCACTCCCCTGTATGATCCACATGTCATCCGCAAATAGCAACATATTTCAACATATTTTACTTAAAAATTTAGCTCATTTTATTCTGCGTTGACCTATAATAGTCCTATATCTAACTTTTTTAAAAATTGCCATATCGAAGTCGGAAGACAAGAAGACTCGGTGTATTTGCTACCGCAAAAAGTTTCATGCGTTTAGAGACATGTAACTCTATAACTATTTGGCCGAAAAGTTTGAAATTTTAACAGAACATAAACAATTATGTTCTGCAGTGTGTACACTTATATTCTACAGTGTGTACGAAATTTCTAATTCGTACGTTATTTAAATTTTAATTTATTAACAATAATCTGAACCCTTGTATCGCGATAACCGCTCGATCGTTCGGCACGGGCAAACTATCGTTTTATTCAGCAGAAAAAATTTAGAACAAATAATATATTAATAACATGAAATATTAATTGGCCAAAGTTATTTTATTGTAAAGCATGTTATTTTGTTCGTATAAATTACGAAACATGGAAATCTACTAGGTATTTTCTAGCTACTTAAAAAGAAAATATGTGCCTGTTTCTTAGCGCATTTTTCACTTAGTCCATGTTTCAGAACTGCAGCACGATTAATTTTAAGAGAAACAATATGACGTTTTAGAATAGCGTTTCTGCATATTTTATAATTAATTTCACCCTTTTAGAACAACTTATAAAGGAATTACCGCGTTTTTTAAACAAATTATTATTTGCGTTCCCGATGGACGTAACGAGTTAGAACCAACGCTATATCCCTTTAATTAGCAGGGGAATACAATTGCACTGCAAATAACTGTTGTAAATGTAAAGGTTTTTTTTCAGGTGCATGGGAATTATTTAAAAAAATGCATTAAAAATGTGCGTTCGGCAGCGAATTGTTAACGTTTGTGTTACGCTGCAGAGGAGGGCTGTACAGTCTGGTTTTGAACTAAGTAGAAATATCACAAACAACCGAACAGAATAAAGTTATCCGAGTCCAAGTCTGAGTCCTGAAAGAAGTGAGCTTGCGCTCGGGATGACGACGTCGTAGCTAGGCTACCTTGTCGTTCGGACAATAGGATGAAAGGAACTTTTTTGGAATTTTTCTTTATTTCGAATTGAATCGGTGAGTGGAAAAAGGGTAATATTCCAAAATCCTTATTTTCAAGAAATTAAAAAAACAGTTTTGTGACTTTGTTTTTGGTTTAATGGTAAAATGTTCAATTGGTCATTTGTAGTACTATATTAAAGCTTTTTAATGGTGACTTTAGAATTTGTTTTACAATAATCATAGGATTGATTTTTGATTATTAATATGTTGACTATTCACCTTTTTCTAGATTTAGTACAAGTGAATGGGAAAAATTAAGTTGAAAAAACAATATAATGTGCCAATATGCCACAAAACTTTATTTTAATTTTAAAATAATTTACAGTTACATTTTGAAAATAATAACATAGAAACCAGTGATCCAACAGCTGTTCGCTATTGAATGGAAAAAGGGTAATATTCCTGGAGTTTATTCAGAAAAATATACATTCACAGGTTAAATAAACTAAATCGTTATAAAATAACTCTACTAAATTTTTAAAGTAGCTTAGCTGCTTTTAGATAAAAGGAATAATTCCCTTTTATCAACCAATACATGCGCCGAAGTAAACTTAACAAAACTGCTATCTTCGTTCAATTTTGCATTTTTTTGGAATATTACCCTTGTTCCACTCACCGATTCAATTACAAATGATTAATTGGGGGAAAGATGGGCTTGGAATCCCGATAACAGCGCGGACATTGCCTTGGGAAGGGAAGCTTTTTCTAGTCGGGAGTGTTCTTAAATAGTAGTAAATATTTGTAGGGAGTCTATAGACAATCGTGGAATGGCTGTTTAATCTTTACTTGTGGCGGGAGAGGTTCAGTGTAGATTTCTTTGACAGCTGGCTGTACAGAGCGTTGACCGGCGTCGTGAAGGACTCTTGAAGTTCGGTGTATGAACTCCTCCAGGGAGGTGGGTGAGGACGTAGTCGTGGACGGTTTTATTATTGATGAGGTAGTGGAGGTTGGAAATTTGTCTTACTATGCGGTTGTGAAGGGAGGAGAGTTTTCTTTTGTTGACGGAGGAGAGGACGGGCCACCAAACTGGTGCACTTTAAAGAAGGAAAGATCTGATCATAGCTTTGTAGATGAGGAGTTTAAGGGGAATTCTGAGAGAGAAGGAGCATAGTACGGGGGGGGGGGGGAGTTTATAGAGTAAGACTCTGCCTTATATGACTTGTTTTCTGTGACATGGGTGCGGAAAGTTAGACGTCTGTCGAAGGTGATTCCAAAGTATCTGACTGTAGTAGCCCAGGATAGGGCATGGCCTTCTATTCTGAGCCGTGGCGGTTGTTTCCTGTGTTGGGAGAAGTTTATGGCGGAGCATTTCTTTGGGTTGAGCGTTATCTTCCAGTCCGAGTGCGTTGAATTCCTTTGTATGGAAAGGTTAGCGCGTAGCACGTTGTATAGACTCCTTCCCATCACTACGCAATGTCACTGTTAGGTTTTATTACACACATAGAAGGGATAATTTTAGACTGCTCACACACACCGGCATACCGGGCCGGTTTGCTGGCCGTTGTAAACTATACTGGCAGCCGCCAATTGGGTAGTCTAGTCAACAGTCCCGGCAGCAAACTGGCTAGAAACCGGGCTAGTTCAGTGTGTAAAGCAATATTGACCCCAATGGTCGACTACAGAGCCGGCTTGCCGGCCCGGCAAGCAAATGTTATAATGTTGCTTAGAGGCATACCACCTTCCCGCTCTTGTTTAAAGAGCTTTATCTCAAAAAAAACCATTACGAATATTGTTGAACACTACACTAAATTAATGCCTATTCTTTCCTGTGTTGATTGGTTTGACTTTGATTATTTTATTTTAAAACTTGTCGGAGATGCAGCAATTTACGCATAAAGAGTACTCAGATTTTAGCCGATTTTTCATTAATATGGTTTTCAAACGTCCGTTACTCCGTCCAGGCTAAGTTAAAAGAACGGCGATTAAGTACGTTGAAGATCAGAGGTTTCTCTATATGAACATTATAAAATAGAAGTTTGATGTTCCATTTTAAAATGCCGGTCATTTTTCATAAAAAAGTGTATTTTGGCTTTACGTATAGATAGGAAAATGATTTTTGGACTGAACCATGCATTTTCACAACAGTATTATGTCAAGCTAAGCGTTTATTTTTACTTTCTCTTGCCTATATGAATGTATAGGAAGGAAAGTATTGTTTTCATGTCGATTTTTCAAAATCGACTTTCCACCGGATCTACACGTTTTCAGACCCCCTGAACTCAAAAAACATGTTTTTAACGATTGGTGTGTGTGTGTGTGTGTGTGCGCGTGTGTGTGTGTGTGCGTGCGCGCGCGCGCGCGCGCGTGTGTGTGTACAAAATATCTCAAGAACAGAACATCGTGCGAACTTGAAACTTGAAACTTAAGTTACATACCACTACCGAACCCGACACAAACATTTTCATCAAAGTCGGTCAAAGCCGAAAGTAGTAATTTTTCACTTTTTTGCAATTTCCTCAAAAACTGGTCCTACGATTTTTTTTTTAAAATCGCCTGGTTTACTCAATTTTTTATTCTTTACAAGATAGGGTAGGCGCCATGTTTGCTGAAATCCTTGGTGAGTCTATTTTTACGTAAAAATCTGTTTTTTTTAAGATTACGGACTGATTATTTTATGTAATATAGCGCAAGATTTTTTACAATAAAAACTGTAGAAAATTTAAAATTCTACAACTTTAATTTCAAACATTTTTTTGTATAACGCTTAGGTTAGCGGTAATTAGCAATTTTCTGTTTTTCTCTCACGAAAACGTGTGAAAAATCGATTTTTTTAAGATTTCGGCCTTAGTATGCTTTTTATGACAAATGTGTAGGCTATATAATTGAATTTATAGGCAATTAAAAGATCTACAACTTTTATTTAAAGCATTTTTCTCTACAGATCCTTGTTTAGCGTTAAAAAGTGATTTTCCGTATTTCAAAGCCAAAGTGAGGTCATTTTCATTTTGCGTGTTTCACTCATGATTAAAATAAGGTTATGTTTTTGAGGTTAGTTTTTTGTTTATTTCTAATGTTGTATTACTAATGTTAGGTTATATTGGTCATTATTTGCATTGGCAAGAGAAAGTTGTGTGAGTGTTTCACACCAGATTTTTTTAAATAAAAACATAGTTAAATAATTGAAAATGAGCTACGGAATGAGTTGCAGCCTAAAAAAACACAGAAGTTGTTTTTCTAAACGACTATAATATTGGAGCAGATACCGCTATAGAGCTCAGTTTCCTCTCAAAAAGTTTAGAGGCTAATAGAATTTTCGATTAACACCACATATCTATTTCTAATTTCAAATGCAAAATACGGCACATGGCACAATACTGCTGTAAAAATGGTTCAGTTCAAAAACCATTTCCCTATCTTTACGTGAAATCAAAATACAATTTTTCTTTTAAAAAAATGGCTGGTATTTTAAAATGGAGCATCAGAGTTCTATTTTATAATGTTCATATAGAGAAACTTATGATCTTTAACGTACTTAAACGCCGTTCTTGTATGAAAAGCCTGAACGGAGTAACGGACGTTTAAAAACCACATTAACGGAAAACCGGCTAAAATCTGAGTACTCTTTATGCGTAAATTGCTGCATCTCCGACAAGTTTAAAAATATAATAATCTATCTCAAACCAATCAACGCAGGAAAGAACAGGCTTTAATTTAGTGTAGTGTTCAAAAATATTTGTAAAGTTTTTTTTGAGATAAAGCTTTGCAAACAAATACGGACAGGTGAAATGGCATGCCTCTAAGCACATGCGACATCGCACGAGTTTTAAACAAACTGTTTTACACAAACTGTTGAGTACTTACGCACCACTCGTCATCTAACTAAAATATATTGGCTGTCCGTCTGATAAGGGTTGATAAAGGAATTACTTTATGGTTTAATGTATACCTGTTTTGTGTCAAATTTAATCTAGGTGGAACAAAGAAAAAATAGGACACCGAGTGTTTTATAACAAAACTTCTTTGATATAATTTTTTTATTTAGTTTACTTCATTAAGTAATAAAATATTATGTAACATTGATGAATTTTTAATAATCAATGCGATCAAATTCCAAATATCGAATGTGCAACTTTGTATTCCATGATTCATTATTCTATTATTATGTTTTTAGTTGGCTCTCTAGCTGAAATTCCATCTTCTTTAGTTCTGAAACACAATATAAAACAAATGGAATGTAAATTGATAATTGATTCAGTAACTGGGATCTAATGATTTTATACTAGAACGAATTAAAGACACCATGACAAATTTCAAAGTCTCCTTAGTCCAAAAAAAAAGATATTTACTCTCCCTTGCCTATCTTCTTCTTCTTTCAGTGCGCTATCCGTTTCGGATGTTGGCGACCAACATGGCAATTCTCACTTTGCTGACAGCAATACGGAAAAGTTCAGCAGATGTCTTTCCGGTCCATTCCCCGAGGTTGTGTAGCCAGGATATTCTTCTTCTTCCTGGTCTTCTCCTTCCATCTATTCTCCCTTGCACAATGAGCTGTATCAAAGAGTATCTGGACTCATTCCACATGACGTGTCCCAAATACTGAAGTTAACGGATCTTGATGGTGTTCAATATTTCTCTGGATTTCTTCGTCCGTCTCAGAGCTTCTTCATTTGTTACATGCTCTGTCCATGATATTTTAAGCATTCTCCGGTACAACCACAATTCAAAGGCTTCTATACGTTTAATCATACTCTTGTTCAATGTCCATGTCTCTGCTCCATACAGCAAAATAGAGAAGATGTAGCACCTCAAAAGTCTGATTTTCGTTTCAATGGTAAGATCATGGCTCCTGAAAACTCTGTTCATTTTATTGAAAGCAGCTGTTGCCCTTGCTATGCGATATTTAATCTCCAGTGCCATATCCCAATTTTCATTTATCATTGTTCCCAGGTACATTGTGTGTTTCACACGTTCTAATTGCTGGTTATTGACGAAAATTTTGGCATTGTCGTTTCTGTGCTTGGAGATCAACATGAACTTCGTTTTCTTACTGTTGATATCAAGGCCATATTTGCAACTTACTGTGGCTATTTTGCTCACTAGATGCTGTAGACCTTCTTCACTATCGGCAAGTACTATGGTGTCATCCGCATACCTTATATTGTTGATTCTCTCACCTTGAATTGGTATTCCATGCTCCTCTTCAGCATCCAATGCCTCTCTAAAAATCTGTTCCGAATAGCAGTTGAACAGCAATGTTGACAAGACACATCCCTGTCGGACTCCTCTTCTTATTCTTATCTCATCTGTTGTTTCGCCATCTACCCTCATTTTTGCTGTTTGGCCCCAGTACAAGTTTGCGATTATTCTCATGTCCTTTTCATCAGTACCAGTTTGTCTCATTATTTCAACCATTTTTTCATGTTGTACACGGTCGAAAGCCTTCTGGTAATCAATTAGGCAGCAATAAACATCACAGTTTACATCTCTGCATCTCTGGACCAAGACTTGCACAGCAAATAACGATTCTCTGGTTCCAACTGCATTGACAAAACCAAACTGATTCCGAGATATTTGCTCTTCACATCTCTTGTAAATTCTCCAATGAATTATTTTGAGGAAAACTTTTAAAAGATGGCTCATGAGACTAATGTTGCGGTGATCTTCGCATTGTTTGGCTCCAGGCTTTTTAGGAAGAGCAATGAATTCCGTGACCAACCAGTCATGTGGTATATTACCCGAAGAGTATATCTTGTTGAAGAGGTTTGTGATCTTCTGTAGTCCTTTTTCATTCAAAAGTTTGACAAACTCTACATGAATGTTGTCTGGCCCTGCTGCTTTGCCTTCTTTCATTCCATTAATTGCTGCTTGTACCTCCGATAGTAAGATGGTTGGCCCACTTCCTCCATTTATCGGTCCCATTGAATGCCTCCTATCATCTTCAAACAGCTTTTCAAGGTACGTTATCCAAGTATTTTTCTTCTCTGCAATATCCACCATGATTTCACCTTTCTGATTTAGAAGTTTCCCATGAATTTTTCTTTTTCCTTGCCCTGTTACTTCTCTGACCTTCCGGTGTACATTAAAATCATCATATTTGCTTTGATATCCTTCTATTTCCTGGCACTTTTCCTTGTGTTCATTTTCCTTTGCCTTTCTGATTTCTCTTCTGATGACCTTGTTTATTCTATTGTATTCCAAAGAATTTCCCTTATTTATCCTTCTTAGCTCCATCAGATCCAATATTTCCTGCGTTATCCATGTCCTTCTCTCCATTTTCTCTTCCCTCAAGTAAGTCCTCTTTACACCCTCTATTATCTCCTTTATTTCTGTTATTTGATCCTGAACGGGAGAGCTGTTGTTTATCTGTTCCATGGCTGTGTTCAGTTTTGTTTTAACATGATTCTTGATTTGTTGATCGTTCAGTAGTCTAAGGTTAATTCTGTTTGTTTCTTTTCTTTTTACCTTTTTTAGGACCACTCTGAACTGCCCAATTACTGAGACATGATCTGACTTCATGTCTGCTCCTGGAAATGTTCTCATATTTGTACAGCTATTTCTGAAACGTTTGTTGATCATAATGAAGTCAATCTGTTTCTTACTATTCTGCCAGGCTTGTCTTGTGGGGATTTCCAGGTGTACAAACGGCGTGCATGATGTTTGAACTGAGTGTTGAGTACCACCAGGCCATGCTGTTCAACAAAACTTTCAAGCATGTCTCCTCTGTCGTTCCTTTCTCCTAGACCATACACCCCAATGTGTTCTGTCTTTTGTCGAACTCCCAACTTTGCATTGAAATCTCCCATTATAATATTTGTATCCTGTTTGGGTAGTTTTCTGTATAATTGGGCAATATCCTCATAGAACTCTTCTGCTTCAGTGTCCTCTTTTTCTGCAGTGGGTGCATACGTCTGTATAAGGTTCAGGTTTACGGGTCGACCTTTGATTTGAATCAGCATAATTCGCTCTGAGAAAGGTAAAAAGTTGATTACACACTTTGCCATTGTTTTGTTCACTATCAGTCCTACCCCATTCTGATATGTATTGTCTTGAGTAGTATACCATGTAATCATCAACCTTGATTGATCCTGCTCCCGGCCACCTCATTTCACTGATGCCCATTATATTATCAACCTTCATTCTATTCATTTCTTTAATAACATTATGGATGTTTCCTTGTTGTGCCATAGCTTGACATTCCACGTTCCAATCTTAATTTTCTCTCTGACATGATGTTTCTCAGTACTGATGGCATCTCTCAAAACTGTCCCCCCCCCCCCCGGAGATCCGAATGGGGGACTTGAAACTCCGGAATTAAATTTAGCTGTGAGTGCTGCCATATTTGCTGATTAAACTAGGACACATCCATATTCAGGATCTTTAATGAGGTGCTGAGTCCAAATTTCTTCCTCATCCTTATGCCATTGACTACCTTCTGTAGTTCATCTGCCTTTGAAGCCTGTTCCCAAACTCCAGGGCAAAGGGGTGCCCTCTCTGTTAGCTCATCCGCCCAAAGCCGTTGGCCGCCAGAGTTGCTAGTTTTGGTCCACCCCGGCTATTTGATTTCACCGGTACCACCCATATCTGGGAGGCATTCCCCTATCCACCACCTGGGGAGGCGCCCGATGGAGGACTAGCAACCCCGCACGGGTCCCTTGCCTATATGAATATAAAATAGGAACGAAAGTTATTTTATTTATTATTTATTTGTTATTGCTAATCTATCCTATCTTATTTCCTAATACCCGCGTAGGTCTAGCCCGTGGCCGGGTATGAGTTGGTTTATTTTATTTATTCTACTATAATAATAGCTTTTTATATCTACACTAAATTTAAAATAAAAATAAAAAGAAATTAAATAAAATAAAAAAATAAAAAATAAAAATAAATAATTTAAATAAAAGAAAAAGAAACAAAAATTTACAAAAAACCACACAACAAAATTTCCTAACGTAAATACACAAAAAAGGATAATAGTATAAAAAATAGATTTAAAAAAAATAAAATGTCATGTAATGGCAAAGCATGAAGCAGACTTTCGATGACAATGTTAAAAAAAATTTTAGCTGACACAAGAGGAAGAGCAATTAATTTGAATTCATAGAACTAATTAAATCCTCAGACTGCCCTCTCCCTAAATTAATCAGCCAGTTCGTTACTTTTCTTTTGTATATTTAAGGAGTTAAATCAGTATTACCCATAGCCTCTGGTAAATTAAAGTATGTGATTGAGGCTATATAATGTGCTGCAGGGCTGTTAATAGTTTTATGCAATCTAGGGGCTTGATATACAATACGCGTTACAGCTCTGGTATGATAATTATGAGTCTGTTATTTTCTGTAGTACAGAAAGTGTATTAGAACTAATTTACAGAAAATAAGTTCCTTATGTAAAGTTGCCGAATGTCAAGTACCCGAAATCTACCGTATAATAAATCAGAAGGGAATTGTCTGTCACAATTTAAAGCGCTTTTGATGACAGCTTTCTGAGCCATTACGAGTGGTTCCAATGTCGAACGGAAGGCCCCAAGTATTGTGACAATATTGAAAAGGAAAGAGTACTCGAGAATTTTCAAGGAGGACCGAATTTTAAACTGTTAACGTAAATAATAAGAGAATGATCAATAGGTTTCGATGAAATAGGTATAAATGGTTGAATAGCACAGGTAGGCCTACCTTTTGTTAAATGACTATTGTAAAGAAGTCGGGTGGGTACTTATTTAGACAATTGGCATTTTTGTTACACCTTCTATTCAATCCTAATTTGTTTACAGTTAAGATTTATTCAGAAGCCGTAAGAAGATTTTTGTATTTTATTATTATATCGAAACTTTCTGTCATTCTCGAAATATCCATTGATCCACCTATAAAAGCGGAGCGAGTTATTCAGTGAGTAAGTTTACGTAATATTTAAGCTGTACATGATAAGAAAAGTGTTACCTGCTGAAATTTTTGGGGGGCCTGTGCTGTCATAGAATTTTTTTTTTATTTTTAAGATTACAACCTTATATGCATTCCAATGCAAAAGTGTACTTAATTAAAGGTGTCGAAAATTTGAAAATCTACAACTTTTATTGAAATTATTTTGTACAATGCTTAGTTTACCAGAAATTACTGATTTTCCGTATTTTTCAGTTTTATAGAAGTTGATTTTCATTTTACATTCTTTACTCATGAGTAAACATAAGTTAGCACTACATTGTTTATTATACACACTGGCATGATAAAATCATATGAGTGTTTCAAAACAGATTTTTAATATTTCTGATGTTTATTTGAAAAAAAAAATATTCTGTAATTTAACTACAAAATTAAAAACAACCAACCTTCTGGTTTAATTGCAATACGTCCATTTCTGGCATATGTCTGGTAGACACGACGAGGTACATTTGTGTTTTCTTTATCAGCAAACGATCTGTATTTAGTTTGTACATTTACTAATTTTGGCGTCATTACTCCTAGGAAAAATGCTACAATTCGCTATAAAACAAAACAAAAACTAATTTTTAGTAATAAAGTATGTGTGCATATTCATTTTTACTTTCTTTTACTTATATGAATATAATATAGGAAGAAAAGTATTGTTTTGATGTGGATTTATCAAAATCGACTTTTCACCGGATCTACACGTTTTCAGACCACTTGAACCCGAAAAACATGTTCTTAGCGATTGGTATGAGTGTGTGTGTGTGTGCGTGTGTGTACCCTAAATAGAATATCTCAAGAACGTAACATCGTACGAACTTGAAACTAGAAACTTAACTTAGATACCACTAGAGGACCCGACACGAACATTTTCATTAATATCGGTCAACCGAAAGTAGTAGTTCATTCGTTTCATTTTTCACTTTTTTGCGATTTTCTTAAAAATTGTTCCTACGAAATTTTTAAAAATTGCCTTGTTAACTAAATTTTTTATGCTTTACAAGAAAGAGGTGTCATGTCTGCTGAAATTCTTGAAGAAGCTGTTTTCACGTAAAAAATTAGTTTTTTAAGATTGCGGCTTTAATATACTATGCATTTTAGCGCAAAAAATTATATAATAAAAGTTGTAGATAATTTAAAATCCTACAACTTGTATTTAAAACATTTCGTTATAGTATAAAGCTTAGTTTAGCGGTAATCAGCGATTTTCTATTTTTTTCTCGAAAACGTGTAAAAAGATCGATTTTTTACGATTTTAACCTTAGCATGCATCGTACGACAAAAGTTTATGTAATCAATTTATAGAAAATTAAAAAATCAACAATTTATTCATAGACTTTTTCTCTACAGAGCCTAGTTTAGCGTAAAAGAGTGATTTTTCCGTATTTTAAAGCCAAACAGGTTGATTTTCATTTTAAATTTTTTACTCATGATTAAAATTAGGTTATGTGTATTGAAGTTAGTTTTTTTGTTTATTTCTAATGTTTTATTACTAATGCTAGTTTATATTGTTAACTATTTACATTGGCAAGAGAAAGTTGTGTGAGTGTTTCACACCAGATGTTTTTAAATATGTACAGTAGTTTAGTTGCGACTTGAAGCTTGAGAAGGGTAATGCTTCACTGTTCCGGGAAGTTAGTGAGTAAGGGAACGTTGCCTATCTCTTTCCAACTGGCTACGAATACATGACGCTACTACCAAATCTGAAAACATTTTTTTTTACCATAAGTCTATAATTCTGCCATTGAATTGAAATGAAATAACACTTCCGAACCCACTCAAAAGTTTAACAAACTGGACAAAATAATGTTATATGGACAACTGAGTCAACTGTGTTTACAACTAACTAGCTAGATAAAGATTTAAAGATAAACAAAATTGCAGCTACGTGACTTAGTATAAAGTTGTTTTGTTATAACGATAGCTATGACCTACGACAGAGAGGCAATATTGTTCACAGTGAAAACAAGTAGTCATCGAAAAATCTCTGGTTTACTGTGACACATTCCCTGTCATGTAACTTCTTAATTCGTGATTTGAACTAAATTTTGATAAATAATTAGTCTATGTTTGAATTCAGTTTAATAAGCACACAAATCATATTACATTTCTTTCTTTTGCAACTTTTAAAATAGAAAATATAATGTCATCGTGTAATGACGGTTTCTCAAGAATTGGAATAGATTAATGGCAGGCTGTGTGTAGCAAAGTAAAGAAGTTGAAAGTAAGTACTTGCACAGGAGTTTCTAGTAGACAATAAATCAAGATCAAGTTTCTAGTAGATCGTTTCGAAGTTAAAATTAAAGAAAGTAGTAGTGACGAATTAAGCGAAGACAGTGAAAATTATAAATTTTATGACTCTGTTGATACCTTCTTCCTTTATCTACATAATTTATTAACTCTTTAAAAAATGACTTTTGCATAAATCAAAAAATTCGTTGCACCGACTGTTCAGTATTACAATGGTTTCAAATACCGCGCGCCGTCGAATCTTCCAGAATAAATCCTTCCCGCGCGAATACATCCGTAATATTGATTCTGCATCGATTACTTCATCAATTAGTTCTACGCATGTGTGATCCTTGACCACGTGGCGCGCTCTCCGCCAATAGCAAAATTAGATTAATTTCCCGTGCTCTCTCCGCCATTGTTCCTTCTTCCCGAATCTCTCCTTCACTTCCAGTCAAACCATCTAGCGGTTCGGTCGTGTTTTAACGGACGCTCGCAGCCTCGAGAGCTGGCGTCACCTGCATTTAACGCGTTGGTTATACCAACTCCATGTCGCCGATAATATATTAATTACGGCCCCAAGCAACGAAGCTTTTCATTGTGAACGCGCTTACATTTGTGTAACGAACTATTCATGGTATTTATTCAATTAATTACCAGACTTTGTGCAATCTGTGCTATCTTGCGTCTCGAACTTGTAAACCGCTATCCTAACTGCAGTTATCCGAGTGTTAGCAGTGCTTTATGTGTATTCTTAACGTGCCTTTGTTTATTGTGTGAAATCTGTACAGATCTAGTCGAACATTTAGTGGTTTTTTACAACGGCGTCAATGAATTGCAGCATCCTGGGAAATCTACGCACTCAAAATCGAGTAAGTACTGTTAAACTCATTAATAATT
This sequence comes from Catonia carolina, assembly GCA_035578175.1. Taxonomy (NCBI): domain Eukaryota; kingdom Metazoa; phylum Arthropoda; class Insecta; order Hemiptera; family Achilidae; genus Catonia; species Catonia carolina. The sequence goes on from JAQMRL010000009.1 coordinate 24,426,371, forward strand.
GCAGTGTTATTCCCTGTATATGTTCCTGTCTATTTTCCACCCTTCCCTATTCCTTAACGAGCAAAGCGTTACGCCTAATGTGCGCGTCGAAGTCACATCGCGCCTTTTGTTTCCCGGTGGTATTCGATCCCACCACTTTAACGAATCAAGCAGATGTAGGAATCATTATACCATTTGATTACTGCATCGCACACCGGCTAAAAGATTATAAGTTTACTCTTAATATATGTATTAAGTTTAATAGCAGAATAACCGTTTGACATAATAATTTAAATTTGGTGCTGTTACATAGGGTAGTGTTACTAGTTTTCTTAAAGATTACTGACATAAGTAAACTACAACGTGTGACCCCTTGATAGCTCGGAGAATGTCGAAGCAGTATTCCAGTTCCCGCCAGGTGTTTTGTTACATGTGTTCTGTCACAGTACCCACAGCAGCTTGTATCCTAGCCTTCAGTTCGTTGACGTCAGCAACTGGTGTGGCGAAGACTCTGTCCTTGATATAGCCCCAGAAAAAAAAGTCAAGGGGAGTAATGTCTGGAGAGCGGGGTGGCCAGGGCGTCGGACCATCCCTTCCAAACCACCGATCCGGAAATGTTTCAACCAGGAAATTATGCACTATCAAAGCCCAGAAAGAGGGGGTGCTCCATCTTGCTGGAAAATTATCCATGGTTGATATTCTTCTAACTGTGGTGCAATGAACTGTTACGAAACATCTAAGTAAATGGTAGCGTTAATGTTGTTTTCCGTGAAGAAAAACGGCCCAAAAACCTTGTTATGCATGAGGCTGCACCAAACATTCACTTTTTCACTGTCTTGATGTAACTGTACAGTAGCATATGGATTCTGTGATCCCCATATACGGACATTAGGCCTATTTACCATTCCACTGACATGAAAGGTGGATTCATCGGTAAAGCATAAAAGTGATTTAAGTAATTGTTAGCGCCATCAATCCTGTTGAGAATCTCTGTTGCAAAATCTGCACGTCTCAGTAAATCACTCGGTTGCAAGTCCTACATGATTTGCACTTTATAAGCATGCAACCTAAGCCTTTTATGAAGAATTTTCACCACACTTGCTTGCTGTATTTGAAGTTCACGAGTTGATTTAGACGGACTCCGTTGAAACGATTGCCGAACACGATCAACAGTTGCTTCACTCACACTAGGCCTGCCACTTCTAGGAAGATCTTCAGCGCTGCCTGTTTCTTTAAACCTTTCATACCATCGCTTTATTGATTTAACATCAGGAGGGCTGCGTCCGTAAGAAGCCCGAAAATTACGCTGAACACTGATGGGCGGTTTCGTTTCGTGAAACCAAAGCACACATTGCGCTTTCTCCTGCTTTTACGCCATTTCACCAGCAACTAACGTGAACTAACAGACCGCGTCATTGTTGAGGAGCACTAGCGCCATCTGTTGGTCACAAAAACTACTAACAATAACCTATGTACAGCGCCAGATTTAAATTATGTCAAACGGTTATTTTGTAATAAAGTTTTATAATCAGGGCAAGACTTTATGCTCACCCTGTAATACGATATAGGAATAATATATGTAGATGTATTGTACGGAGAACCGTGTTGCCAATTATGAAAAGAATGTACAGAAACACTCTCTTAGGCACGCAGTAGTTACCAGAGCGTGCGCGCTCGAGCGCGCACAGCCATAGCTACCGTTTCGCCAAACGTACTGTATGATTGTGTTCAACTTGAATAAGCGATAAACTGTTGGCTTGGCTTGTTTATTTTTTTTAAATCAACAAGTCTTACACCACTGACAACGAAATACAGAACCGTACTCGTATATTTGTAATTATTCATTGTTTACTTATTCTGTCATCTACCAGCCAACATTCAAAGACGGAGGAAGTGAAGCAGGGATCTCCTGTTTTATAAATGGTTATATGTTATTTACAAATAAATAAATTAGTCGATGATTTAGTAAGAAATAACTACATAAAATGTCAGAGACCTGTCAGTGAATGGTGCTCACCATGCACGTCACTCATGTCATTTCATTTACTCTTTTACCCACCATAATATTCATTGGTTGGTTATTTTGTAACAGTTGTGAATTTCATTAACAAAATTATTAAAAAAAATCTTATTCTGTTTTAAACCCACCGGGTTAGTCTAGAGGTAAAGTCGTCGTCAAAATCAGCTGTTTAACAGCTGATTTTTGGAGACGAAGGTTTCTGGTTCAAATCCTAGTAAAGGTAGTTACTTTTATACGGATTTGAACAGTAGACAGTGGTCACCGGTGTACTTTGATGGTTGGGGTTCAATTAACCATACTCTCTCAGGAATGGTCGGCCTGGGTCTTTACAAGACTACACCTCATTTACACGTCATACACATCATCCTCATCTCATTGGGTCATGGGGTTGCTTATTGTTCTGAATTGAACATATTGCAACGTACACAAATTATAAATAAAACAAAACAAAAAATTCTGTTTAAAGCAGTTCTATAAAAGCCCGAAATGTTTTCAGTTTTCATTTACCGCAGCAGTTGCTTGAACAGCGCCTGTGGCAGAAATGCCCCAGCGGACAATCTTTACCTTTATAAACAGACTACCATGAAGAATTATATGTGAAGGGGGCAAGCATTAGGTCTTAACGTCTCGAATCAACATAAAATTTCTTGTTAAACTTAAATAAGCCACAGAAATTTGAATCTGTGAAAAATTTGGATTTTTATCTACCACCATGAAAGTAAACCCCAGTCGATGATTTTTCAGAATCCTAGAGGCGAAAAAAGTCGCATATCAAAGTAAAATATTAAGCAATGTTGCTTATCTTCTTCGATTTCAAAGAAATTATAATTGAGTGTGTAAATTGTTAACACTACTACAATGAGTTACTAAAAAGACGTTGTGAAAACATTACAAAAAAGGGTAGATTTGTGGAATTACGGAAAGGTATTTTCATATATTTATTTCTTTTCTAATGTTGGAGAAGCGTGGACAAAAGTTGCGCATGAAATTCGGTAAATCCATTATGGTGATGTTTGACCACCCTACCCCTTTTTTCTCCAGCCCTTGATTCAAATGTTTCAAGATAGCAAAGGGTGCCCGTGGCGCTTCCTATCGGTAGCTATATTTAGTTCATCAATTCCCCGCTAGAGAATGCGATGCTTTTACTTTTTTGTTAATTAATAAAAACTAATTAACAAATAAAACTTTAATTGTTACGAAAACCTTTTCTTCATCTTGAAGATGTTATATCCAAAATTTGTTGGGTCTTAGTCCAGGCATATGGATTTGTATGAACACTTAAAACGACTTGATTTTATATAGATAAATTAGCCGTTTATAGCCTGAAATGTGTTTCGAATTCCGGAGATCTGTCCCCTAAAATATGGTTATCTGTTCATGACAATGTTACGTGCTGTAGTATCTATAAAAACATATTTACTATACATACCGAGGGATTGTCGCTATGAGGCTGTTCAAAGCACAAATAAAATTGATGCCCGGTATTTATAGCTGATATTGGAATTGACAGTAATTTATAGCTTGGATCAAGTGAAACTTCTAAATCAAGGAGAGCTTTTTGTATATCGTATGGAATTAAATAATATTTAGGACGAAGTTTCGTAAACCTACATCTGAACAAAATAAGCAGAATTAGTACAACAAAAATACAAATTTTGTTAATTAAGAAATTGTTAAAAGCACTGTTTAGCACTTTATTTTTGTATTCATTCATTCTGATTGCTTAGAGATATTTCGTAAGATTTTCTTGAACAATTATATATTTATAAATGATGGTAGTACCCCTTTAACTTTAAGCTCACGTATAAAACGGTTTCATCCTTTAAGAGGAGTCGAAAGGGTATTTTAGAAAAAATCAATTTTTGCAGAAAAAATATATTATATTACCCAGAATTTTCTCTTTAAAATTATGTGAAATTTACAAAATCTGATTGAGAAAACTATGTAATAAAATTATTTCATGTGACTATATCAATTAAGATATACACACACTGGTATTTCCGTAACTTTTTTCTTGCATTTCTTGTAAAAGATAAAGGTTCAGTAGGTAAAATTTGTTTTCCTTAGGTTAGGAACAAGTGTATTAGGGCTAGGAATTTTAAAAAAACTAATACTGAATGTAAGTAGTGAAAAATATGGAACTATCACCTAATCTGAGTGCAAGTTCTCCTAGATCCATTCAACAAAACACATTACCTTACTTTGAGGCAATTCACTGAAAATTGGTTATTTTCAAATTCAATTTTTCTTTTTGGGGCTTTGGTGAGAGATAGAGATATGAAACTTTGCAGACTAGTGTTTCTTTTAATAGTTTAAAAAGTGATGTACAGGTTTTAAATTTTTTTTGTACTTTCAGAATTATTCTCAAACATGTCCATCAAACGGATTGAAAATTTTTTTAAAAGTTTGAAAATTTCTAACAAAAGATGTATTGAAAATTATAAAAAATCCTTCCAACAAATTGTAAGAATGTGTAATCTTGGAAATAAATAAAAACCTGCAAAGTCCAATCGGTGACCAAAACATTAAAAAGGAACATCAAATATGCCAAATTTAACATTGCAGGTATAGGCTCTTCCGACTCCCCTTAAACGTTGTTTCCCAAAAGTAAAAAACAAATAGAAATTTTTGTACATTTTCCCACCAAATAAGCCATTGTTCTCGGTTAAAACTTCAAATTCCAAGCTATACTCAAATGTTCTTTGTGGCAATTTTTAAAATTCTCATCAGATTCACTCATTTTTCTTTGTTCGCCTGTCCTTCCTTCACACCCAAATGTCAGAAACTACAAATGATACCAACAAACCGTTTCCAGATTCGTTATCTACGCAAAACGTTAGTGGGCCTCAATTGGGTTTGAAGTTCCGGTTTTGACAGGAAGTGGCAAGCACGTTACCAACAACCCCAATGCGGCCGGCTCCCGGGTTGATCTAGTAGTAAAATTTCCACTGCGGTCACCTGTTTAACAGCTGGTTTTCGGAGACGAAGGTTTTGTAGTTTCTAGTTCAAGTTCTTGTTGTTTTTAGTTGTTCAAATTCTAGTTAAGGTAGTTACTTTATACCGATCCTAGGCTAGACCTAGATACTAGACTGTGGCTAACGGTGTATTTTTATGGTTGAAGTTCAATGAATTGTACACTATCAGAAATTATCGGCCGTAGTCTCTACAAGTCTACACCTCATTTACTTGTCATAAATATAAAATAACTTAATGAAAAATACTTACGTTACCAAAATTTTTGTACCGTTTGTTATAAGTTCTTTAAAAACGGATACATTTGAAATTTTATTCCGGTGCCACTTTCTACTGTAAATATATAATACAAAATTTATAAATATACGTTAAACTTTAAAGAAACGAGTTCTTGAACATTTTTTTTAACAAGAGATGTATAATAATTAAAGAAACAAATTGATGGAAAGAAAACCGATTTATTCAATGAAAATAAAAGTCCTAATACATTTCCAACATACAATTCGGCGTCGTTTACAATGAATGCGACATAAGGGGAAAAATACGAAGTAATTTTTCTGCCCGTGCGTCATTGCATCATCACATTCTCACTACTGTCGATTTCTCTATTATACATACCCAGAGTTTGGAGCCTCGTTTCTTCAAAAGGGCTCGTTCAATTTTAACGTACTATGCACCAAAATTTAGCTAATTTTAATCTGCTTTGTTACGTGTCAGTTTAATATTTTAAGCGTTTTTGTTATATTCCGATATTAGGATGAGAAGAAAAAAGAGCCGGTTCTTTTGTTGCAGCAACACATTGGATGCATTTAGAGGCTTATAACTCAAAAACCGCTAGACCAATTTGTTTGAGATTTTATCGAAATACAAACTTGTATATTGTTATTTTACGTACGAAATTTCAAATTTGTAGCTTATTTATATTTTGAGTTATTAATAAAATTCTGAACCCCCTGTTAACTCCATAACCACTCATTAATTCGGCAATTTCAAAAAACCATTGTATATAGTATAAAAAAATGAATACAAATTCATTAATGTTATGGAACAGCAATTGACCAGTTATTCGGTAGAATTTTTTAGATATTTAAATAATAGTTGATACTGCAGGGGTGGAAGAAGCTTAACCATTTTACCACGTCATTTAATTGGTTGTATTATTTTCTCTTCCTGAAGTCGCCTTCCAGCGTAACATACAACTAGTAGTTATTGACTATTTTAAGTAAATAATGAATATGAGGAAAATTTGAGATTGAAATCATTTTAGAACTCTTAAACGGGTAACTGTTTTTGTCTCTCATTAAATTGTACAATTTCTTTGAAAATGGCGTACCATTTGAAAGTAATGTCTCCCAAACTATACCTTTTATAATTATAGGCCAGGCAGTCTCAAAAGTGGTTAATCGTGTAACGGAACTCTTTGTTAACAAGTCACCCTAGCAGTGATTCTCAGCCGCAACCAGTTCGCCGCAACCGAAAAATTTAAAACAATGCCATCTGCCGGAAAAGTCATGATTACAGTTTTCTGGGATTGTGATCGTATCGTTCATATAAACTTTTTGGAACGCGGCTGTACTGTCAACCCTGACCAAAACTTTGCTACCCTACCAAATCTGAAGCGACACCTGCGTAGTTTTCGTCTAGACAAAGAACCAATTTTGCATCATGACAACGCTTACACAAGGACAACGCCCTTACACAAGTCTGAAGCCGCGTACAGCACTAGAGAAGGGTTTCAAAACCTTTTACCTCATCCACTTTATAGCCAGATCTTGCGCTCTGTGACTTTTATTTCTCTTTCCGAAGTTTGAGTAACATCTCAAGGCCATGCGTTTCTCTTACGATACAGAGATGTTAGCGGAGGTGAGGAGATGGTGCCGTACGAAAACTTCAGACTTCTTCCGTGTCAGACTTTTCCAAACCGTAGTACGTTGGCGTAAATGTGTCATTGTTAACGGCGATTATGCGGAAAAGTGATTATATAATGAAAAGGGGACAGTTTAATCTGTCATTTAACACTAATATGTAAACAATATATTCATGAATAATAAAGTTATGTATATATGGAGGCATTACTTTTCAAAACACCCTCGTATATTATTTTTAATTCCTATGCACAGAGCTTCCAAAGAGCTTATTCAAAGAAAATTTGCTATTGTTAATATTATACTTACTCGTACTCATCTTGACTCAATACTTTTTGTACGACTTCAGGAGCTTTAATACTAAAAAAAATTCAAACTGCAGATAAAATAGTAATAATAATAAAAAACAAAATTTATTATTACGGAAGCAATCGAAATATAACTAAACCAAGCAACATTTTTATGGGTAGTTACTGTATATGAACTAATTATGTAGAGTGATGGTACAACTACAGTTCAGCTGAGGTGCTAGATATTTAAGTATAGTATCTATCGTTTTGTAAATGCATGTACGAGTTTGGGCAATAGAATAACCGGACTGTGGCTACCAAATATTTGATTGATTACGAGTTATAATGCAAAGTTTATCCCTTTCAATTTACTCTCTTTCTTGATCTCTACAACGCTCCACACGAATTACCCATTGTTGCAAACAGTACTGGACGTCCGCTTCTGTCAGCGTGTTGAGAACCTCCGTCATATTTGCTTTCATTGCTTCCACACTGTCAAATATTTTCCCCTAAATCTCCAGTTTTACCGTAGAAAATAAAAAAAAGCACAGAAGGCTAGGTCGGGCGAGTACGGTGGGTGTTACAACACGGTGATGCCTTATTTTGCAAAAAATACCTTCCAAAAACACCTTCGTGAAACATCCAGGAAATGCTTTTCTACTAATCGGGTCTTCACATTGGCACTCGTTCACGAAGGGTAGTGAGAACCTCGACGTAATGATGTTTAATGACTGTCTGATCATTGGGATGGTTAGACAGTCAATTTAATTGGTCAGACACTCAATTTAATTGAGTGCCTGTTGATGCTTCTCCGACCCTGACCTCGATGGGCAAGGTTGTATGTCGCTCAGTCTCACTGCAGCAATCTACCCTTTGACTCCTTGCGCTAGCACCTCGTCGAAAAAGCAGTCTTCAGATGGAGCAACGAGTTCACCTGAACTTTCTTATGAAGCTGGAAAAACCCACTACAAAAGTTCATGTCATATTAAAAGAGTGTAGGGAGTGAAATTTTCACAAGTTTTTGAGTGGTTTAAAAGGTTTAAAAAGGGACGGGAACGACCGAAGACAACCAACGCCCTGGTAAACCCTCCATATCAAAAACGGACCGATAAGTGTGGAATATTCTACGTTCGCAGAGTCCGTTTTTATCGTTCATATCGGCCCATTTTTGATGTGGAGGGTTTACCAGGGCGTGGGTTGTCTTCGGTCGTTTCCCGTCCCTTTTTAAACCTTTTAAAGCACTCAAAAACTTGTGCAAATTTCAGTTCTCAACACTTCCTTTAACATGAACTTCTGTCATGGCATGAACTTCTGTAGCGGGTTTTTCCAGCTTCATAAGGAACTTCAGGTTAACTCGTTGCTCCATATGAAGACTGCATTTTATCGACGAGACGCTAGCGCAAGGATTCGAACGGGAGATTGCTGCAGCGAGACTGAGCGACATACAACCATGCCCATCGAGCTCAGGGTCGGAAAAGCATCAACAGGCAAAGACTTGTTACAACCTACCGCAGCGAGCTCACCATTTACCGATAGCAGCACCAATCTGGTTACTTAATTGCCACACCTCGTAGGTTTTATACGAGTAGTATGAATGAGTACCGATTGTACACTGCTGTCATATTACAGCTCAGCAGCACAGTTTCGTTCTGATGCGAGGGTGATACAGTATTTACCGCAAACCAACACGCCAGTCATTTTTATGAAACAAATTTTAATTTCTTAGAATATTCCTTTCCATGGCTCTCAAAACACCATAAACCTACTCCTTCCTGGGTCACCTTTACTTTCTCCGTTTAGTTGGAACCTAAAAAATTGGTTATGACAACCTGTCTTTCATTCTTTGTTCGTGAACGTACTTGATAAATTGTCTTTCTTCAATTTTGTCAATCAATTTCTTTTCATTCCTAACTGAATCTAATACAATCAAATAACAACTTCTTCAGAAACTTTTGTAATTGTTGTTATTACGCGTTGATCCATCAGATTCTCCTTCTGATTTTAATTTTTTTGTATTCACAAAAACGGTACTTATTATAAGAAGCAGATGTATGTTTTCATAATTTTTTATCAGTAATGAACTTAGCTAAATGGAATTTTTTTTGGGAGCGTGTTTTGACATTTACAGTTTGTTGTTGTTGTTTAGGTCATCAGCCGAAAGGCTGGTTTGAACCTGTAGAGGTTTTACTAAGTAAAACGAGGAGTGAGGTGGTTTACCATTGCCTTCCTCACCGAGTGAAAAAGTACGCTTATCAGCATGCCGGGCCCTCTGAAAAGCACATATTTTCCACTCTGCAAACGACACCTTCACTTCATTCACCACAGGGTCTGGCTGTATAATGAAATTCATTACTTTCAGAGGAGATAACTCTGATTAGTGTCTTTTACACCTCTACCTCTTCTGTTCTTAAATGATTCAGCCATTTAATTGGCTGACCATGTGTTAAGAAACAGAACTATTTTAGCCCTGCAACGAACAGATTGAGTGTAAAAAATTTGACACACCACCTGTCTGTTATGGGCAGATTTACAGTTTAACAGTAGAATCAAATACGGAGCGACGCAGAAGGGTTAAATACGTATTGGCACTTTCTCTCCCTGATTATAACACAATTCCAATCAGAAATTATAATATAATTTCTTATATTATTACTTCAAGAGCATCTATCATTAAACTTTTAATTATCACTGAAGCATAAAAATAAAAAATACCCGTACGTATGAATTTTTTATACTTACCAACCAATTACTTTATGTTTAACAACTTCAACAATTTTTATTTCTCTGTAAATAATTTATTGCCAAACAAAATATTAAATACCACGTATATATTTTTATAAATTATAGAAATGAGTATAAATTGGTAGAATTTTCGATTAACAACAGATTTCAATGAAGAAATATAATCAGAAACAAAATATTCTTTTCGTTTTTCCGGTTATAAGAAAAGTTCCAAATAGACGGCTTGATGATTAGTTGTTTTTACTTTCTCTTGCCTATAGGAAGGAAAGTATTGTTTTCATGTCGATTTTTCGAAATCGAGTTTTCACCGAATCTACACGTTCTCAGACCCACTGAACCCAAAAAACATGCTTTTAGCGATTGGTCTGTGTGTGTGTCTGTGTGTCTGTGTGTGAACAGAATATCTCAAGAACGGAACATCGTACAAACTTGAAACTTAAGTTTCATACTACTACCGCACCCGACACGAACATTTTAATCAAAATCGGTCAACCAGAAGTTGTAGTTTATTCGTGTAATTTTTCACTTTTTTGCGATTTTCTCAAAAACTGGTCCAACGATTTTTTTTTTGTAAATCGCCTGGTTTTCTAATTGTTTTATTTTCTACTAGATAGGATAGGCGCCATGTATACTGAAATTCATGGTGAGGCAGTTTTCACGGAAAAAATAGTTTTTTAAGATTACGGCTTTAACATGCATTTTAGCGCAAAAATTTTTATAATAAAAATTGTAGAAAATTTAAAAATCTACAACTTTTGTTTCAAATATTTTTTTGTATAACGCTTACCGTAGTTCAGCGGTATTTACGATTTTCTGGTTTTTTCTCACGAAATCGTGTAAAAAATTAATTTTTTTAAAATTTTAGCCTTATTATGCATTATATGACAAAAAATTATAATAAAATTTTTAGGAAGTTAAAAGATCTACAACCTTTTTTTAAAGCATTTCTCTCTAAAGAGTCTAGTTTAGCGTGAAAAAGTGATTTTCCGTATTTTTAAGCTAAACTGAGGTTGATTTTTACTTTACGTTTTCCACTTGTCACCGCCACCCCTTCTAATTAATCATTTACGGTGTTGCCGGCTTCAATACTGCTTCCGGCCTTTGTCGGTGCGGTAGGCCCTTTGACGGCATAGCGAAAAACCTTTCGGCTCCCCACCGACAGAGGCCTTTGTCATCAAGGCGAAGCCAGAAGCCGCTCTCTACCACAGCGCTCTCGGCAGCTATATAAAGAGCGCTGCACTGAGGCGAGCGATTCAATTCCGATCAAACACCGAGGGATTCACTTCCAATCATGACAGAAGTAGACGAGCCCAACCGAGACCGGACGCACCATCCCTCGTCTACGCTACCGGTGGCGGACGCTACATTCCTGCACCGGTCAGCCTTCGCCGGCCCGGAGAGAGCCGCCTCGGCCGCGCTATCGACAGGCGGCCTACGCCGACCCGACACTGCGGGGCTCTGGGGGCCACCACTGTCACGCTGCAGTGGGGACCCAACTGCCGCTGAGAGAAGGCTAGGCCTGAACCCGGTAGCCGAGCCGTCATTCTTCGGGCTCCACTTCCACCACGCCGGCTCGCCGCTTCCGATCCAAACAACGACAAGACGTCCACCACGGCACACGGCTGCCGGACCCCAGCGAGGACTAATCGACGACCCCGCAAAAGAGAAGATGATGCTTCCGTTCGCCGACCCGCTGACGCGAACGATGCCCACAGCGGTCCCTCGATCGAGCCTTACGCCCACCGGACCCGACGAAGCAGCCATCGACGCACTACTGCGAGGGAAGAAGATGATGTCTCCGCTGGACGATGACACGCCGTGTCGCCCAGCTCCTCGACCGCCACGATGACTACGACCGACGCTTCCTATCAAGACGACCACCGCTTAAACGGCCCTTTTCAGGGCCACTAAACAAATAAAGTTTGTCACTTAATGTCGCCATCCGGTGACACACTCATGATTAAAATAAGATTAGGTTTTTGAAGTTAGTTTTTTTGTTTATTTCTAATGTTTTATTAATAATGTTAGGTTATTTTGTTAATTATTTGCATTGGCAAGAGAAAGTTGTGTGAGTGTTTCACACCAGATTTTTACTAGTATTTTACATTATAAATGTGTATACTTACGAAGAAGGATATGGTTTAGGTGTATCTGAACTAGCTTCTGGTGCTGGACCAGCTACCGGTGCTGTACTAGATGTCGGTTCTGCCGGTTTATAATCAATGATGGGACTAAAAAATAAAATATATTTTATGAATAAATTGTTTATTCCCTAATAGCTTAAAATATCGCAAGTAGGGTTAAATGAAACATTGTGGTTAAGTTTAATAAGCGATTATATTTCGAAATTACTTGATATTATTAAAAATTACAATTACTTGATTACTAGAAGATTTTTGGACAGAAACCGGTTTTCGGAAGAAATTTTTCATCCAGTTTACGGAAAACTTTTTCGGACAAAATTTTTTTACGTCCGAAAAGTTTTCGGACGAAACGATAAGACAAAATGTTTTTCAGGAATTTTTGGACAAACGTTTTTTCAGCCTAATTTGACACTTATGTAAACATTAATGAGGCTAAACCTGAAACTTAACGCTCAAAGCCTCAGTCTTTAAACCTTTAAAACTCAAACCCTCAAACTTACAAATTTTCTAACCTTTAACCTTAAATCGGCAAACTTAAACTTCAAACAACCGGGAAACATATTCCGGGGCGCGTACCGCCACGAAGTTTGCTTGTTGACTACCTTAAAACTTGAAACTTAATTACTCTTATTCATGCAAACCATTTGGCACGGACTTTTATGGTTCTGAACCACTTTTGAATTCTAATCTATCTGACTCATGTTTTGTGGCGTCATCGTAAATCGGCGTTGAAACCTGTGTGCGGGGCGAGTTATTGTGGTTAACTTTATTACGCAATTACATTTTGGTGAAATATTAATTCAAATATTTTTGATGAACATATCTACTACAACTTTTCTTTTTCTTAATTCCTTATTACGTATTATAGAGAGAGAACGAGAACATTTTTGATATTTAATAATTATCTTCGTGTTCTAGAATCACTTAAACCTACAGTTTAAGAAAATTCCGACTTAAAATGATCAGATCCATTTTTATAAAATGGTTTCAATAAAATGGAAGTATACCATTTTTAAAAAATGGTTCAGGAAGGATTTGTGGCTAAGGTTCTTGAGAACCAAACCTACTACTTCGATTCTGCAATTTACTTCTCCCACACCAACTGTTTTAAGCAAAACGCTCGTATTTTAATTGGCTATTAAAAACTAGTTAAATTATAAAAGTAAATACCTATATTAAATAATTAACTACCTTCAAAGTATTTCATTTAAGAAATAATCAAGTCTCAAATAAACTGGATGAGCAATCAATGCTATTGTACTGAACCTGTTCAGATACAAAGTTAAACTCGTTACAAAGGCGTGTTTAGTCACCTCGAATGATTTAAATCCTTTTGAAAGCGTTTCTCAGTCATATTTGTCAAACTTATTATTTTGTACCTTCCGGTTCTTTTGCTGTGAATGAAAAACTAAAAAAAGCAACGATATGCAATTTGCTATTGTCTTCGCCGCGTTTTATCGGTTGTTGAGTCTGTAAACGAGATGGAAGGTGCGTATGGAAAAGATTTTTTGGATGCCAGTACAATTTTCCGTTGGTACAAAGCGTTTTCTAAAGAACGAGAGTAAGCCGAGTTGATTCTGGAAGATCGCGGTTATCCTTCAACTGCAATTGCTGAAGGAAACATCGGTACTGCGGCCACCGTAATTTCTAATGATTGACATTTATCAGTACGTACTCTGCGTTCTCTTATCAGGATTTCCAAAAGTTCCATTCACCTCATTTTGATTGAGTATTTGTTTATTTTTTATTGCAAAATGTTGTGTTTTTTCATGACGAAATGTAACAAAGGTTTTTTTATTTGAGTCGTTCATCACTGTTGACCACATTCAATTAAATACTATTTTGTATTCAAAACCAGTAATTGAATAGGTCTGTTTAAAAAATTACCGGATTTTTTTTTATAAAAAAAACTTGACTTATAGCTTAGGGGTCGGACCGCCTTCAAAATAATCTCCTTTACAACTTACACACTTGTCCCATTGGTGTCTCCATTTTCTGAAGCAATCCTGGAATGCTTCTCTTAGAATGACCTTCAGCTGCAATGTCGTGTTCGAATCTCAGGAAAAGTGGAAAATCTGTGTACTTCGAGGAATTTTTGAGTTTGGGGAAGAATTTGCCACACAGTGCTAAATCAGGTGAGTAGGGTGGGTGGGGTAGCACGGTAATCGAATTGCTGTCCAAAATCTCCCGAGTTCTGAGGGCTGAATGAGTTAGTGCGTTGTCGTGGTCGAAGGACAAGTCATTGCTCACCCAAAGTTCGGGAGGTTTCCGTCTGATTTTTTATCGTAGGCGTTTCAGAAGCTTCAGAAAGTTCTTTCACAGTCAAACGTCAATTTTCACGCACCAAAGAATTAATTTTGACCACATGATCATTGTCAGTCGACATCGCCTCTCAGAACAGTCATCTACTGATTGCCGACCATTTTTAAACCGTTTGAACCAATCGTAGCCAGTCGCTCTTTTCATGGATTCATAGCCGTAAGCCTTGACAAGCAATGTAAGAAGCTCAACGCTCATCACGCAAGTTACTCATATCTAACTTTGACAAACGCGTAGAACACACCATCACTATAACACCTAACTCTTCGCAACTAAGCGAGAAATCAACAAAGTACAAAATGGAGGTTACTCGAGATGTTTCCATGAACACAAAGAGTCTTGGCGGATATCTGTGTAACTAATTGTAGGAGTGCTATAAAGAAAGTTCGGGAACTTTTTGAACAGACTACGTAACCTGAAGTACAGATCTAAGACTAATAAGACTGTTTCTTCAGTAAGCTGTACCTATGTTTATATGTTATGTTAGAGTGTAAACTTACGGCAGTGAAACTGGTGAAGGTGGCGTTTGTTCTTGATTTGAGCTAGCATTATCACCTGTTAAGATTAATGCAGCGGATGGTGGAGATGCTGGTGGCACTGTTCCATCATTTAGTTTACTTGAAAATAAATATATATGTTTAGATTTGAGCAATTAAAATTATTTTAGAACATCCAGACATTGAAATGTAATTCTTAGAGGTAATACTATACAAAACAAGATTTTACAACAAAATTTTAAAATAAAATTTTTAGGAAATTTAAAGATCTACAACTTTTATATTGAACATTTTTCTCTATAAAACCTAGTTCAGTGTGTAAGAGTGACTTTCCGTTTTTTTAGGCCAAACGGAGGTTGATTTTCATTTTGCGTCTTTCACTCATGGTTAAAATAAGGTTATTTTTTGAGGTTAGGTTTTTGTTTAATGTTAGGTTATATTGACGTTATTTTTATTGGCCAGAGAAAGTCGTGTGAGTGTTTCACACTAGATTTTTTTATACATCGTCTCGTGTGTCAATCCGCTTTAAATAAGCAATTGACTTCATCAAACCCCACAGGAAATATGCTGGTGGTATGAGGTCAGAAAATTGTAGCAGCCATTTCACTTGTTTTAATTTTTGTGGAGTAAAACAAAAAGAAATGTTGCAGGCCTATCATATTATATTAAAAAAGAACACCAATTCTATAGTGATGGAAAATGTTTTGTAAACCATTATTGTTAAACCCATTCACCATCTTGTTATTTTCTCTTGCTTATATGAATAATTATATAGGAAGGAAAGTATTGTTTTCATGTCAATTTTTCGAAATCGAGTTTTCACCGGATCTACACGTTTTCAGAAAATGTTTTTAGCGATTGGTTTGTGTGTGTGTCTGAACAGAATATCTCAAGAACGGAACATCGTACGAAACTTAAGTTAGATACCACTAAAGGACTCGACACGAACATTTTCATCGCCTTTTTTTTTTAAATCGCCTCATTTACTACACTTTTTATGCTCTACAAGATAGGCTAGGCGCCATGCCTGCTGAAATTCTTGGTGAGGCTGTTTTCTCGTAAAAAAAATTGTTTTATTAAGATTTCGACTTAAATGTGCATTTTTCGCAAAAATGTATATAATAAAAGTTGTAAAGAATTTTAGAGCCTACAACTTTTATTTAACACACTGTTATATATAACGCTTAGTTTAGCGGTAATTAGTGATTTTCTGTTTTTCTTTTATGAGAATGTGTAAAAAATCGATTTTTTAAAGATTTCAGCCTTATTATGCAATTTACTACAAAAAAGTAGGCCTATAATAAAATTTATAGGAAAGTAAAAGATCTGCGTACAACTTTTATCTAGAGCATTTTTTCTACAGAGCCTAGTTTAGTGTGAAAGAGTGATTTTCCGTATTTTTAAGCCAAACTGAGGTTGATTTTTATTTTGCGCCTTTGTCATGATGAAAATTTGGTTATGGTAATTGAGGTTAGTTCTTTTGTTCATGTCTAATGTTTTATTACTAATGTTAGGTTTATTGTTAATTATTTTTTATTGGGAAGAGAAAATTGTGTGTTTCACACCAGATTTTTTTATTATGTTTAATAATTTGTAATATTTACCAAAGAATACATTGTAAGTAATAAACAATTATTACAGAACTAACAAGGAGGTCTATTCGTATTAATCATGAAGAATATAAAACTGTTACGTAACGTTTGAAGGGTTTTGTATTCGTGTACCAAAGACATAATATAATTACTTACGGAAATGGACCTGGAATTGGAGTGTCTTGGTTCTGGCCATCGTAACTAGGTTCATAATGCTGTGGTGGGTATTGCTCCACATTAGCTGCAATGTTAGCATTCGCTTCCGCAACTTCATCTTCAAGGCTGAAACATTAGATTTTTTTTTTTTTTTCTTTGAGTAATACAATTTTATACAGTTATCAATTTAAATTAGGAAATATATTGATTACATTGATAATACAGTCGAACTTTCGTAAAACGGTAACCTTGATTTTACGAATTTTTTTACTGCAACGTGACATTATAATTAAAATATATATGTAAAATTTACCTCGATTTAACGTATAATTACCTTGAAATAACAAAATAGTGTTATGCAATAAGTATGAAGTGACACGCTGTAGTATGATTTCTATGTGAGTTTTAAGGAAGATTCTTTTGATTTCCGCATCTAAATTGTACCTATTTACAAGCAATGCATTCTTAACTACATGCAAGAATGAAAGGTTATTTTTATTCAATTCTTTAATGGAGTAACCCGAATTTTTTACTTATAACTAATAACAACAGAAAAGATTAAAAGAGATGTTCAACAGATACTGTCCCTATCAGCCTTTACAAAATGAAGTAGCGGTATTTCCCAGAAATTCATTTACTAACGCAGAGGCCTAAAACTACTGTATCTGTATTTGCAACCGTAATAACCGTAATTACGTAAAACATGATCTATAAAGAAACTAATTTTTTAGTTAAGACGTGCCTATTAAGAAAATTAACTATATTTAATTCATCATACAACGTGAAAAAATTCATTAATAAAAATTAGGTTGAAAATTCTTGTTACGTTGATATAACGAATACCTCGACTCAATGAATTTTTTCCCAGGATTCTCAAATTCATTATATCAAAGTTCGACTGTTTAAGCTTTTAATTTCAAATTTTTATAAGGGTTTCACAGTAGGCTACTGTAATAAAACTGCTGATGAGAAGATTTTTCGTGAATTGATTTAAACCGTAAGTATTGGGGTGAAACAGAAATAATCATAATAATTTGATACGTTTTCATTGACCACGTCAGTTAAAAAATTTATTTATTAAACCCTTGAGTACTGAGTTGTCACAGAAAGCAATGCATTCTTAGACTAGATTTATTTCATAACGCTGCTTCATATTATGAAAAAATTAAAGTTTGTGATTAACCTTGAACTACTCATTTCTGTCGCATATACTTGTATAGCGCTAACCATTGCAAGTTCAGTGCTACCTATGTTGTTCATCGGCAATGATTGTTTTTGCTAGCGCTGTTTTGTTCTAAGGATAAGAATAAATGCGGATTGCTTAGTTGATAATGTCTGATTTGTTAACACAAATAATTTTTTACCCTTAAAAATAAAGTTTGGGTGGTTAAAAATAACAAGATAACGTTTTACAATTTTATTATTTATATATTTTATAATACAAATAGTTTTCACTAAAATTTTCAAAATTAATTAATTTCACAATGTTCTTTGTAGTCTTCATCCGTAGTCTTGACAACAAATTTAAAAAGATCCCGAAATTTGTAGTATATTGTTGAAAATCAACTTCTGCGTCCGCTTAATTACAAAAATCATTTTATTTTCAAAAATGTTACACCACGGTAGTCAAAACGCAATAAAAGATCAAAAATTCTGTAAACTAATGCCGTTCAACCGATCTTTTGTTCCAAATTAGAACGAATACGTAACGGTTTAAATTATTACCATACGTACCGGGTGTCGCACGGAATTTGAATCAAAAGGAAAAAGCATTTTTTTACGTTTGATTGTTTTGCAATTGCTGCTAATGCATAATATGAGAAGGATAATAGATGAAGATGAGTGATGAAAAAATACCAGACCTGACCGGGAATCAAACCCGGGACCCCGGCGTAGAAGCCAGTTGCGCTAACCACTACACTAACGGGCCGGCCTTGATTTTCATTAGTTTGTTAAAATGTTATCTTCCTACGAATAAATGATACTTATTCAGAAATTATGAAAAATGATTAGACCTTTACAAAATATCAATGTGGATATATTTTAACTTGTATTTCACCTTAAAATCATTTATTTTTATTAAAAATATACGTAAATGCACCGGTTTCTATTTAAATAATACCTTAAGTTTTACCTCATATTTCTCTTATCTCTGTGAAGTGATGGTTAGCGTACTGGAAGATTATTGAGAGAGACAAGGTGTAAATCTAAAATGTAATTTATTTGTTGTATTGAATAATTTTTAAGTTTTAAAAATTTTTAGTAGCCCTAAGGTAACAAAAACAAATGTTTTCATATTTACATTTTTCATTTACAGACAAAAATAAATTATATTATTTATTGTTGTTTAGGTCTTCAGCCGAAAGGCTGGTTTGAACCTGTAAAGGTTCTTTTAAGTAAAACGAGGAGTGAAGTAGTTTACCATTGTCTTCCCCACTGAATGGAAAAGTACACTTATTAGCGTCCCGGGCTCTCTGAAAAACATATATTTTCCACTCTCCAAATGACACATTCACTTCATCTACCAGAGGGTCTGGCTGTGTAATAAAATTCATTACTTCCAATAACTCTGATTAGTGTTCTTTACACCTCTACCTCTTCTGTTATTAAATGATTTACTCATTTAATTGGCTGAACATGTGATAAGAAACAACTATTTATTTTGTCCCTGCAACGATCAGATTGAGTGTAAATAATTTTACACTCCATCTGCCTGTTATGGGCAGAATCATTTATTATTGTACTACTATTTATTTCCAAAATGTTTTTGACTAAAATATTTTACCGCAGATGGATTTGAACCACCGATTATCTTCTCTCCACACTATAACGCTAGCCAATACTTCCACAAAGGCATGCCAAGTAATGCATAAAATTTACAATACTTAAATAGAAAACGGTTTATAAATATATTTATTTTAAGCTAAAATACAGCCTCAAATATATCAAAATTTGTATTGTTTGAAAGTCTAAATATTTTTTAATGATTTCTGAATTTAACAAGTCTTCATTTGTTCTTAGGAAGAAAACCTAACGAACTAATGAAAATCAATGCTGTTTCCCAATGGTTGAAATTCCGTGTAACACCCCGTATAAGCTAAATATTCAAAAACGGACAAAATTTAAGAATTCAGATAATGGATAAATCAATGGATGTTCTTTGACGGTATTATGAATGGATGAAAAAGACAAATGATGGAATCTAACATTGGATACATAATGAATGGGAATAATTAACATTCTAGGACATGAAAGGTATATTCTGGACATACTATGCGTGGGAAGATGTTGATGTTTTGAGACATAGGCTATGAATGTGAACCATGAGTTTCTAAACATAATTAAAAGATTCAAGACTGCTTACCTTGGTTACTTATGTTGGAATTAAATGTATGAACTTCTTTGACGTATTCACAATGACAAAGTTGAGGGTACGTACAGACCTGGACGAAAAAGCTGCTAATGGATGAAGAATACTATAAACTGGACAAGCATGCGTAAGCACAATCTTTTTAGGTTGATTTACGATTTAGAATGATTTACCGGAGTAGTAACCAATCTTCATTGATGGGGAATAAATGAATAAACATTTTATCTGCAGAAGTTTATTATACCATTGCTGGATATAAGATTTGTTTTGGGGCGGAAAAAGTGGTGTTTTCCATCGTTACACTAATAACAGATAATTTAATAGTTAGTCAGATAATTTAGCAATCTGTAGTTTCCTCAAGTCGTTCGTGTTTACCAGTTCTCATTCAATATCTATTACAACGTAAAATGAAATGCAGTTATAAAATTTTAATATCTAAATATATTCATATACGAATATGTAATCAAAACGTACGGTAAATAATTTTATTATGAACATGCTGGTACATCCATTTCAATTAATAAGTTCGATAGTCTGTTCTATTTTTTTAAAAATTAGGGCTAAATCTAAATAAATTATTGTAACTTGTCAGTTGGCTCCCAGAACCGGAAGGGTGAGGTCGTGTTTACCGTGTGTGTCCCACTTCATGTGTTTAGAACAATCCGTTAACATTAAGTTTTGTTTTAAGCTCAAAAAAGCGCCAAAAAGCTCATGATATGTAAAAAATAGTCTGTACTGTTGATGTTGTTGATACAATAATTGTTGCTGATACATAAATTGTATACAAGTGGTATGAGTAATTTAAAAGCGGAAATAAATCGATTGAAGACGAACAACAGTCGAAAGGTCCCGTATCCTTAATAGCAGATGAAAACGTGCAAGATGTGACAAAACTAGTTTTTCAAACACGTGATTGATTATTTGAGAACTTACCGAAGAAATTAACCTCATGATAGGTCCGAGTGCAAAGTATTTTAACCGATAATTTGCAAATAATACGAGCGAATGTGAATTTTTTCCCAAACGTTTTACTGATCAACAGAGGAAATTGCCTGTGTCAGTTTTACGGAATTGATCCTTGAGTTTTTCACCCAAAAATATCCTGTCTGTTCACATCCACCTTAATCTTTAGATTTAGCACCCTGTGACTTTTGGCTCTTCCAGAAAAATAAAAACCGTACTGAAAGAAAAACGTTTTGACACCATTTCCGATATTCAGAGGGCTAGAACGGAACAGCTGAAGACCTTTCTTAAGAAGTTTTAAGATTACTTCCTTTACATTTCTTAAAGAAGTACGTTGAAGGAAATTAAATCAAATTTGATGTAAGCATATTAATTTGTTTAGTAATTCTTATTTTTAGTGATAGTTGAGTTAGTTAAAAAACTCTGATGAATTGTGTTTAAGAAATTTATGAGTTATTAGATTATTAACTATTGAAATAAAACTTAGCTCTGTGAATATGAATATTCGTGAACATTAATATTTGTTTGCCAATAAACATCAAGGTATTTATAAGGTTGATTGAATTCCGTCCTTGACGTTGTATTTGAAATTATAATCAATTTAATATGGTTTTGGACCGTCAATATTAAAAAATAACGCTTTGTATTTAACCAAACGAATGAAAGTCCTTTTCTTGTTCTTTAGAGTGATCAGTCTATAACAATGTAATTATAAGTTATTAAATAAATATTTTATTCAAGGTGTGGCTATTAAATAACGAGACTGACGTTGTAAAAAATTATTATTTTATTTTATACATAATCATGTATTGTCACCTTCAATATACACTCCTTTACTATCACTACAACGCTCCATGTGAATTTTTCATAGTTGGAAACAGTGCTGGAAGTCATCTTCTGTCAGCTCCTGCAGGACACGTGCCGCTTTCTCTTTTACAGCTTCCACAGACTAAAATCTTGTCCCTTTTAATGCAAATTTCACTTTAGGGAACAGGTAGAAGTAATAACATGTGATGAAACGTGGTTTTTTTTACTTATGATCCGGAAACAAAGCGCCAATCCATGCATTGGAAGAGCCGTACTGCACCGAGAGCCAAAAAAGCTCGAATAAACAAGTCAAAATTTAAAGCAATGATGATTGTTTTTTTATATCCATGGGATTGTGTACTTTCATTGGGTTCCTGAACGTCAAACAATTCATCAACATTACTACGTTGAGGTACTTTCTAAACTACGTCAAAGAGTAGGGAAAAACGGTCCGACATATATGGAAGGACAAATCATGGGTTCTCCACCAAGACAATGCGCCAGCTCATTCCACGTTATCTGTCAAGAGGTTCCTAGCCAAGTGCAGTATCGCAGTGTTAGAACATCCGCCTTATTCACCAGATCTTGCACCATGTCACTTCAACCTGTTCCCTAAGGTGAAAGCTGCATTAAAAGGTACAAGATATGAGTCTGTGGAAGCTGTTAAAGAGAAAGCGGCACTTGTCCTGAAGGAGCTGACAGAAAATGACTTCCAGCACTGTTTCCAACAATGGAAAATTCGCATGAAACTTTGTAGGAATAGAGGAGTGTATATGGAAGGTAACAATAAGTGATTTTATATAAAATAAAAATAAAATTTGTTTAACGTCAGTCTCATTATTGAATAGCCACACCTCGTTCATCTTTAAATTTGTCTAACTATTTAAATCATACAAATAATTACTAAAAAATTTAAAGAAATTAAAAGTAATTCAACGGAAAATTAAAATAATATTAATTAATTATATAAGTCATTAAAAATTATGTAATCGACTGTTTTGGTACAGTTCGTAATAAAATTATTCGCCATAGTTTTTGATTACACCTTGCACTGTACATCCATACGTATACACGTGTGAATTTTTGTCTCCAGGATTTTCTGTCTCGAGCATTTAAATTCCTTTACTCCCGTACTGGTATATCCGGGCCTGAATGGTACAGGAAACATAGGAGAAGCGAACAGCATAGGAAGACGAAATATCCTGTTAAAAGACCTATGATATAAAATAATATTAATAATAAAAATAATAATTGTTCTTATGATTACTAAATTACTTAGTGTACGTTAACAGCATTAAGAGATTTTAGCATTCGTTGATATTTTTTTTGTATGAACAGCATCCAACTGTGAGGTACTGTGAGCAATTTCGTGTGTCAGTATTTACAGAATTGATCCGCGAATTTTTGGCCGATAAAAGATTCCTATTCATCCACATCCGCCTTACTCCCGGATTTAGTACATAAACTTCCCAAAAATTAAAAATCGTCTGAAAAGAAAACATTTTGACAACATTGCCGATATTGATAGGGCCACTCAAAGTAATATCCAGGAGATCCAACTTTTTTTTCTCTACATCCGACTGTTTTTCAATTACTGATAATGCAGACAATGAGAGGGGTGATTGATGAAAATGAGTGATGATAAAATGCCAAACCTATCAGAAAATCAAATCCCAAACTTAAAAGCAAGTTGCACTGACTAATTTGAAATTGACCAACCCCCAACGGTTTCATAACAAAGTATTGAAGTATATTTCCAATGCTAACTGGTTTGCAGTCCAAAGTGACGAAATTTGCCAATGGCTTTCTGTACCTTAAATTAGCGATAAATGTGAAATACCCAATTTCAAGCTCATCAATCAACTTTAAAGCCACTTTGATCTACTTGCTATCAATATGCTTAGTAATAATAAACACATGAGGCGTTTAGAAAAGCAAACAAATAATTGATTAATAAAAATCCTAACAACTAATATATTAAATTTAAAGTAACGTTCATTAAATAAAAATCTAATAATAAATAAATAAAGAAAAACTTGTATGTATAAAATAAATTAAATATATTTAAGCTGTATCCGGTACCATTAGCGACACTTGGTAATAGAGCTAGAATAGTGACAATAGTTAAGTTGTACAAAGTAATGACAGTCCCAATCCTTCTTTATGGAATTGAGTCATGGGTTACCACGAAACGCCAAGAAAGTAGGATCCGAACAGCGGAAATGAGGTTTTTAAGAATGGTGAAGGGCTGCTCGAAAGGCTGGATCTAATACACAAGGTGGAAATAAGATCTAAGTTGGGTGTATTTAGTCTAAATGAAAAATGGAGCAGTACCGCAATCAATGGAGACAACATTTAGAACGGATGCCAGTGGAGAGAAACCTCCAAAGTTACGAATATGTTACAGTTGAAAGAAGGGAGATGGGAAGACCTTGAAGAAGATGGCAGTATTCGAGATTTACGGGTTGGAATATCTCGTGTTTGTGAACATGTGTAGGGTTGTTAGTGAGTTCGAAACAGGCTACTAAGAAGAAGAAGAAGATGCATTAAATATCTAGTAAATAAAAATGTTCTATTCAACAAAATTAAATTATACATAGAATCAGTACAATATATTATATATAAAAATAAATGATAAACATCTGGCAAGAAACACTTTGATAACTCTCTGTTGTCATAATAAAATAATAAAAATATAACCTATTTTCAATTATAAATAGATGACGGTGAATGAAAACCAACCTCTCTTGGATGATAATTTTGATGAGTAATATATAAGAAATTACTAATTTTGTGTTAAAAACAAGCACTATAGAAAAATTTTGAGATAAACCTAATAATTTTTTTAACTAGTTTTTTTCTATGTTCTGTTCTTAACCATCCTTAAGTTTTGTCTTACAGTAAAATTTTATGATTAAATTTATGATGAGTAAACTTATTAATTTCTGCTAAACCGTCATAAACAAAACGTATTCAGACAATACAGGAAAAAATATTATGTACAATAACGACATATCTGCTACGTAACCAACATCACACTATGAGACGACTACATACTTCTACCATACCTAACTATCTATACTGTAGCTAACAACCCACACGAAATGGTCCCAAGGTTGTCCAATCATGGATACCAGATCGGTGCACGCACATTCAATCAAGTCGACAAGAATTTTCAGAGGTCTCCCTAACTACCTATCTTTAGCTCTTTTTTAAACAAAAAATTACTGTGGGTTCCGAATGAATCGTATTTCATTGCTACATAATTGTTATTACTGTGTTGTCATCCTTGGGTCAGTTGCGGGCACAAAGTTAGGTAACCTAACTTTTGCGACTTTTTTGAATTTGACAACGAATAACGTTTTTTTTAAAATTGACGAGATATTTTTTTTATTTCTTTATAAAATACAGAGTTTTAGCTTTAATTTCATATATTATGTTTCATGAATTACAGAGGGAGAAAAATTGTTATTTGACTTTAAAATGTGACTAAAAATGTAAGGTTTACTTCGTAAATTACCCAATCAATGGTGATCCGTTCGTTCGCGCTCTTTCGGTCTACAATTCTCACTCCAAGAATCTATTTGTAGAAATGACAGGTAATATTCACACTACAATACGTTGTTTTTGTTTCGAAAATATCGTTGGAACAGTGTTGTATCTATTGCTCAGAAACACGATATGACATTAGACGTGGCAACGTTGGATTATACGTGAGGGGGAGAAAGCGCTTTGTCTATGTAATCACTATTGAAGCAATTTCATGTGGTCTACTGTAGTGGTGTTTAAAACATTTCACACTCAATTTCAAACACACAATTCCGTTCGTACAACAGTTGCGTTCGCAGCTAATCCGTAGAGAAGGCTCAAGCACCGAAGGCCAAGAGACAATAAAATACAAATTTGCAAAATAGTCATAAGACACATATAATCTTTAAGACGTGTTTGATCATCATCCCAGGTTGATCAACCTGAGAACGAGGTTAAGTTGCCGCTTCAATGATTATTGTTACAGAACTGCTAATTCTATTATAGGAAACGATACCTAAACAAGATAAAATAATTATAACAATAATATCTCAAGAATTGAATTAGGAAACATTTTCCTTTAAATTTTACCTCAATTATTCGAGTCGTGTTTGCTTCAGGGCGTAAAACATGTATACTTTTTGTCACCGTTGTCCCCTTTCATTAGGTACTGTGCTGCCGGCTACAAAGCTTCCGGCTTAGCAACAGAGGAAACTGCCAATAGTTGCCAAAGAAGCGGTAGGCCTGTGGCGGCGTACCGACAGAAGAATTTGTCGCTAAGGTCAAGACAAAAATCGCCCTCTACCACAGCACTCTCGGCGACGATATAAAGAGCGCTCCACTGAGGCCGAGGAGATTAGTTCCAGGCATCGACAGCATCGACGGGACTTCCTACATCGGCACACGGCTACTGGACTCCAGCAAAGACTCATCAACGACTGTGCAAGAGAGAAGATGATGCTTCCGGTTGCCAACCCGACACCGTAAGTCGTCGACTGGAACCGTCATCGCACGCTGCCGCGAGCGATGCCGACAGTGGTCCCTCGACCAAGCCTTACATCCACTGGATCTGACGAAGCAGCCATCGACGCACAACTGCGAGCGAAGAAGATGACGTCTCCGCTGTACGACAACATGCCGTCGCCCAGCTCTCCGACCGCCACGACGACTACAACCGATGCTTCGCCAAGGCGACCACCGTTTAAACGGCCCTTTTCAGGGCCACCAAAAAGTAAAGGTTTCAACTCGCCACTTAATGTCGCCATCCGGTGACAGTTTTTAAAAAAAACGTTCGTTTGGCTTCAGAAGACCATAAAACATGAAGATTAGGTAACAAAGAATTATCTCTACCCCAATGATTCCTCATTTCAAAATTTTAATTGAAAGTAAAAACGAAATCTGTTTCTTTTAACAATAGTTTTAAGATTTAGTTATTGAGATCAAAATTTCATATAGGTACCTTTCAAACTTAATTTATTTTAACTAACGAACGTTCAAAATATTTAACTAAATAAAATTTCGACAACACCTACTGTTTTTGAACCGTAGCAAATTGCGAATTAGTATGACATGCCATATTTATTTGTACCTAATATTTATGCTAACAACAATTCACAAGGAAAACAATATTCTGACACGGTTTTACGTCGTATTTTATTTACATTAAAATTTTTAAATTGCAGCTCTTTTAATAAATAAGTTAATTAAGGCCATACATTACTGAAACGATCTACAATGGTGAATTTTACTTTTAATTTGTTCACTGAATTGTAATTGTTGAAAAACAATTTAACAAGAAATGCGTGACAAATTTTAGTAATGTACCAACTATGTAGTACAAAATGTAAGTTACACTAGGTGTTCTTGTACAACTATTATTGCTATTAACATAGACTTTTAGAACGCAATTACTCAAAGGAATTTCTTAGAGATGATGTTTAATACTCTTCTACTGTTTAATACGAATTTTACAAAGGACTGGACAAAATTGCCATCTTTTTAACCACTGCTACAGTAGCAGGAAAATTTGAGAAGTTTCCCATTTTAAGACGAACTAATTTCATAAAAAATATTTAACTTAATGATTTTACAATTAATAAAAATAATATTGGGATTACGATTTTTTCACATAATTTTTTTTGAGATACGAGTTATTCAATTTAAAAAAGTTACTTCGATCGGTTTCATAATCATAGACACCGGAGTATGAACCCTTCCATCTCCAAAACGATGAATCAGATTTCCACATATTTTAAATCAAAAGCTCATTTTATTCTGCGTTGACCCGTAACAAAGCTATATTTTTAATGTTGTTTAAAATTGCCATATCGAGATTGGTAGACAAAAAGATCCGGTCTTTTTGCTACCGCAACAAATTTCACGCGATTAGAGGCGTGTAACTCGATAATTATTTGACTAAATTGTTTAAAATTTTAACACATCATAGACAATTATATTCTTAACTCTTTTTTGTATCCCTCAATTCTCAAAACAGCCGTTTGATTCTTACACAGACCGTAGATAACTTTCCTTTATTTACATTTAATTCCTAGACTTTTCAAAGTTTTAAACATTTACTCCAATCCAGATTGTAAAATGCTATCTGTAAATCTACAAATGCCACATAAGTAGTTTTATTTTTCTTTATCCCTTTCTCAGTAATCAATCTCAGAGCTAATATTGCATCTCGAGTTCCCATTTTAATTTTAAATCCAAATGGGACATTATCCAACACTTCTTTTACTTTGTGTTCTATTTTCCTGTACCTATATAATTCTTGTCAGTATCTTGGATGCATGGTACGTTAGGCTGATGGTTCTGTTATGTTCACACTTCTCCGCTCCTGACTTTTTTGGTATGGGAATCATACTATATTTTTAAGTCCGATGGTAGTAGGTTTACAAATACACCAAAACCAGTTAAGAGTGTTTTTATGTTACTTTTATCTTTTATAATAATTTTGAAGAAAATACGAGGTTTGCTAAGTGAATAGAGTGTATTCTATTGGTGAAGTACCAATATCTTAACAAGTATTGGCTAAGGAACAAAATATATCATAAAAGAAAAAATGTAATTATGGGGTTTGATAATTAGGAAAAAACCTCAGGACCAAGCGTAAGCCCAGTGCGGGCGCAAAGTTGAGTCAAATTTTCTAGAATTTTTCAAGGTTGCGTAAATATTCAGGGCGTTTCGTAATGTACTTCGTGGTTACGAAAATTCAGTACAAAAAAAGTATTTCACTTATAAGATTGAAACAAGAACTGCACGAAAGAGCACTTCAAATTGTTTTTCCTTCATATTATGGGCAGTTAGTTAACCGTTTGCTCACTAGGCGTAGATAGTACAGAAAATGGCTGCTATGGCAAGCGGGAAGTCGTTTTGTGTGTTAGAATTTCACGTGTAAAAATCAGTAATTACTGTGCAACGTGCGTTGTGGTTGAAATTTAATAAGGATTCACCAAGTGACAATTTAATTCTGGGAACTCAAAACCCACACACTTATGTGGAACACGTTCGTGATTCTAGGAAAGTAAACTTTTTTTTTGTGCGATCTCTCGCGAGGCAGTGTATGGACCATTCTTTTTTACTGAAACGACTGTAACCGGCATGATTTACCTGGATAAGTTACTATTATGGCTTATGCTCCAGGTACTCAACGACTTCATTATTCAGCAAGATGGTTGTCCTGCCCATTTTTATAACAAGTTTCGACAGTAGCTTAACACAACATTGCCTCTGCGCTGGATAAGACGCGCGTCTGAAAAAGACCAACACATTATGCTGTGGCCACCAAGATCACCAGACCTGACGCCATGTGACTTCTTTCTCTGGGGTTATATGAAAGGCAAGGTGTTTATCCCACCAATGCCGAACGATATCGCTGAGCTGAAAAATCGCATAATCAATGAAATCGACTCTATCGAAAGGAACAAGTTAGAACTTATTTGGCAAGAGCTAGACTTTCGTGTTGATGTGTGCCGTATCACCAAAGGAGCACACATTGAACATTTATAGATCTTTAAAAATAACTGTTTGAGTCCCTGCATCGGCCCGTACTTCTTTCATTTAGGTTGGTGAAATAGTTTTTTGTACTGAATTTCGTAACCCCGAAGAACATTATGAAACGCCTTGTATATTGCCTAGAAATTTATTCTGAGTTGATGAAGGTGGTACGTACATTTTTTCTATAACAGAGTTTGTGTCATTTGTGAATTCGCATATTTATTTATGTTGATGAAATAGAATGGCGTATTACTAATTAAATCTATTTTTGAAAACTATATAATTATCATTAATGTAATGTGAAACGGGCAATTTATGGACTCAGCAATGGCGTGATGCGGTAATTATATTCTTACAATAGATTTTGTGTTAAAAAATGTGAATGGTAATTATTGTATAAAGTTAATACCTGAGACATTTCCATTAATTCGTTAATTTTCAAGGATATGCTTAATGGAAGCTTCAAGTCGATTCTATTGATCTTTTACCAGGCGAGATCAAAAAATATGTTAAATAATTTTATTATAATCAACGTAATAAGCTTACATCAAATTTGAATTAATTTTCAGAGTACAATCTTGATTAGCGATCCACTTATCCCAATAATAATTATATGATTATGTTAATGATGAAGCTTTCCTTGAAGGTTTCTTTCGGAAGGGTTTTAGATGAACTGTTACGGCCGTCTCAATATAAGAAATGGTGTAAAAACGTTTTCCTTTCAGCACGGTTTTCATTTTTGGGAAGAACCAGACGTCGCATAGTAGTAAATCCAGAGAAAAAAGCGGACGTAAAGAAACAGGAATCTTTTTCGGACAAAAAACCTGCGGATAAGGAGCCAAGTGTGACACGGAGGGTTAAAAGTCTGTAAACAAATTTTGCACTCACTCGTCTCATTTGCAAATAAATTGTCGGTTAAAATTCCTTTCACGGATTCGTATGAGATGTTCATTTTTATGATAAGCTCTTGAATAGTCAATTATCTGTTTGAAGAAACCTGTTTTGGCACGTTTTGCACGATTTTGTCGTTTTTTAAGATCAAAGAATGTAGCGTCCGTAAATCATCTTCAGTCAACTTATATTCGCTTTTAAAATTGCTCATTACACTTGTAAACAGTCTTCGAAGTTACAACATATCACCATATCGTCTCTTTTGCAAATAAATTGTCGGTTAACATGCCTTTCACGGATTCATATGAGATGTTAATTTCTATGATAAGCTTTTGAATAGTCAATTATCTGTTTGAAGAAACCTGTTTTGGTACTTTTTGCACGATTTCGTCGTTTTTGAAGATCAAAGAATGTAGCGTCCGTAAATCATCTTCAGTCGACTTATATTCGCTTTTAATTGCTCATTACACTATTGTAAACAGTCTTCGAAGTTACAACATATCACCATACATTAATTTTACATTTCACGAGCTTCTTGGGCACTTTTTGCGACTCAAAACAAAACTCAATTTTAACGTACTGTTGGAAACACATAAAGCGCAATAGACACCGTAATCACGATCTCTTTGTTCCGGCTCTGGAAGCTGACTAACATATTATTACTTAATTAAACTTGACGTTGACTATCTCAAAGAATCAAGTTATTGTACTTATCAGGCCTACTTCAAACGGATGAAGCATCAGCAGTTTTCTCGTAACAAAATTATTATTACACTGTTATTTAATTTATTATTAACAATTAATTATTAATTTATTATTATCAAGATTTTTTTCTTATAGAATTGGGTAGAATGTTTTAGTAGAATCTTTTGTGTTCTATTAAATTCTGGTATGTCTTTTTCGAACGGCATATATTTGCTTTTTATAGAAGACCGCTAGGTTTTTCCAAGATCGAAAGTAGCTAAGAAAGTGGTGCTATTAGTGAAGCACTGAAGAGCATGTTAGGTGAAGTGAGATGCTGAACCGTTGTTTGTATACGGGGTGAAATAGATTCACATACGGGTAAATAGCATTGTATTCGGGAAAACATTATTTTGATTTTAAGTGGACTTTTTTCTTTTTAATTAAGTGAAATCCTAAATTTCAATATCATTTTGAATAAATATTTGCCTTCTATAAAGTTAAGTAATTTAATTATAATTTACTAGTTTTTTAACAGTAATAAGTTACTGGAATGTATTACTTTATTGAAAAATAATTTTTTTAAGTTTTAAAAGAAGTTTTATAGATTGATTTTTTTTAAATCAGATCCTTAAAAGAACTTCGGAAATAATGACTCCTTCGTCCAAAAAGTTTTTTAATTATGCATTTCAAGCAAAGCAATAATATTTTTTAATTCAAAATAAAGTTTGTAAAAGAAATTGATCAATTCTCCATTAACATCTAACAAATATTTCGCTGGATTCAAAATTACTAAGAGATTTTTGCATTCATTATTTTTCCACTTTTGCATTTTAATTTTAAATAACAGGGAAACAAATAATAGATATTTAAATAAATAAACAAACATTATCATTCTGGATTATGATCTTTTATTCGTATTCTGTTTGCTACATTTTTTTTTGTAATTTTACAAAGCATTCTAGGGCACATTAATTTATACTGCTCTATTTTCAAGTGTGATTCTGTCTTCTACAACCTAAAAACAGATGTAAGTAACTTTAAAATCATTATAATAAAATTTAAAGAAAATCAATCGGTTTTTAAAAAAAATTACTTTGATTTATACTGTCTAGAGTAACGAGAAAGTTTTGGGAGGGGATTAAAATTGATATTCCTGGATTCCAACAGCATTAGATTTTGACCAATTGAGCATAGATGTTATAAAACTAAGGATTCTTTAATCACCGGAAAATAGGTTTCTTGATAAATTTAGGTTGTATTAGCTCTAAAATCAAGTGTACTTACTCTGGTGCCAAGTTACAATTTTCTTAATTTATGGCTATAAAAATTTTTAATAAAATTCTCGTATTTAATTTATTAGGAAGATTCATTTAAACGATTATGTACGTCTTTACTGTGTTTTCTGTTTGGAATGAACGTTTAAACTTTTAAAAATATTAGAAGTATACAAATTCAAGCTATCCAATCAATGATATTGTAACATTATATATAGTGATATTCTGGAAATGTCTAAGGGAATAAAAAATCATTGTTAAAAATTATGTTTTCTATGAAGTTTTCTGTATTGAACTAGGTTAATGGATTTTGATGAATGAAATGTTCTGGGTAAGATTTTTCTCAGAAATCTAAATTATTAATGTTTGTTTTTATTTTTATTCCTTTCATAATGCTCCAGTATTGCGGATAAATTGTTAGAAAGATATTGATTGTTCGGGAAACTATCAGACCGTAGGTACAAAAACAGTTAGCGCCTTTGCAGTGAGCGAGTTGTTACTTGAACTGCGAATTGAAAGTATCGTTTTGTTACGAGAGCAATTTTGAGTTACGTTAATAATGCACGTGCTTGCGCGAGTGGTTGTTAATAGCTAAACATTGTTTCGATTTGTTAAATGACATTATTTTACTTATAGTCAAAGTTTAGTTTTAGCTTAAGTTTTGTAAGAGATAAAAATAGAATAATTCGGACATTTTAATTGAGAAGAGAAAGATAATCTGCTAGTGTTTATTCTACTGGACAAAATAGCAGGAGAGAGTAGAGTAGAACGACAGATAAGATCTTGGTTAAAATGTTTGCGGCACGTGTGTAATAATTTGTTCCTCGATGGAACTTTTGAGCAGCAGTGTCAAGAGTAAGAATTGATGTCCGTTGTCAAGTACCATAGTTTTGTTTAGTATAGGCTAGGCCTAATGTAGTTTGTCAGTCATTAAGAATCTGCTGGTAGCATTAGTTTTCTTTACAAAATATTTATGTTTCAACGAATATTTTGATTTTTCTGTGCGCGTTGTACTAGTACTGTTAAGCAGTGCTAACCTACTACCTTGCTATAATTGATATCACGTTCAGAATGTAGTACGGGAGTGTCCATAAGCAATGTATTTCATGTGGGAGTTTGAGCGCTACTCTACTAACTAAAAATATCGACTCCGCGCCACAACACGTTCTCATTTACAAACTCCTATTGAATAACGTAATGTGATTTTTTTTAAACTCGTTGATTATTTCTGTTTTCTTCTAACATGTGACATCATATATCAAATTACAAACAAAATTCTATATTTTATTCCAAAATAATAAAACACGTATGTTGCCATTGAAATAAATAAGTTATTTGATGTGAAACGCAAAAAGTTTGACGATATTTAAACTTTTAACTTAGTACGAGCGTATCTTACCTAAATATAAAAATACTATAATAATAACGCGTTATAAAATACAATTCATTAGGAAGCGAAAGTAATTTTTTTTCACAATTTTTTGAATGAAAATGAGCTTTTTAGGGCGTGGAAAGTGAAATTCCAAATATTTTTGCCCGTGACCTTTTCGGATGGTGTCGGAGGAGGGTTATTTTAGAGGCTGTGCCTGATGTTTTCTGTTCGCCTAATAACACAACGGGTTCTCATAAGAGCTGTACTGCAGTCTGAACGTAAATTAGAGTATAGTACAATTATTTTTTTAACGTCGTATTCAGAAAGAAAGTTTGTTGCCATAACTAAAGATTGAAAGAAACAATATTTCTAAACTTCCGGGCGAAGAGTTTAAGTTTTATTTTATACGTTTCTGTACTAACAAGGGTTTAAAATAAAGGATTTTTGATATGTGTTTTTTTGTTTTACCTCCGACTGTTCTGCAAATTACTCCTAATACAAACGATGAGAAGGGCAATATATTAAAATGAATAACGACAAATTCCTGACCTGATCGGGAATCTAACTGGAAACTTCAGTGTAGGACCAGTTGCACTGACTACACTATTAGTCGGCAATACATTTAAAATGATTAAACATAGGTAATATTTTTGATTATTTAAATTGACTAGAAAAAGTCGTGTTAGTGTTTCATACCACAATTTTAGATTTTACAATGTATTTTATGTTTCATCTGTTTGCAAATGTATTTAGATATAGCAGATTGTTTATAGTGTCAAAATTTGTATTATTGTTTCAGGTAACAACTACAAATTGCTGAATGATGTATTGATAGAATACCATGAGGAAACTGTTTATGTGACTCTTCGTATTGTAAGTGTAAAATAATTTATTTGACCAGTTAATTTATGTGAATACATAAAAACTTTAAGTGATGCAATGGTTGATGTTGTTTAATAATGGTGTAGAGTCTGATCCAGAGTGCTTGGAGCAACGTTGCTGCCATGGGAGTGCATAAAACTTTCCTTTTCTTCCAAAGATTCTCTTCCGCACGTGTTGTTTCTTAATTTTTTTATTTATTTTGCCACTGTATAAGAACAACCAGCAAAAAACTTCACAACAAAATTAACCAAAAAAAGTTTAAAAACCCATCCGCGTTAGTGGCTTTGAGGAGGACACCACCCAATGATAGCTCTCCAGATAACGATAAATGTGTTCATTTTTAAATTATATTTTTGTATTCGTAATAATGTTACAGTTGCATTAATGTATCATATCTCTTCTCCATCGGCGTTTCAGTTGTCTTCGTGCGATTCCTAGTAGGTCTGCAGAATTCATATTGCATATTAAGGGATTTTTAAGATTGTGAAGTTTGTCTCTAAACCTGCGTACAGTTTTAGATATGTGTCGTTGACGTAAGGAACGCGTACGTCATTGTATAATGTTCTATTGGATACGTAACTCGGGCAATCAGTAATCAGTCGTAAGAATTTACTTTGAAAACGTTGTATTTGTGAAACTACTGATGGCTTTCCTGCACCATAAATTTGACTACCATAGATCCAGGACGGTTGAAGCATCGTCTTGTACATCAAGAGTTTTGAAGCCATTGATAGTTTTGACCACTTGTACAACGGTTTCAGTCTGTTATTGAGTAGTTGCTGCTTTTGGTTGACGTGCTTGTTTCACGTCAACTGCCTTTCTAAATACAGCCCAAGGTACAAAATTTACTATTATATAATTTACTACGTGGTTAGTTCCTCTACTGTCGGAATTTTGAAATCGTCACAAAGGATTTTTCATTGCTTACTACATAAAAACCGAGTGCCAGAAGCAACTCTTAAGAATTTTTTCTGGATCGACTTTGTTACTCTCTACCGCAACCCCAAAGAGCTGTACACCAAGTCCAAATAGGTTTGAAAAGGGTTTTGTAAATTAAATTTTGGAGCGGAGGTTTAATTTTGATTAAGGGTTAATTAAGCAAAATAATAGCTTGTGGCGGTGCGGCGCTTAAGTTCTAAAAGTTTTGAACGCAGATGATACTTCCAAGTCATTCGCCTGTCAAGCCACAAACCAAGATATCGCACCAATCTCACCTGGGGGATGTGAACATTATTCGAAATATATTTTGTATTTGTATTCTTACAAAGCTCACAGTTACCTCACAGTTACAGAGATTTACAGTTACCTGTAATTTACCACAGTCAAATTGTCATCTGAATCAAAATATTAAATATATTACTCCAGTTTGAATTTTTTAAAAAGAGTAAGCTGTATAATCTGATAAAATGAAGTGCAATAAGAGACAATATACTTGTAGAGTACTTACGATACAACAGGTCGGCAAGAAGCTACGTGGGTTACGAGTTCCTCATGTGCTACCAATTCGTCATTAATAATTTTTTCAATGTCATCACTATATGAAAAATGTATCAATATATCAATTTTAATATAAAAATGTAAAAAATCATTAATGAAATGTTTTAACTACTATAATATTTTTATTCGTGCAACAAACGTTTGTGAAAATTTCCTTAGAGTAATTTTTAGATAATTTAATTAGAAATTGAATGATAATATTAAGTTATTAAGCAAAGCTTAACTTATTATTTTACTTACTTATTAACTTATTAACTTACTTTTTTTTACTTGCTTTGTATGAACATATAAGGAAGGAAAGTAGGGCCTACTGCTCTCATGTAAATTTTTTGAAATCGAGTTTTTATTACAAGTCGATTTTTTTATATCGAGTTTTCACCGGATCTACACGTTTTCAGACCCCCTGAACCAAAAAAGCATGTTTTTAGTGATTGGTGTGTGTGCGTATGTGTTGTAACCCGTCACAAATATCTTCATCAAAATCAAATAACCGGAAGTAGTAATTTATTCGTGTCATTATTCTTTTTGATATTTTCTCAGAAACGGCTCCTACTATTTTTTTAAAAATCGACCTACAAAATATTTTGTGCTCTACAAGATAGGGTAGGCAACATGTCTGCTGAAATTTTTGGGGAGGCTGGTTCTTCGTAAAAAATTGTGTTTTTTTTAAGATTGCGGCTTTAATATGCATTTTAGCGCATAAATATATATATATATATAATAAATTTGTAGAGAATTTAAAATCCGACAACTTTTTTCAACATTTTTTTGCATAATGCTAAGTTTAGCGGTAATTAGCGATTTTTTGTTTTTTTTCCCATGAAAACGTGTAAAATATCGATTTTTTTTAAAGATTTCAACCTTAGCATGCATTTTACGACAAAAATGTATATAATCAAATTTATAGGAAATTAAGAGATCTAAAACTTTTATTCAGAGCATTTTCTCTACAGAGCCTAGTTTAGCGTGAAACAGTGATTTTCCGTATTTTTAACCAAAACTGAGGTTGATTTAAAAATATTCAAATGTAGATATTACTAAAGAGACAGAAGGAAAATAAAAAAGTATATTTATTTACTTTTTTATTGTTTTTGTTATATTTTAATTTTAAATTTAATAATAAATTTTAGGTTGTATTAAATTATCTTAATTTTATTAAAAATAAGTAAGTTCAATAATTATTAAAACGTAAAGTATCATAATAATTGATACAATCGTAATATTAGTAAATAGGAAAGTATAGGTCAAGTTAGTTAAATTAGTGTAGTAAATATATATAACCTGCCCATAACGGACAGGTCAAATTATTTACACTCAACCTGTTCGTTGCAGGGCTAAAATAAATAGTTCTGTTTCTTATCACATGGTCAGCCAATTAAATGACTGAATCATTTTTAAGAACAGAAGAGGTAGAGGTGTAAATGACACTAATTAGAGTTACCTTCTCTGAAAGTAAGGAATTTCATTATACAGCCAGACTCTGTGGTGAATAAAGTGAAGGTGTCATTTGCAGAATGGAAAATATGTGCTTTTCAGAGGGCCCGGCATGCTGATAAGCGTACTTTTCCACTCAGTGAGGAAGGCAATTGTAAACCACCTCACTCCTTGTTTTACTTAGTAAAACCTCTACAGGTTCAAACCAGCCTTTCGGCTGATGACCTAAACAACAACACAAGTAACGGGTGATTCAAAAAGAGCGCCGGTTTTTAAACGGCTGGCAAACTTTTGTTTATCGGTTGGCAACATTGTTAGACCTCATTTCTATTTCGGAGAACATTCCGATTGACGATTCAGTTGTAGTTTCTCTTGTTCACAGTGTAGTACTCTCGCAGTCTGTGTCTAACCATGGAGAAGTTTACTATTGCACAACGAGTGTTAATCGTCAAAACATTTTACCAGAGTGGAGAGAGTTATGCGGCTACTGTCAGGCGACTTCGCGGTACTCTAGGACGTAATGAAGCACCGAATGAATCAACAGTTCGCAGGCTCATGAAAAAGTTTTTTGAGACGGGTTCAACAGTCGACCTTAAAAGTTCTGGACGTCGTCGTTCTGGCCGAACTGAGCAGAACGTTGCGTTGGTTCGTGACAGTGTGGCTGTTAGCCCAGCAAAATCAATAAGTCGCCGTTCTCAACAATTGGGTTTACGATGTTCTTCTGTACAGAGAATTCTTCGGTACGATCTCCAGTATCACCCGTATAAAATTCAGTTGCTGCACGAGAAACAATGTTGTTGCTCCGTGAACGGTTCCAGGATCGCATCATTTCTCGTAATTCCGACCATCAATGGCCACCAAGGTCGTGTGACTTGACGCCTTGTGACTTTCATCTTTGGTGTCATCTGAAGTCATTGGTGTATGCCAATAAACCCCGAAACATCAATGACTTGAAGGAGGAAATTCGACGGGTTATCAGGCAAATGGAAGTCGAAACTTGTCGTGCAGTAATATCCAATTTCATGGACAGAGTTGATGCGTGCCAGCGCAGTAGAGGAGGACACATGCATGACATCATTTTTCATACATGAAATCGGAAGGTAAGATGAACTTGTTGATGTATTTATTTTCAGTTTTTCAATAAAATAAATCTCTTAATTTGATATATCAAAACCGGCGCTCTTTTTGAATCACCCTATATATATAGTAGGTATTGAATGCTATTACTAATAGTTAGTACTTCAAATAATTGATATTTATTAAAAAGTTTCCAACCCATCGTAGTACATGATTTTGTCCATAGTTGGATGGAATAATTTCCACCACCTCTAGCGTAATAGGATAGTAGTTTACTGTAAGAAATTTTGTATTATCGTAATTTATTATTTATGTAATGTGTAATATTATGGGAATAAATAAATAATAATTATTATTATTATTTTCATTTTGCGTCTTTCACTCATGATAAAATTAGGTCATGTTTTTTGAAGTTAGTTTTTTGTTTATTTCTAACGTTTTATTACTAATGTTAATAAATAAAATAAAAATAAATAAATAAATAAATAAAATAAAAAACAAAATAAATAATAAATACCGTCTATTGCTAATTTCTATATCTATTGCAGTAGGAACGTGTAGCCTGAAATAAAATAAACAAATTATAGAGTTTAGAGTATAGAAACCACAGCGTTAGTAAAAATATTCAGTTAAACAAGAACCCTTATTGGAATTAAATTATATCTGCTAGTGACTTCTGGGTTATTCAGGAAACAGAGGATGACCTTTTAGGATTGTAACTGTGACCGTAAATTGATGAGCATGATAGAAACAATGAAGACTACCTTTGTTGTTTATAAAGAGAGGATAAAAAACAAGCTTTTGAAACTTTTTCTCGAAGGAAAAGTTGAGGGTAGGTGCAGTCCTAAACGAAAGAAATATTCATGGTTGAAAAATTATTGAAGACCTATATATATATGTGGATGTATCTGGTTTTTAAACAGAAGTCGGCTCTATCTGGTTTTGAAATAAACTAAAAAACCAAAATATTTAATACGCATGAATATTGTAGTTTGTAATATAATTAATCACTAATTTTGGTGTTTTAGGATAAAATTTACAAAAATTAAGTACGATAATATTAATAAATTATGAAAAAAAATTTCATAATGCTTTTCCGGGATTTATTATTACTAACTTCCTCAGAATAACACTACATTTCATAATATTATTAAAATAAATCATTAACTTCAATATTTTTTAACAAAAAACGACAAAACTAAATACAATATAGAAAAAAATCCACTAAAATACAACTTGCAACTACCTGCTCATTACACCATAACCTCAAAATAATATTCGAGCCGTGTGACATAAACATAATATGTATTTCGAGGTCACTTACTACATTAACCCACTGGGTTGGTCTAGAGGTAAAGTCGTCGCCAGAATCAGCTGTTTAACAGCTGCTTTTCGGAGACGAAGGTTCCTGGTTCAAATCCTAGTAAAGGTAGTTACTTTTATACGGATTTGAATACTAGACAGTGGTTACTGGTGTACTTTGATGGTTGGGGTTCAATTAACCATACTCTCTCAGGAATGGTCGGCCTGGGTCTGTACAAGACTACATCTCATTTACACTTCATACACATCATCCTCATCTCATTGGGTCATGGGGTTGCTTATTGTTCTGAATTGAACAGATTGCAACGTACACAAATTAGGAATAATAAAAAAACTTACTACAGATGGATGTATAAATGGTTTTGAAACTAACCAGGAACTTTACGCACGTTTTTTTACTTTCTCTTGCCTATGTGAATATATAGGAAGGAAAGTATTGTTTTCACGTCGATTTTTCGAAATCGAGTTTTCACCGGATCTATACGTTTTCAGACCCCCTGAACCCAAAATACATGTTTTTAGCGATTGGTCTGTGTGTGTGTGTGTGTGCGTGTGTGTGTGTGTGTGTGTGTGTGAGAGTGTGTGTGTGTGTATGTGTGTGCGCGCGCGTGTGCGTGTGTGCGTGTGTGTGTGTGTGCGCGCGCGCGCGTGTATGTATGTGTTTGTGTGTGCGCGCGCGCGTGTGTGTGTGTGTGCGTGTGTGTGTGTGTGTGTGTGTGCGTGTGAACAGAATATCTCAAGAACGGAACATCGTACGAACTTGAAACTTGAAACTTAAGTTACATAACACTACCGAACCCGACACGAACATTTTCATCAAAATCGGTCAACCGGAAGTAGTAGTTTATTCGTATAATTTTTCACTTTTTTGCGATTTTCTCAAAAACTAGTCTTACGATTTTTTTTAAAATCAACTGGTTTACTACATTTTTTATGCTCTACAATATAGGGTAGGCGCCATGTTTGCTGAAATTCTGCTTGAGGCTGTTTTTACGTAAAAACATTTTCTTTTTAAGATTGCAGCTTTAATATGCATTTTAGCGCAAAATGTTATATAATAAAAGTTGTAGAGAATGTAAACTTCTACAACTTTTATTTCAAACATTTTTTTGTATAACGCTTAGTTTAGCGGTAATTTGCGATTTTCTGTTTTTTTTTCTCACGAAAACGTGAGAAAAATCGATTTTTTTAAGATTTCGGTCTTAGTATGCATTTTACGACAAAAGTGTATATAATTAAATTTATAGAAAATTAAAAGATCTACAACTTTTGTTTAGAGCATTTTTCTCTACAGAGCCTAGTTTAGCGTGAAAGCGTGATTTTCCGTATTTTTAAGCCAAACTGAGTTCGATTGTCATTTTGCGTCATTCACTCATGATTAAAATAAGGTTATGTTTTTGAGGTTAGTTTTTGTTTATTTCTAATATTTTATTAATAATGTTAGGTTTATTATTAATTATTTGCATTGGCAAGAGAAAGTTGTGTGAGTGTTTCACACCAGATTTTTAACGATGTAGACGGATTTGAATCATAGTTTATGCGTTTTACAGTGCATATGAAAGGTTGTAAGCTGTTAGGAAATGCAAAAATATAAAATTTGATAGTTTTGGATGTATCTGGTTTGATAACTACTATCGGTTCATAATCATAGGCACCCGAGTTTGAACCCTTGCATCTCCAAAACTATAATTAGGATTTTAGCATACTTTACATAAAAATTTAGCTCATGTTTAAAAATTGCCATATCAAGGTTAGAAGACAAAACGACCCGGTTTTCTTGATACCGCAACAAATTTCATGCGTTTAGAGGCGTGTAACTTGATAACTATTTGACCGAAAAGTTTGAAATATTAACACAACATAGAAAATTATATTTCTACAGCGTGTAAAAAATTTCAAAATCGTAAGTTATTTAAATTTTGATTTATTAACAATATTCTGAACCCTTGTCCTCTCGGCAATCACTCGATCGTTAGGCACGGATAAACTATCGTTTTTTTCAGTGTAAAAAACTTAGTTCGGATATGTTAATAATATGAAATATCGATTGGCCAATGTTGTGGTAGAATTTTTAGAATTTTGAAAAACGAATGGGTAATGCGGGGGTGGGGGATACTATCCATGTTGCTAGTTTGTGTACGTGACATCCTGTCGGACGGTCTACCTGAATTGACAGACTGCATTGTCAATTCAGGTAGACAGTCAGATTCAAGAAAAATGGATAGTAGCGCCCACCCCCCACATTACAAATCTATATTTCAAAATTAAAAAAATTCTACCACAACATTCGCCAATTAATATTTCATGTTATTAACATATTTGTACTAAGATTTTTACGGTGAATAAAACGATAGTTTACCCGTGCCGAACCATTGAGCGGTTACCGAGATAGGAAGGGTTCAGAATATTGTTAATAAATCAAAATTTAAATAACTTACGATTTTGAAATTTGGTACACGCTGCAAGAATATAATTGTCTATGTTGTGTTAAAATTTCAAACTTTTCAGTCAAATACTTATCGAGTTACACGCCTCTAAACGCATGAAATTTGTTGCGGTATCAAGAAAACCGGATCTTCTCGTCTTCTAACCTCAATATGGTAATTTTTAAACATCATTAAAAATATATATATATTATAGGTAAACGCAGAATAAAATGAGCTAAATTTTAATGTATTGTATGCTAAAATCCTAATATTATAGTTTTGGAGATGCAAGGGTTCAAACTTGGGTGTCTATGATTATGAAACCGACAGTAGACGATTCAATTAATTTGACACTCAACCTGTTCGTTATGGACATAATGGGATTAGTAGAAACCTTTAACATACAACTGCTCAGACGGCGTCAGTTTCTTTTACTGTTGTCATGTTCCGCCTGCGACGTCCTTAAGCTTCAAGCCAATCTTCCACTGGTTTTGCGCATACTTGGTTTTTGGATCATACCCTTGACACCAACTCTTATCACTTGTAATGATTTTGGTCGAAATTTTTAAATCACTTTCAATCTCGTTTTTCAAATCCTGACTCAAATTTAACCGAATGTGTTTTTTATCCTATTTGAGAAGATGAAGAACAAATTTAGCGGCTACAAGTCTCATTTGAAAATCCTTAGTTTAAATCCGCTGGCCCGAGCTCCAACTCACACCTGTCTGTTCAGAAATTTCGTCAATCGTGAAACGACGATCCTCGTTGATTTTTTAGTGATTTTTTAAATTTTCGTCGTTTTGAGATGTTGAAAAGCGCTCAGAATGAACATAGTCTTCAACGTTCATATCACCGCGTTGAGAGCGCTCAAAC
The DNA here is from genome assembly GCA_035578175.1 of Catonia carolina. Lineage (NCBI taxonomy): Eukaryota > Metazoa > Arthropoda > Insecta > Hemiptera > Achilidae > Catonia > Catonia carolina. Next base: position 24,469,351 of record JAQMRL010000009.1, read on the forward strand.
CACTCGGAAACTTGTTTGCGGCTCATAGCATCTTCCTTGAAAGCCTGTTGAAGTATTTGGTAAGGCTTCCGTTGTCTACTATTCAAGCAGCAAACGAAATTTCAAACTCACTCCTAGTTCTTTTAAATCTGCCTTAGCGACGTCACAGACGGAACACGACAACAATGAGAGAAACACAACACTAAGATCAACCGTTTACTTACAAACTGACGCTGTCTCGGCAGTTGTTTGTTGAAGATGTCTGCTAGCTCCATCTAGTGGGAGAACTCTCTACTAACTCTACGAATTGCAGAGCACGCTGAGTCCAGTTTTTTGGGCCCCTCGTAAAAGTAGAGAAATAAATTTATTTTTATGATTATAGGTATTACTTACGGAGGAAGTTGCTCGTCTTCTTCTTCAGATTGTTTCTCAGCATGATTTTCAGTACCTTCACTTTCAACTGATGGAACAATTTCAGGTGGAATATATTGGTCTGTTTCTTTAGATTCACCTGAAAGAACAGTTTTAGATGGAGGTGCCGACTGGTCTTTACGTTCAGGTGGAGCTTGTAGATTAGATTCAGATGGAGCTATAAGTTCATTTGATTGTGCAATTTCAATTGGCAACTGAGATTCAATTGATTTCGTTCTGAAAATAAAAACGAAATCAGGAATTTTTCAACAACTATAATTTAAAAAAAATATTAACATTAGGTCTGTTTTAGATAAATCAAAATATTATAAATATATCTGAAGAAATCTGGAGTGAAACACTCACAGAACTTTCTTTTGCTAATGAAAATAAGAAAAATATAACCAATCGTTTACACATGGTTAAATGAGTAAACAATCTCAAATGGAAAGAAACAATTATATTTTAAGATTGATAATGCTAGACAGTGGTTACCGGTGTACTTTGATGGTTGGGGTTCAATTAACCATACTCTCTCAGGAATGGTCGACCTGAGTCTGTACAAGACTACACCTCATTTACACGTCATACACATCATCCTCATCTCATTGGGTCATGGGGTTGCTTATTGTTTTGAATTGAACAGATTGCAACGTACACCGACTAGGGATTACAAAAAAAAAAAGATTGATAAACTTGATCCGATCGAGTCAGAAATGGTCGGTGAAAATTTATCGCTTGATTTTACTATTACATAATATTGACTATTATTATAGTTTATTATTGCATTATTATTCATATTTTAAGAACATTATATAATGAAAAATCCTTTTATCTTTTAATTTTTTATTAAACTTTTTCATATTACAATATTTGTAAAAGTTGACTTTTGTCGATGCCTCTATGTAGACAACTAGTACTCAAGTTTACCACCGCCGATTTGATACAGAGACGAATCATCGATATTTATGTAATTTTATTCAAAAGTAGCCCAAAGTAACTTATTGATATAATACACATTCAGTGAGACACACATCAATCTTTCACAGTAAATTTGATTATTTTACTCGTGAGTACCTGATTAGTCTCTCACCTAGAAAACAGCGCCAAAAAAAATTTAAGCCTTACAATACTCTAGACTTGAAAGAAAATTAATTAAAAAAGAAAAGGAACCATAAAATAGATAGATATTGGTATTTTTAAGCAAAGTTGCAAAAGTTGCCTCTGGAGTCAACCTGTTAAAATTTTCCTTCTCTGCTTCTCGTTCCCTCCTTTTCCACTTTCTACATCATCAGCCTATGATCATTCAGTGTTAGATATAGGCTTTGGCAATTTTTCTAAGCTACCATTGGTCCCTACAATTTCTACACTGCGCTATCTCCGGCCTATCGCCATTTTAATGATATTAAGAACTGTTTCACTTTTGTTATTAAATAATACTCATTAAATTTTATAAACTTATTATAGGTTTATTAAATAGTTATTTAATTTAATTAAATAATAAAATTAAATTTGAGTTAAAAAGTTATTTGTTTGAAATAAAATGATACCGAATAGAAATTCGAGTTACTTCAATATACGAGGTGTGATAACTTGTAATAATTTATGATATATATTATCTCAAGGTCAATTAATAAACTTACGTGGTAGGCATATTTTCCATAGTCTCTGTTCCAGGTATAGGTACTGGATTATATGTTGGTAATTCGTTTTCTCTATACCTGTAATATGAAATAGTATTCATTTTTTGAGTTTCAAGTCAATTTTTTAGCTTGCTACGAACATGAGCTCTTAAGTTTAATTTACAATGTTCTTGGATCATTAAAAATTCATTGTACGAATTCTTGATGCACCTTTACATAAATTCATAACTGGGTAATAAACTTTATTTCCCAGTAATAAATTTTATTTCTAAAGGATATTCGTATAGTGCACTGGTGTGTGTGCTTTGGGTTATTTTAATTTATCTGTTCCACCATTAAGGGTTAACCCCTATTGCATTTAACTTGCTTAAACCAAAACAAAGTTTAATATGCTGCTCTCGTTTTTGAGGTAGACGCACGCACAGATCGATCTCTAAAAACATTTTTTTTTTGGAACTCAGGGAACATAAAAACGTATAAGAGGTGTAATGAAAAAATACGGCGAATAAATTTATTACGAACAAAGTAATAAGCTTACATCAAAATTGAATTAATCTCCCTCAATGTACTCTCTTTGCCTAGCAATGCACTTATCTGAATGTTGATACCATGATTGGAAGCATTTCTGGTAAGCTTCTTTCGGAAGTTGCTCTGTCGAGGCCCTCTCAATGTCGAGAATGGTGTCAAATGTTTTCCCTGGAAAAAATTTGACACCAAATGTTCTGACACCAGCTGACCCTAAGTAGAATGAAGTGCAGGTGTCATTTGCAGAGTTGAAAGTGGTTGCTTTTCGGAGGACCTGGCATGCTAATAAGCTCACTGTTTCAACTCAGTGAGGAAGGCATAAGTAAAATCCTCGTTTTTACTTAGTAAAACCCCTAGAGGTTCAAACCAGACTATTCTCAGTTGACCTAAACTACAGTGTAAAGTGTACGTCTGTTAATTTTCTTTGTATATAAATATGGTGCCATCGCGTAGACATTTTATAGCGACGCAAAAAGCCCACATTATTTGGCGTTTGGAAAACGTGAAACGAACGAGGATATTGTAAGGGAGTTCAACATTGGATACTCCACAATTACCGCAATTTAAAAATAGGGAAAATTCAGAATAGTTTTGATGAAGGTAAAGAGAAATCTAAGAGACTTGAACTTAGTCAAAAAAAACTACGTAAATGAAGCTCTTTTAAAGTGGATTACGTAACAACGAGCAAACAACATGACCGTAACTGATCATTTGCTACAAAACAAAGTTAACATTTTTAAAGAAAAATTTGAACAAACATTTCTTTATTACGCCTACTTAGGTACAACGTTTTCGGCAACGACACGGTATCAAAAATGGAAAAATCACTGTTGAATCTGCAAATGTTCCTGATCAATGGTTACAAAATGTGTGGCTTAAGTTAAGAGAAGAATATTTGGATGAAGAAATCTTTAAAGCCGACGACCATCACGCATCGGTTACTGTGACTATCGCTTACAGTGGCAGAAACTAGCCGGTCCGTTGGAAATCATCATATCCGATAACAACTGTGTGCTCCTTTTTTAATAATTAAAAACCTGGTGTGAAACACTCACACAACTTTCTCTTGCCAATGCGAATAATGAACAATGTAACCTAACATTATTTAGTAATAAAACATTAGAAATAAACATAAAAACTAACCCCAATAAACATAACCTAATATTAATCCTGAGTGAAAGACGCAAAATGAAAATCAAACTCAGTTTGGCTTAAATATACGGAACATCACTCTTTCACGCTAAACAAGACTTTGTAGAGAAAAATTCTAGAAATAAAATTTATAGATCTTTTAATGTACTATAAATTTGATTAATACACTTATGTCGTTCAATGCATTCTAAGACTGAAATCTTTAAAATATCGGTGTTTTACATGTTGTTGTGAGAAAAAAACTGGTAAACGCTAATTACTGCTAAACTAAGCGTTATACAAAAAAAAAACGTTTCAAATAAAAGTTGTAGGATTTTGAATTCTCTACAACTTATTATTATATACATATTTGCGTCAAAATGCACATTAGAGCCGCAATTTTAAGAAAAACAATTTTTTTTACGTGAGGACAGCTTTTTCAAGAATTTCAGCAGACGTGGCGCCTACCCTATCTTATAGAGCATAAACAATTTTGTAAATGTGATGATTTTTAAAAAAAAAATCGTAGAAGCCGTTTTTGAGAAAATCGCAAAAAAGTGAAAAATTAATTATACGAATAAACTACTACTACTTCCGGTTGATAGATTTTTATGAAAATGTTTGTGTCGGGGCCAATAGTAATATCTAACTTAAGTTTAAAGTTTCAAGTTCGTACGATGTTCCATTCTTGAGATATTCTGTTCACACACACTTACACACACACACACACACACACACACACAGACCAATTGCCAAAAACATGTTTTACGGGTTCAGGTGATTTGAAGACGTGTAGATCCGGTGATAAATCAATTTCGAAAAATCGACATGAAAACAATATTTTTTCTTATACATATATTCGTATCGTATTCATTTAGGCAAGAGAAAGCAAAAATTAAAACAACCATTATTATTACTTCAACAAAGATCGAAAATGAAATGTATACTCACGTAGCACTGTATGGAGAAGGAGGTTGATAATGATAACCGTTATAATCGGATCCTGGTAGTGGAAGTGCTGGTGGAAATTGTGAACTTCCTTGAGGTGGGGATGTATATGGAGAGGTTTGTTCAGGGAGTGTGAAATACGGTTGTGATGGTTCCAATGGTAGGTTTTGCATTGAATGCGGTGATAATGTTGGCCATTGCACATAGCGATTCACATCATCCCTACATATGTAAATCAAAAAATTGTCATAAATATATCTGCATAAACATGTAATAAGCTAATTTTGTACATTAGTTATCGTTTTTGAGCCATCCATTAATCTTAACTGTATGTTCTGAAACACTTCACATAAGCAGAAAATTCACATGAAAAATTTAACCATTTTTTTATATTTATATTAGAACCTTATCTATTATTTTTTACGGCTCTAGCGGCTCCTTTCTTACACAAAGCCTCCACCATCAAACTGTGATGCCCTTCTACTAAAAACACTTTTTTATTTTATCTGGAAAGAAAAATTATTACAATCAGTTTTTATATTCAAAAATCAAGAACATTAGGTACGTCCGCACTCGTGCGCTTTCTTTTGTAACTTGCGATTCGACATGCAAAGTCGCATGCTATATCGCATGCACTTAGAGCCACATCACCTTCCCGCACTTGTTTGAAGAGCTTTATCTAAAAAAATACCAATACTTTTGAACACAACACTAAATTAAAGCCTGTTTTTCCTGCATTGATTGGTTTGATTTTCGATTCTTGTATTTAGAAATTAAACGGAGATAACTCCAGAAATTTACGCAAAAAAGTACTCAATTTTAGCCGGTTTTCCGTTCATGTGGTTTTAAACGTCCGTTACTCTGTCCAGGTTTTTCATAAAAATCGGCGTGTAAGTACGCTGAAAATTAGAGTTTTTTCTATAATATAAATATTTTAAAAGTTAAATCACGTGTTCCGTTTTTAATATGCCGGCTATTTTATAAAAAGAGTTCTTTTTTGGCTCCACGTAAAGGTAGAAAAATGATTCTTGGACTGAACCATGCATTTTCACAACAGTATTATGTCAACCAAAGGGTTTTTTTTAAATAAAAACATCGTTAAATAATTCAAATTGAGCTACGGAATGAGTTGCAGCAGGAAAACCACAGAAGTTTGTTTTTCTAAACGACTATACTCGGAGCGGATACCACTATTGAGGTCAGTTTCCTCACAAGAAGTTTAGAGGCTAATAGAATTTTCTATTAACACCACATTTATCTATTTCTAATTACAAATGCAAAATACGATACAAAGTACAATACTGCTGTAAAAATGCACGGTTCAGTCCAAAAATCATTTTCACATCTTTACTCAAAACCAAAATACACTTTTCTTTAAAAAAATGGTTGACATTTTAAAATGGAACATCTGACTTCTATTAAAAAATGTTCATATAGAGACAACTCTGATCGTCAACGCCGTTACGGACGTTTAAAAACGACATTAACGGAAAACTGGCTAAAATCTTGAGTACTCTTTATGCGTGAATTGCTGCACCTCTGGCTAGTTTCAAAATAAAATAATCTAAGTCAACGCAGGAAAGAAAAGTCTTTACTTCAGTGTAGTGTTCAAAAATATTTGTTATGTTTTTTTTTTAAAAAATGAAGCTCTTCAAACGAGTACGGACAGGTGAAATGGCATGCTTCTAAGCGCATGCGAGTCGCATGCTTCATTGAATGCGACATCGAATGCGAAATTGCACGAGCGTGGACATAGCTAATAAGTAACACAGTAACGCAGATAACACAAAATAAATGATTATCTTCCATTTATAAGAAAAATGTTACAGATCAAAAGGAAATGACACATTTTGAAAAAACTTTACATAAAATACGATTTCTGTAATAAAGTTTAAAAATTAATATCAAATCTGCTTTTTAAGTATAACACATCGTATCTGTTGAGTCTTGTAAAAGTATAGTCACCGTTGTACAGTAAGTTAACGCGAAATGATTAGGATGTCCGACCAGTCATTGTTCATAATGTTGTGCTGAATCGTGTAATTTCCTGTTTTAAGTCTTTATAAGTTTTAAGTTATTATAAATATATCTGTTCGGTGTTTAATCTGAGGAATCTTATGAGATGTTCGTAAAAGTTTTGTCTGAAAATGTTCTATAATGTGAATATGGAATTTTTGTTGTTCTCCTTGAGTTGTATCTCATATGTCCAGACAAGCTTCATTATTGTATTGTATGGCGTTAGTTTTGAGTCAGTTGATTTTTGTGAGCGTCTTCAAATTAATAAAAACATATGTTTTAGTTTTAAGTCCAACTGCATTAGTTTCGTCAAAATGGGTGTCTTCCACGTCAGTTGGCGGTCGAGATGAAGACCCTGGTACTTCACATCTTCTGAATTTAACGGCACAATATTATTCAGTATTACTGATGAACACGTTCGTCTACGAACACTAATGAAACAAAATATGTCATATTTATTAAAAAACATTTAAATAAGTCTTAGAATAGTTAAAAAAATCATGGTGTATTAAAGTAAATTTATCAATTATTTAACTCAAAGATAAAGGAATAGAAAATCCTGCATTTTCCTTTTAATATCAAGAATCGAGTATTGCAAAAACTATACGTTTGACATGTTTATTGTTTCCTTTTTTTCATAAACCAATATCTAAAAACATAAATCACCAAACATAAATTGGTTCAAAACAATATCATGTATGTAAATTTCATTTTTGAATTAATAATGCAATGCAATGCAGTTTTGAAAATGTGAATGCATTACAGCGTTCACACGTCTGTGTTGCTTATTCTTGTGCCTATGAAATTTTTTTTCCACCACTTGATGTTTCTGCAATATGTGATTCTTTTTATCGCGTATTAAAATTGAAAAATGTAGAATTTAAGAATTAAAAATTTTATTATACAAAAAAAACATAAGTAACACTTTATTTATTTTTCTTCTTTACAAACATTAAACGAATATAAAAAGACACACCTCGAAAATATGAAATCTAAGAAACCTTTGGTGTTTTCTTCAAATAAAATCGTTAGCAAAAGTATTTTCATCGCATTGACAGTAATTCGCAGTATTCTTTTCTGGTAATGAGAAAGTGTTAAAAAACCGTTGTAAAAGATTTTCTATTAATCCGGGTCTGTTTTATTTCAAAGGATTACCCAATTTTATTGTTGTTTTAACTTTTTCTACTTGCTTGTATGTGTACTGAAACATATCATAGGGTTTAAATCATCTCCATCTTGTCACCATACAACCCACTCGAACAATTCAATTATTTTCTTTACTTATTGATATCTCAGGTAGTAATTATGTATTAATAATATTTTTATATAACTTTCTAAGGCAGTAATTACGTATTTATATTACTTTTTTATAACTACTTAAGAATGCATGTATGTATTAATAATATTTGTATTATTTATAAAGACGGCATTAATAAAAAATTAATTAATTAATTAAAAAGTTAAATAAATTTTAAAAAATAATTAAATAATAAAATTAAATTAATAAAATATTATAAAAATATTAGACGGCAAGAATAGATAATATACCATCGGAATTATTACTACGTTGTGAAGAAGTTACTCAAAACAAATTGTACAAACTTGTGTGCAGAATGTATGAAAATGGAAAAGTACCAAGGGATTTAAAAAATATATATTATGATTCCCTTAACAAAAAAGTCAGAAGCGGAAAAGTGTGAACATTACAGAAGCATCAACCTAACGTGCAATGCATCCAAGATACTGACAAGAATTATATACAGGAGAATAGAATACAGAATAGAAGAAGTGTTAGATGATGACCAATCATCAGCTTCGGCAATCACGACCGTCATAACTGCAAATCGACTGAACATTGTCGTATCTGTCAGTCAAATTCTCATAATACGTTGTTACATTTTGACCGTGACACTCTACAATCGAATTCGTCTACCGCTTCCCTTGTTAACCCGCATAATTCGCAAACCGCTAATTCGTCTCAACTCGTCAAACACCCGGTCAACAATTCACAGTCTACCGGGTGTCTGCTTGCTAATTCTTTGCCGTCGATTCAGGCTACTACTCTCGCAACTCCGCCAATTGATTCCTGCGCTACCTGCTCTGCTAATATGCCGGTAACTACTAGAAAATCGTCTTCGTCAATTATTGCTGAAAAACCTACCGATTATGCTCTTTCTTGTCGCCTTGATGGACAAACCGCGCTGTTAGGCGCCGCTATTGTTCATGCTGTTAATTCTTCCGGTAAAGCTGATCAACTTCGCGCTGTGATTGACAATGGTGCTCAATCTAGCATTCTACCCTATAACGCCGCTCGTAATCTTCAACTCGACATAGCGCCCACTACTAAGCGCTTACAAGGCATTTCATCTGAAGTTACATCCGTCAAAGGCACTACTAACGTTACAATTCTGTCGCCGCAAAATTCAGATTTTCGTTTACCGCTTCTGGCTACAGTTATTCAAAAAATAACAAACCGGCTTCCTGTTACTCGAATTCATAAATCCGTTGGTGAACAGTTTCCTAAACATCTGCTAGCCGACTTTCGTTTTCGTAGCCCCAATCCAGTAGATCTACTGCTTGGCGCTGATTGATTTTCAGAAATACTAGACTTCAGTAAAACGCCTTTAATAAGAGGCGCTCCATCCGCTTTGTTGACTGTATTTGGTTATGTGGTGTTCGGCAAATTACCCGACATCCAACCACCTAATTCTTTAATAAATAACGCTTCGTTTTTAACAACTGCTCTCTCGAATAAAGCTAAATTTTCGTCACTTGCTGCTGCTGTTCATGCCACATCGTCTATTGTTGAAAACCGAACGTCAAACACAAATTAGATTTCGCCTCAAATTCTCGCCGTTAATCCTCAAACTCTTGTTCCTGCTAATTCAAAAATTGAAATTGAACTCGATGTTACTGTAAACCCAGAGATCAATAAATCTGTCGTTTCTACTGTTTACTCACCTTATTGCTTATTTGTTTCGCCCGCATCCGACAACAATTCGGATCGCGCTACTGTTTTACCTAATCACGTTTCTTCGGCTTCAAATCGATTCGCTGCTCCATCCGAGCTCACCGCTATTGATCCTCGTCTCGCTTCGTCTTCCGACTGCGCCAGTCTCTCGACCGATCTTGCTGCTGTTACTCCGTCAAGTCGTCGCTTCGATTTTACGCTGAAGGCTTCCACCGAGTTATCTCCAATTAATTCTTCGTTAAACTGCTTCGAGTCTTCTGGCATCGCAGATACTTCGCCGATAAAACCTGCTACTCTCGTCTTAGCCGATTTTACTGCTAACCAACCGACTTCGGATCATAACTTCTGGTCGTCTCCTGCACACTCTGTTGATAAACCGCTGCAAATTGCTTCGCTAGAGGTCAATCGGCCCTCCTTAGTTGCTTCATGCTCTGCCAACGCTCTTCGCGCGCCTTATGCCCCTAATGGCGGGCGGCGCCCCAATCGTCGTAAACAGTATTCACAATCGGTGAATAATTGTAATTTCAATTCTCGTCTTTCGTTTAACGCTTGGTGTAACCTTCGTACATCTCGCTCGTCACCCCAACCTCAATCACGGATTCACTCTCAACAAGTTTGTGAATTTCGCCGTACCGCAATTCAAGATTCGCGTCATAATTGTTCGCCTACTCGTCAGTTTATTTCGCAACCCGCATACCAGTTAGCTCTGTCTTTGGGCAACTAACTCTTCTCCGCTGTTTCAATTCGTTTCCCACTTAATTTCATTTCATTCGTTTTCGTTTCTTCATTTTGTTTTCTTCGTTCTTCTGTTGTTTTTTCGTTCTTCGTTTTATTTTGCTTCGTTACTGGTTGCCAGCCCTCGCTGGTGATCACTTTAAGATACTCCGTTCCCGTTTGCCTCCGCGCAGGCTGTGGAAGATGTCCGTTCGACGTCGGCCGGGTGCACACGCGCGTGCATCACGCCACATCAAAATGTTCCGTTCTTCTGTTCCTTGTCTTCAAGGCTTCTTCATCGTTCTTCGTCGCTTCGCTTCGTCCCTCCCGTGGTGTTTCACGGCGGGCGGGTTTTCAAGGCTTTCTTCGTTTGTTAGGCTTACTTCGCTGCTTCGTTTCCGCTCCCTGCGTTGGTTCAAGGCGGGCGGCCCCCTGTTCTTCGTCGTTTTCATAAATCATTTGTCAATGATTTGGCGGGCGGTTATGTTGAGGCATTGTGCACCGGGGTTTGCACTATCTGTAATCCTCTTTGCTTTTTCTTCCTCTTTCTTCCTTCTTCTTCCCTTTGTTGGCCACTTGTACATTAAAACGTATCGTGGGCTGACGTGCTTGAGGCGTTACTCTCGCGGTTGGCATCTCGCATGACGCTAACAATTGCTATCGTTTTACGGCTTATTCGTTTTAATGCTTGTATTGCATGTGCTTTTTGTGTTTATTATTTGTTTATGTACTTAAAAGTGTATTCTAACGTTCATCAAGTCAGCAGTGCGCCGTGTTCCAATCAATGTGTTTCTGCATCAAGTTTCAACCAAGTAAGTGCGTTCTGCTCATGATAATAGTTTGCTGTACAATTGGTCAATACTCCTGTGTCTTTCTCTCCTCATTTTTACGTGTTCTATCACAAGTTTTTTTTGGTCTTATGCACTGACCGCTATAAATGTGCATTGGTCCTCCTAAGGCTTAATTTCGAGCCAAGTCGTATCTTAAAATCCACCAAAACCATTTTACAAGGTGCTATTCTAAACAATGGTAGAAGCACAAGTGATATCATAAGTAGAATTGCTCAAGCCAGAAAAGCCTTTCAAGTGAATAACAGCTTACTGACAACAAACATTGATTAACAGATTAGAAAAAATTTCTTAAAACGCTATGTTTGGGGGGTAGCATTATACGGGAGTGAAACGTGGGTGATAGAGGCTGTACAAAAGAAGAGAATAGAAGCTTTGAAATGTGGTGTTATAGGAAAATGTTAAAGATTAGAATGGTGGACAAAATAAGTAATTTAGGGGTTCTTAGGCGAGTGGATGAAAAAAAAAATGCATATGGAAGCAACTTACCAGAAGAAGGGATAGACTAGTGGAGCATATCTTAAGACACCAAAAATGAATAATAACCTTGTGGATAAAGCCACGTATATTTATAACAGAATTCAGACAGCAAAAAGAAAACAGTTGTGTTTGCCATTCCAAATCGATCAGGTGATAATGACTGGAGACAAATGACCATCAATTTTAACTAATCACATAGTTCCTTATCTTTCTCAGGCTGAGATGCAGGACTATTTCCCGACATGATGGAGCTTCTCCGCATTATGATGATGTGGCCAAACCGGTTTTAAACCAAAATCTTTCAAACCGTTGGATAGGTCGTGACCGTGGCCTCATGGACTGACCTCCAAGATCACCAAACTTGCCTGATTGCGATTTTTTCATATAACGGTTTTTGAAGGAAAATTTTCATTCTCACGCAATTGCAATAGACGATGAATTTAAGAGGTTGATTGATGAGGAACTGTTGTCGATACCTCGGAAAGTTTTCAACAACGCTTATGACTCATTTTTTGTTTCGTTGCTATTAGTGCATACCTATTTATGGACATCAGTTCGAATAAAGGTTAATGAAACAAATTGGGCTCATTAATAATTTACCACTTTCATATTTTGTTCATTTTGTTACTTAAGTAGCATTGTAACAAATCACCAATTTGAAATGGTTTTGCAATTAAAATTACTTTCTGCCATTTTGTTTTGATGAATCATAAGCAAATGAAACTCGAGGGTACTTTTTCACATATCTATTTATTATAACGGTAAAGTTTTCAGTCTGTAGAGTGTGCGATAGGTCGGGCATATAATTTCAAAAGTAGAAACCTCTTCGTAGGACACCCGGTATAATAAATATTGGGTAAGGTGAACATCTGATGGCCTTGCATTTTTTGCGGGTATATTCGCATTCCCCTAATTACGAATATAGTTACTCACGATGTAATAGCCTATATGTAAAGAGATTAACAATCTCTGAAACTTTTAAAGAAGAAACTGAAAAAATCCTGGGCAGAATGTTGTCAACCAGAGTCACTACTGAATATAATAATAGTGACCATTAATAATAGTTGTAGTCGCTAATTACCTTTTGTTAGTGAGACCTTAAATAAATAAAAATATTTGCAAGGTGTGGTTATTAAATAACGAGACTGATGTTATAAAACATTTTATTTTTCTCTTATACATAATCATTTATTGTCACATTCAATTAACACTCCTGGTCTATTCCTACAACGCTCCATGCGAATTTTCCATTGTTGGAAACAGTACTGGAAGTCATCTTCTGTCAGCTCCTTCAGGACACGTGCCGCTTTCTCTTTTACAGCTTCCACAGATTCAAATCTTGTCCCTTTTAATGCAGATTTCACCTCAGGGAACAGATAGAAGATAATAACATGTGATGAAACGTGGGTTTTTACTTATGATCTGGAAACGAAGCGCCAATTCATGCACTGGAAGAGCCAAACTTCACCGAGAGCCAAAAAAGCTCGAATGAGCAAGTCAACATTTAAAGCAATGATGATTGTTTTTGTTATATCCATAGAATTGTGTACCTTCACTGGATTCCTGAAACCCCCCCCCCCCCCCCGAAATGTGGAAGGACAAATTATGGGTTCTCCACCACGACAATGCGCCAGCTCATCCCACGTTATTTGTCAAGAGGTTCCTAGCCAAGTACAGCATCTCAGTGTTAGAACATCCACCTTCTTCACCAGATCTTGCACCATGTGACTTCTACCTGATATCTAAGGTGAAATTTTCATTAAAAGGGACAAGATTTGAGTCTGTGGAAGCTGTAAAAGAGAAAGCGGCACGTGTCCTGAAGGAGCTAACAGAAGATGACTTCCAGCACTGTTTCCAACAATGGAAAATTCGCATAGAGCGTTGTAGGGATAGAGAAGAAGTGTATATTGAAGGTGACCATAAGTAATTATGTAAAAAATGAAAATAAAATTTTTACAACGTCAGTCTCGTTATTTAATAGCGACACCTCGTATATTTTTATTTATGACAACTGTAACCAGTAGATTTTAATTTATTTTTCTTAAATAATATGATTGATTTTTATTATTATTAATAGGCGTGTTAGAATGTTTTATTGAGTATACTCACGCTCTTATGTTATCAGCCTGTTTCACTAGAAAATCTGGTCGCTGGAAGCCTAGGTTGTAATGCCTATAATAATAAAATTATTATTTAAATTCAATTTATTTGAAAGATAATTCACTGTACTTTCTCTTCCCTATATGAATATAAATAGGAAGGAAAATTTTTTTTCCATATCATTTTTTCGAAATCGAGTTTTGGGTGTTTTCTCTTACTCCCCCGCCAAAGTAGAACTTATGAATTTTAGTGTTTTATCACATCTGAAATTGTTCTACTCAATTTTAGTAGTGTATGTTAATAATATTGTACTCCGTAAAATAAAATTAAATAACATCATAATTAAACCAGAATGGAAAATGTGTTAGTATTCAATGCTAACTTCGCCGTACGGTAAGAAGCAGGCACTGCTACTAAGGCGATGAATTTGTTTGATTTAGTTCGTAGTGTTAATTTTAAAAATAAGACTGTGAAATATTTGCAAGAACGAAATATTCTACACAAGCAGCACGTCTGTTGAAATGGTCATGATTTGACCTATCGGTCGCAGTAAGAACGATCGATGGCATTGTCACATCCGCGCGAGTCGTGTTGAAGTGGGAATAGTAGGTAATTGGCTCGAAGTTAGTATATTATCCCTGGACAAAGTTGTTTGGTTGATTTACTGTTGGTGTAAAAAAAATACCTCACAAAATTCGTATATTGCTGCGTTTTACGCACTGGAAACTAATGTGCAGTAGGAACACTAAGTGGCAAGTGAGTTATTAACTATTAGCTATTAACTAAGACGTAATTGCTGTGGTTAGATTTTTAATAACTTAATTAATTTGTAAAATACTAATGTAGGATTTTTTAGATATAGTTCCCGTTTTTATCATTACTTATACCTACTATAACAATATTATGTGAAGTATCCACAAAATGTAAACAAAACTTGCTGTCGGAGGAATAATAGAAAAGAACTGAATTTTCACCGGATCTACACGTTTTCAGACCCCCTGAACACAAAAAAACATGTTTTTAGCGATTGGCGTGTGTGTGTGTGTGTGTGTCTGTGTGAACAAAATATCTCAAGAACAGAACATTACACGAATTTGAAACTTAAAACTTTAGTTAGGTACCATTAAAGGACCCGACACAAACATTTTCATCAAAATCGGTCAAGTGGAAGTAGTAGTTTATTCGTATCATTTTTAACTTTTTTGCAATTTTCTCGAAAATGGCTTCTGCGATGTGTTTAAAAATTGACTCATCTACTACAATTTTTATGTTCTACAAGATAGGGTAGGCGCCATGTCTGCTGAAATACTTGGGAAAACTGTGCTCTCGTAGAAAATAAATGGTTTTTTTAAGATTGCAGCCTTAATATGAATTTTAGCGCAAAAATGTGTGCAATAAAAGTTGTAGACAATTAACAAACCTACAACTTTTAAATAAATATTTTTGTATAACGCTTATTTTAGCGGTAATTAGTGATTTCTTTTAAGAAAATCTGTAAAAAATTGGATTTTTTAAGATTTTGGCCTTAGTATGCATTTTACGACAAAATCGTGTATACAATAAAAGTTATAGAAAATTAAAAGATCTACAACTTTCATTTTGCGCATTTTTCTCTACAGAGCCTAGTTTAGCGTGAAAGAGTGTTTAGCGTGGTAGAGTGTTTTCGTATTATTAAGCAATACTGAGATTGGTTTTCATTTTGCATCATTCACTCATGATTAAAATTAGTTTATGGTTTTTGAGGTTAGTTTTTTTGTTTATTCTCAATGTTTTACTATGTTAGGTTATATTCTTCAGTGTTTTCATTTGCAAGACAAAGTCGTCTGAGTGTTTCACACCAGATTGTTCTACAGGTAATTATTCAAATTTCATCGATGTCACATTTATTTATCGTATTTCAATTGAAACACAATTTTAATTAATAAAAGATTTAAACTCTTAAAACTCACTTACCGTAAGTACTCACTCAATTGACTAAATCTATCAAGATCCCTGAAAAGTCAGTTTCATGTTTAAATTAGTACAAATAAATCGTTGTTTTAGAAGATGTTAAAATATGATCACATTATATGATAAATATAATATGAACGCACTAATACAAGATTAGTTACCATAAATATTAAGTTCTAATCCTCTTATTAATTTGTTTCTAGATTTCATTAGAACTCGTGTACTCTGTTTATTTTAAGGGGAGTCGGACTTGAAAAAATGAAAAACAATATCGATTTTAAGGTTTTAACTGTTTTATACAATTTGAAATTAGCGCTTTCCAATGATACTAAAATTACGGTTCTACGACTACTAGAAATAATTTTTTTTTATAAAAATAGATATGTGAAAATTTTCCTTTTTTCGTAAACAACTCATATTGCGTTAATGATTTTTAGTTATTTTGTCACTAATTTTTATGATATTTTTTAGTATTTCTCTTTCAATCTAGAAGGCACTTTTGTTTGTAAGGTTATGCAATTTATGTTGTATAAATTACTTATTGCATTCCTGCTCGTATGAAGCAAAAAATGCACGAAGTACGTTTTTATATAGAAATGCGTTTTTAAATCTGAATCACCATTTACCAAAAACTGTGTTTTTTTTCATTCAAATGACCTGTTTTCTCAAAAACCAATAATGCTTCTTCCTCTAAATTTTAATGGAACATTCCTTACATGTATTTACATTAACAGACAGGGGCATTTGACTTTATTTCAATTTAGAAAATAAATATAAATTTTTTTTTATAAAGTTTCTGTTTTTGGAGTAGGCATTCACGGATAAATTTATATAAAAATTAATAATCTATTTATTTTAAAATGACTCCGTCTATCTGTTAGGAACATATCAATGAATAACTGATTAAAATTTGAAAATTTTCTGGGCATAGATAACAGAGAAAACAGGTCAAACATTAACATGGGCGAAGATAGCAGTTCCGACTCCCCTTTAAGAGCTACCCCACGAATGCCTTTGTAGTGGTGAGTGATACTGCAGGGCGTGTCTATGTGTGGTGCATGACAACAACTGGATGACTCTCAACACACTGTTCATGTTTTGATTACCACTCAATAGCCTATCATTATCATTATGTACAAGATAATTTAAAACAGCAAAATTTCAAAGCTTTTATAAGCCTTACAGACCTACAAACAGCCATTTTGAAACACATAATACTATTTTTAATTCATTAACTATTCAGTTTACGTTTAGGTCTTTGAAGTGAAAGCCCACAATTGAATCGGTGAATGGAAAAAGGGTAATATTCCAAAATCCTTATTTTCGAGAAATGAAAAAAAACTTTTTTGTGACTTTGTTTTTGGTTTAATGGTAAAGTGTTCAGTTGGTCATTTGTAGTACTATATTAAAGCTTTTTAATGGTGAGTTTAGAATTTGTTTTACAATAATCATGGGATTGATTTTTGATTATTAATATGTTGACTATTCACCTTTTTCTAGATTTGGTACAAGTGAATGGGAAAAATTAAGTTGAAAAAAACAATATAATGTGCCTATATGCTATAACACTTTATTTTTACTTTAAAATAATTTACAGTTACATTTTGATAACAATAAGACAGAAACCAATGGTCCAACTGCTGTTCGCTATTGAATGGAAGAAGGGTAATATTCCCGGAATATTATCCTTTGTCCACTCTACTAAATTTTTAATGTAGCTTAGCTGCTTTTAGATACAAGGAATATTTCCCTTTTATCAACCAATACATGCGCCGAAGTAAACTTAACAAAACTGCTATCTTTGTTCAATTTCGCATTTTTTGGAATATTACCCTTTTTCCACTCACCAATTCAATTATTGTGTTTGTTTTTTTTGTAGTAATTATATTATGTTGTGTACAGTGGAATTTAATTTTGTTTTGATACGTGTATGATACTTTGAAAAATTAATTTAATTAATTTGTCCCATATTAAACTTTGTGATTACTTCATGAAAATTAATAAGAACAAAACGAAAGTTTGTGCAGCAGTAAGAGTGGCTTAGAGGAGATAGAAAATTTAAAATAGGCAATGAAAATATACAGGAAGTATGGGAATTCTGCTATCTGTGGAGTAAAATAACAAAATGATGGTGTAAACACAAGTGATAACAAAAGTAGAATTGCTCAAACAAGAAACGTCTTTAAAATGAAAAACAGCTTAATGACTACAAAAATTGATTTACAGGTTAGGAAAAATTTCTTAAAACAGTATGTTTTAAGTGCAGCATTATATGATAAGCATTATGTGCGGGAGTGTAAAATGGATGATAGGGGGTATAGAAAGGAACAGGATAGAAGCTTTTGAAATGTGGTGTTGTAGAAAAATGTTAAAGATTAGGTGGGTGGTCAAAATGTTGCAAAACACAAAAGTGGAGAAAAAAAAAATTATTTGAAATTTAGGCCTATTTCAATTCCCTGGGTATAAGAAAATCCTCTTTACCCATTAAAGATATTGAACAAATGACATCGGAGTTGATTGGAGTGTGTCTACATTCAGTGTTCACAGCATCAGTTAACTGGTAGCACCAAACAAGAAACGATAAAGAAGCAAACCCGTTATGTAACAGTGCGATAAATTTGTGGAAACGGCATTTAGACTTCAAGCGCACATTTTTTCTACGTGATAAAGTTTCTCGGTACTTTTGTATGGCATGGAGGGTTGGACGCTGAAGGTTAACACCATGAACAGGTTGGAAGCATTTGAAATGTGGATCTACCGAAGAATCCTGAAGGTTCCATGGACGGCAAAAAGAACCAATGAGGAGATTCTGGAGAGGATAGGAATGAAACGGGAACTGATGAGCACCATAAAAAGAAGGAAGACCGCTTATCTGGGACATGTGATGCGCAATGAGAGGTACCATCTGCTGCAACTGATAATTGAGGGGAAGATAGAGGGACGGAGAGGAGTAGGCAGAAGGAGGATGTCGTGGCTGCAGAATGTCAAGCAATGGACAGGGATGGAGGCCGCAGGAGACATAATACACACGTGTGGTGACAGGGAAAAATGGTCAGCGGTGATCGCAAACATCCATTAATTGATAGCAGACAAAGAAGAAGAAGAAGATAAAGTTTCGATCTTAAATGAAATACGGTTAGTCATAAATGAGGATACCGACTCACCTACCTTTGAAGCAACATAATTTTATAACATTTTTAAATCGGTTTTGGTTTCTTAAAACAATAGGCCCAAAAATAAAATTACAACAAGGGATGCCATTTGGATTGTGTAGAAGGGAATATTGAGAAAAATGAAGGTAGCTTAGGAAACTATATGAAAAATTTATTACTATTATTTATTTATTAAAAATGCCCATAACAGGCAGATGGAGTGTTAAATTAATTGCACTTGATCTGTGGTTCCAGGGCTACAAAAAATAGTTCTGTTTCTTATCACATAGTCAGACTATTATATGACTGAACTATTTAAGAACAGAAGAGGTAGAGGTGTAAAAGACACTAGTCAGAGTTATGTCTTCTGATAGTAATGAATTTCACTATACAGCCAGACCCTGTGGTGAATGAAGTGAAGGTGTCATTTGCAGGGTGGAAAGTGGGTGCTTTTCGGAGGGCCTGGCATGCTGATAAGCATACGCTTTCAACTCAGTGAGGAAGGCAATGGTAAACCACCTCACTCCTCGTTTTTACTTAGTAAAACCTCTAGAGGTTTAAACCAGCCTTTTGGCTGTTGACCTAAACAACAACATTTATTAAAACTTATTATTATTATTTATAGTAGAAGAATCGGGCCGTTAAGGTTGAATTTTTGAATTAATTATAGCGGGGGGGGGGGGTAATTAAATTATCTGATTGGCTCTCGTGATTAAGATGTCGGTTTTTCTGTTAAAAATTGGGATGTTGGAGGACATTGGATGCTGGGATGTCGGATTGAGCTGGGGGACGCCAAACACTTCACGGCTCCGGACATGAGAAAGTGGACACGAATTTCTGTTTAGTCTGAATTTAACGGTCAAATGTAGAAATTACGTTGTTAAAGTTGTACTGTTTTATCTATTTCAAAAAGCTATTGAATTGAGTTTTAAAACAATATAATATAGTGTTTTATCGACTAAATTCATGCAGTTTATTTAAATTAATAGTAATGCGTTAAAAAACGGCCTCAGTGAACATCTAGTGTCACAGGTACTTTTCTGTAATAGTGAACATGTAAATTCTTTATAATTTACACAATAAACATGAACTTTTGCTTTTATTAATTAAACTTGATAAATTTCATAAATTAAATATACAACAATTATGGAACTTTGTTAAATATATAAAAATATTATTTGTCTATTTCACATTCTCTGCAGGAAGTCAACCATATCAAAGAATTCACGAAACACCTTTGGAGATAGAAATAAAACAATATTATTGGCATCCGTATTTAATATAAGAGTTCATTAATTTTACATAACACTCACAAACATACAAAATATACAACACGTAGAAGTTGTTTGTGCCATATTAAATTCATAAAGGTAGAAATAATTTTCGACATTATTGAAACTTTTGTATAGATAACTGATTTTTCTTATTTTTCAGTTCATTAAAACATTTGGTCCGATCATTTATGTCCCCTTGTCATCTAGTGTTTGTACATCTAAGACACAAAATATCAAGAAAGTCAACTTTTACTAAGTTGTTACGTATTGGAACTAATGACAATTTATTAGAAACTAAATTTTTAAAGATTTAAAATCTGTTAAAAAACCTGTTAAAAAAGTTATAAAAAGTACTATCTATTACAAAATATATTGCAAACAAAAATGGGGGTCGACATTTCCCGCACTTCCTCCATTTTTTGATAATTCATATTGAGAAGAGAAATTTGTGTGAGTTTTTCAAGCATAACATTTTCAGATCTATTGAATATATTTTTAATGCTTTTATCAATGGACATGTAATTATCGTGATAGATTTTGGGAAATTCTTTAAATTTATTATCAGTCAATGAAAACTTGGTAAGTACAGTAACCTGAAACTTCGGTTATTTTTTATCCTTTATCCTTCGGTTATCCTTTAACAGTACAGTAACGTGAAACTTCGGTTTCGGCGATCCCAGCAAATAATAACGGTAACAATAAGTAACAGCTTGATACTCACTTTAAGCAGCTAAATGAAGAGTCGAAATAATCCAAAATGGCTTTCACCTTATTAGCAAAGTTTGTCTGTCTAGCATATTCTGTTACTGTTTTCTTCAACTGAGCCAAGAGAAAGTCCAGTACGAGTTTTCCGCTTAAAATAATACATTGTTTAGCATTACAAACAATTTTAAAAAGGAAGTTTTTATAATGATATCTATAACATAATAATAATAAAATTAATTTTGTATGGCCTGCACGTCACCCCTTCTAGCCATTCCAACCCTCCTAAAAGTCATAAAATAAAAACAGGGAAGCAGGACGGACCAACTTAGTGGAAGAAAGGCAGCAGAACACATCGAAGTCCTTAATTTGCTGTATACCTATCTTGGGATAAGAGGAGTTAAAAAAATACACAAAAGAAAAACACCTAAATTGACTAAAGTTTAGCATCAAGTGCGGCACCAAATTCACATGGTGGCAATAAAACTTTAACATAAACAATAAAAAATATCTATACTACAGATAACAAAATAAAAACAGTAATCAAAAATAGTAATAATAACGACCTCAAACGAGGATGAGTACGGAAAATATTAACAAAACGGGTGGCTTTTGGGCAGCATTGGTTTCCCATTTTAGGGGCGGCTGTAATCAAAAGCTTCAGGGCCAAAATCTTGATTCTAACCCTTGGCATGAGGTTTAAACTTCATAAAGTACCGAAATGTCGACTGTGTAACAATGAAGAGGAGGAAACCATTGTGCATATTTTTGAAAGATGTCCCTATTTTGCCCTCGACAGAACGGAGACATCTGAGAAGATAGGCATCGCGCAGTGGATCCCAGAGAGAGTAAGGGCAGCAATGCTGCTGGATGAGGAGAGCTGGAAGTTGGTCGCTCAGTTTGCGGAGAGGGTGTACAGGAGACTGCGGAGGGAGGACACATCTGAAGATCAGCGGGATCACCCTCTCACACAGTAAATCAATCCTGTCCCGATTTCAGAAGGCAATGTAGACACACTCATTTCTTGAGCTGGTGATGAAATAGATGAATGACAGTGAGAGAGTGAGTTTTCGTCAGTGATAGCGAGAGGGGAATTAGGCTACGGTTCCCTTCCACTACCCCACTGACAGTATATAAATTTTTTAATCCCATTTCCCTTGTAGTATTATATAAGCAGTTCCGAGTTAGGTGGAGGGTTGTTTGCTGATGTCGGATCAAGTGGACAGGCGGCGGGTTTTTGGTTGGTAGGCGGTTGCGGCCCCCTTGGGGCTGGACAAGGACGCCTCAATTGAATTCAACACTACTTTCTCCATCGTGAGGGAGTGGAGTAAACATGAGATTTTCTCGCCGCTTCGGATAAAATAACTCCTGGCACTACCAAAATAAAAAAAATTAAAAATGAGATATGGTTCGTGGAAGTAATCACAAAATTACGAAGAAGAGACGTCTGAAATTTTATGGTCACATTTTCAGACACCGATTAACTAACAGAGTTTTAAAATATTTATTGTCTCTAACTGGCTCAGGACCCTGGGCGGGAAATGTCAAAAAGAATCTAACACGGCTGAATACAACCGAATTGGAAATTTTTAACAGGGATGTCTTCGGAAAGAAACTAGATAAGTGGGAGGTTCTCTCAGAATTGCGACCAATACAGTTTAGGCCTAAATGGAGTGAGTAAAGGAAGCGGAAATTCACAAGGGATGAAGGAGTACTGGGGTGACAGGAAAAGGACAAGCCGGGATGAAGAATGAACCATTGAATACTTAGCGTCTTCCTATCAAGGGAGTTTTACCGTGTAAAACTCTTATCATAACTCATAATTATTATTATTATTCTAGTATTAGTATATATTATAATATAATATAATAGTACCTATGTAATTATTCTAGTATATTATAATAAATATTATTATTATTATTATTATTATTATTATTATTATTATTATTATTATTCAGTCGAACCTCTATAACGCGAGTCCTCAAGGGTTAGGAAAAAATTCGAGCTACAGATATTTCGAGTCATGGAAAAATAACAACAAAGCAGTTATTCAAAACAGAAAATTACAAATAGGCTAAAACAGTAGCCTACAATATGTGAAATAAGTAGATCTACTTATGCGCCGGCCGCATTGGCGCAGTTGGTAACGTGCTCGCCACTCATCATGCGGTCCTGGGTTCGAATCCCATTCAGGCACGGCATATTTTCATACGTTACAAAAAATCATTTCATCCTCATTGCACACAGTTACACCCCAACGTCATCGCTAAGACCTTGCAGTTGATGCGACGTTAAATAAATTAAAAAAAAAAAGAAAAAAAAGTAGATCTACTTCACATGCGTTATTTCGTAATACAGTACTGTACGTTGCATTTAGCTTACCTACAGGCTACAACGTTGAGTCATTTACATTTATTGTATACAATGTTCCAAAATGCCGCGATTTTAATTACAGTACATGCTAAAATTAGTACATTGTAACGACACACTATGGTTCTTTTGTTCTGTGAGCGACCAAAGATTCGTTAATTTAAGGGGGTAGTTAACTCAAGATGATTTTTTTTTAATTTTGATGTTTCTTGCAGTTATTTGAAGTTTAAAATTTCCTGAATCACAACATTTGTTTAATTTGTTTGTACATTGACAAAAAGTTATAAAAACACCTGTTTAAAATAAAGCTCACTAGCAAGGCGAGTGAAATTATTCCTTCAACTGTAAGTTTTCCGGGAAGTGATTTTTACATGATTGTACATTCTTGGGAATTAAATATTTTGGGTAGTATTGGAGATATTTTGGTGATGTTTTTTTCAAATGTTCATAATTTCTTGCTCTATTATCTGTGGAATGATTATTACAAAAACCTTAATAGGGATTTAGTTAAAAAATAATTTGTGAATATATAAAATAAATGTTTTTGAAAAATGGTTTTTTTTCAATAAATTTCTTGTAAGAAAAAATACGTACAAGCGCATACAACAGATAATAGAGAGAAATTTTCTGTTTTTGTACCATAAGAATCATGTTGATATCTTTCTTAATTCCTGAGATATTTGATTCGCCGTAATGGCCCGCTTTTCCAACCTCATCATTATATTAGGGGCTGTAATTAATTTTTTGGCTTGGTTCAAATGGTAAATAATTACTAGTAAACTACTCTTTCATGTAAAATAAATAATGATAAATTACAGCCAAAAGTTTTCATTTTCATTTTCTGGGTTGACTACACCCTTAAAGAAATTCATTGTTTTGGTTTATGCCTGTTATACAAAGGCAACCAAATGGCAAACTGTGTGGGTCTGTACGCTTTAATGTTCGAATATTTCCACTTACAATGAAAAAAGCAGCACTGTAGGTTACCCACATTTTTCAAAAGATCAAAAACGCTATTTTGAGAACATTCAGGCTTCATGTTTTTGTCAAAAAAAAACGAAATACAGTATAACCCCGATTATCCGAAATCGGTTTTTTTATTTTTCTGCAAATTTTGTAGGTAAAAGACAAATTACAACTGTACTCAATCTGGTAGGAAATGCTATGTGTACTACAAGTCGTCAACTTTTAATGAACTCATGTACAGTAATTACAGAAATTTACTGAAATTACAGAAAATTACTCTTACGAAAACTTTTATTAGGTGATAACGAAGAGGGAGTAATTGTACTTTAAAAACAGATGAATTTAAAATCATGTGCATTCATGATTGCTGAAGGATGGGAAAATGTTAAAAATGATACGCTACATAGGTATTGGAAAAAGCTTTACGATTCGGAAAACGACAGTTGGAACGATGAGGCTGAAGAAGAACAGTCACTCTTACCATTAGCTCAACAAATAGCCGGTTTTGATGAGTGCAATGAAAATGAATTAAACGAATGGATCAGTTTTGAATGGATCAGTTTTTTTCTGCCCATAACGGACAGGTGGAGTGTCAAATTATTTACACTCACTCTGTTCGTTGCAGGGCTAAAATAAATAGTTCTGTTTCTTATCACATGGTCAGCCAATTAAATGACTGAATCATTTAAGAACAGAAGTGGTAGAGGTGTAAAAGACACTAATCAAAGTTATCTCCTCTGAAAGTAATGAATTTCATTATACAGCCAGACTCTGTGGTGAATAAAGTGAAGGTGTCATTTGCAGAGTGGAAAATATAAGCTTTTCAGAGGGCCCGGCATGCTGATAAGCGTACTTTTCCACTCAGTGAGGAAGGCAATGGTAAACCACCTCACTCCTCGTTTTACTTAGTAAAACCTCTACAGGTTCAAACCAGCCTTTTGGCTGATGACCTAAACAACAACAACAGTTTTGAAAATACATATGCGGGATCCCGGATGGCAAATAAAAACAGATGAAAAAGTTGTTGAATCTGTTCTGTAGGTACCAACAGAAAATGACGATGACGAAGACAAAAAAATTGTTGATTCTGTTGTTCCTGCGCCAACAAATAGTCAAGCATTTGAAGCATTAGGAACAGCTTCAATTTGTTATGAAATGAAGTCTGAAGCAGATTTTTCTACTCTCCTGACTGTCAAACGAGTCTAGCAGCATTAAAGTAAAAAAACAATGTTTAACAACGCAAAACAAGCGATTTAAAAAAAAACAATGAACTGCAATAGGTAACTTAAATGGCTTTTGTTTCTTATAAAAACTTAAAATATTTTATTTTAACGTATTTTTATTTTTATTTTTACGATTCTGTGTAAATTCATAATTTTCATTGTTTCTCTACTATTAAAATTGATATATTTGATTACTAAGTGTATTTATTTTTTTATTTTTGCCTTTGCCAAGTGTGATCGATTATCCAAAAAAATAAGTCATCCGAAATTGTCATGCCCGAATTATTTCGGATATTCAGTACTTTACTGTAAATAATTCGACGTAGAGAAATGGCATAATTAGAGTTACAGAAGTTCGTCTCTAAATATAATTTATAATTATTTTCATTGAGATCTCGTATAGCACCATTCATTCTCTCATTTCCAGCTAGTTTTCGCTTCCTTCGGTTAGCTGTAACCATAGTTAACTCTTCTGTGACAACTGTCTCCTCCAGTTTTTGCATAAGCCTATGACCGTATCAGATAAGCGTTTCTTTAATTTTGTCGATAAACAGCAGGTTTTTGTTCATTCTCTTTAAATTTTTTTTAATTGAATCGTCTAAGTTTCAAAAGCAGATATATCCACAAATGTAAATTTTTCAGTAGACCTGAATAACGGTTCTCTTAAAAACACGAAATGACACAACATTGTGACTTACTCGAGAAATAACTTAAACGTAGAGGATTTTACATACTAACTTTTAATTTTCTAATGACCGTAGGTTAAGAGAAATTTTGCATAATATATGTGGATGTATCTGGTTTTGAAACGGAATTCGGATCTATCTCGTTCTGAAATAAACTTAAAAAACCACCAAAATATATAAAACTCATGATTGTTTTAATTGGTAACATAATTAATCACAAATTTTGCTGCTTTGGGAATGAAATTTACAAAAATTAGATACGATAATATTTAAAAAAATATGAAAACATATTTCATAATGCTTTTTTCGTGATTTATTATTTATGTATGTGCTCTGGGTAAAGTATACGTTGTTGTGTCTGCTGAACCGATACCAAAGCAGTCGCGCATGCGCACTGGCATTGAAAACGCCATATAATTTTTATGGGTTTGTGTACTTCTATCAAAATAACCTAACTGCTAATTTATAAGTAATAAAGCAACACATTTTCGACTCACTTTTGCACAAAAAACTATTTTGCACATATTGAAAAGAGTACGAAATGTGGCTATTAAATAACGAGGCTGGCGTTGTAAAATATTTTATTTTTATTTTATACGCAATCACTTATTGTCACTTTAATGTACACTCCTTCTCTACCCCTACCAACGCTCCATGCGAATTTTCCATTTTTGAAAACAGTGCTGGAAGTCATCTTCTATCAGCTCCTTCAGGACCAGTGCCGCCCAAAAATATTTGAAATGAAGCTAGCAAAAATGTTTCTAATGACACTTTGAACGCGATTGAAAAATACCCAAATTTTTTGGAAACGATAATAATTAACATGTGATGAAACGTGGTTTTTTACGTATGATCCGGAAACGAAGCGCCAATCCATGCGCTGAAAGATCCGTACTTCACCGAGAGCCAAAAAAGCTCGAATGAGCAAGTCAAAATTTAAAGCAATGACGATTGTTTTTTATTGTTTTAAGTACCTTGAGGTACTTTCTAAACTTCGTCAAAGAGTAAGAAAGAAACGCCCCAAATTGTGGAAGGACAAATCATGGGTCCTCCACCAAGATAATGCGCCAGCTCATTCCGCGTTTTCTGTCAAGAGGTTCCTAACCAAGTACAGCATCTCAGTGTTAGAACATCCACTTTATTCACCAGATCTTGCACCATACGACTTTTTCTTGTTCCCTAAGGTGAAATTTGCATTAAAATGGACAAGATTTGTGTCTGTGGAAGCTGTAAAAGAGAAAGTGGCACGTGTCCTGAAGGAGCTGTTAAAAGATGACTACCAGCACTGTTTCCAACAATGGATAATTCACATGGACCGTAGTAGGGATAGACAAGGAATGTATATTGAAGGTGAAATAAATGATTATGTATAAAAAATTATAATTAAATTTTTTACGTCAGTCACGTTATTTAATAGCCACACCTCGTATGTCTTCATAGTTTTTCATTCATAATTTAAAGACTACATGAAAATCTTATATTAAACGGGAACTTCTATTAACCATAAGCTTATTAAATGAATTTTATGTTAATAAAATAAGGCTTACCTAACTCTTTCGTTACTGCATCGTTCTTTTAATTGAAGCGCGTTCTGCAAGAAAAAAGGATTCCACGATTCAAATGGTATATAATAATAATCCGGTTTGAATGTCCGTTCGTAAAGATCCGGTCTTTTATATGGTGCTTCTAATAAGTGGGATCTGAACGCCGGGTAAATGATCCGTTGGCTCGGTACTACGTTACCGTCGACAATTTCTATGAGGTTGTAAGACAAGAAAATGTAAAAATCGTCTCCAGTACCAACAGTCATAGGGTGTATATCCGACGGAGGGGTAGGTTCCTTACTCCAGTAAACTGTGATCTCATTGCAAGTGGCATAAGGTCCCGCAATTTTTTCATTTGTACCAGTAGTTATCCGTCTGCAAATGAAAGATGTATTGGAATAAATCAAGTAGAAATTATTTTAGAAATAAAATTATTAACAATATATTATATTGCAACATAATACTTACATTGCTAAGCCATGCCATATATCATGCAAGGTATGTTCAGAATGTAAGGTCATAAGAAGCCTGAGAAGAAGACCAATAACTCTGAGGGCACCACAGATATTCCATACGCGAGAATGGTAATTGACTGTTTTCAAAATTGATTACATACTTTCATATGTCTCTTTCATTCCAACCGCATGCGCTACAGGTACAGAAGGATTCTTTATTGAATTATGCAATAGCACTGCCATATTTTTGATGAATCAATGAACAACCGACAATTGTCAACATTATTAGCAATACCCAGAGCAGACATCAAACCTTCTACATCACAACAGGAATACAGCTGATCTTTCTTAGTGAAATATTTCATCAGATCTTTATTTTTGTTTCTATAATATGAAATTTTAGCATCGCTGTTCAGTAAATTCCACTCCTTTAAGCGTTCTGCTTGCTGTTTTGATAAATACAAATCGCAAACCAAATCATTACGTTCCATTTGTGAAGTGTGATATAGTTCACTAGATGATTTATCTGGTATGAAATCATCATCTCTTGAAGTTTGTGGCGCTGCAGTATTCTCAGAATAGTTTTACTCAGAATCTGAAATCTCCTGCTAGGAAACTGAGGCTGTTGAAGCAGTTAAATCGTCTCCATGAACGGATTAATGCCTCAAAAGTTTCTAAGTCATAACAAGCATGTACATTGAACGAGATAACATTATTATCTAATACATGTCAAATATGCTGTAATGGGATCTTTAAACAAAGATAACTCAAAAACGTAATGTGATCAGGCATTTTGGATTACATTTTCCGTTTCAGCATAAAAAATACTTTATAGAACACTAAAGTTTATTAATCATAAGAAGGATTTTCATTGAATGAGATAACATAAATCCACAACACGTCAAATATGCTGTAATGGGGATCTTTAAACATGTAACATTTTATTTAATGTTACGTAATTTTAATTCTTTATCTTTTCCTTATTCAGTCTTGTTGCATTAAAAATTTCGTTATCTTTTATTTCACCGCACACCGTTATCTCGTTTCCGATTTGTTTTTCGTTCTGACTTTGTACTGCCGACTGCTGTTATCTGTAATTCTGTCGTGTAAGATCCGTTTCAACCTGCTTTACTTGTTTTTGGATAATTTGTCTAGCGGGGTGGAAGGGGTCGATGACGTCAGAGGCGAGGTTTCCTTTTGGGAAGTTTGGTTCTTCTCGGCCTCTTTGCAATTGGTCTCTACAATGATCGGATCGTGATTTTTATATGCCGTAATTATGGTTATGAGTCTTTTCGGGGCGTTATGCTGCTGCTTTGCTGGTTGACCAATTGTTTTCCCGTTTTAACGGTAAGTCGCTTTATTTTCTTTCACTGGTAGTTAAATCCCATTGAAGCCGAAAATGTTTTCTAAATTTTGTAAATTTTGTAAATTTTGTAAACCCCTTTTGGGTAATTTAAATTTTTAAATTTATACTAAATTTTTAATCGCTCTTTAAATTTTTTTATATCTTTTCTATGCTGTTGGGGTTTATCTACTTTTTTTTCTTTTGTTTGTCTTTTGTGGTGGCCCTCATTTTCTAAGTCCTGGTTTTCTGCTCTTTGCAGGGACCAGTTTTGGGGTAACAGTCTTGTACCTGTTCTGGGGTGGTATTTCTTCCATTTTTACGTATCTACCCTCACGATGCGGCAAGAAAACCAAATGCCGAATTTGGAATTTTCCAGCTTTACCCGAAAGTCTCACATACCAACATTTTAATACTACTCATCGGTATTCATTTCTTTTGGGAGAAGATATTTTTATTTTTCCTGTTTCCAACTTATCACCTATGATTAACCTGGATTTTTATTATAAAAGGACACGTCGCCCTAGTTTGGCTTGAACTTGTCCGATGCTAGTTTACTAGCATAGTTCTACCGGGATCGACCTGCTTTCTTCGTATTCCAATCTTCTTTCTTTAATAAAATCACTAAATTACTAATTTAAATCTATTTGTTAAATTTTTACAATTAAATACTTTTTTAATATTTATTATAAAAAATGTAATTTTATTATTATCATTATTATTATGTAAATCATTAAATATGATACAAGATTTTTTTATGTTGGCGACAGCATGCACATTTTACATAAATCTGGTCAAAGCATGTTTTGGGCCTGCCTCATTAGCTAATTGTTGAATTAAATTTTGGTTTCCATTAATATATTTCTTCTACATTATAAATATTACTTTATCTTATTTCAACAAAATTATAGCATAAATATTAATTTTGGAAAAATTATTTTCCGTTACACAAATATCTTGTGTTACCTAAAATTGTAAAATTAATTTTTTTTAAAAAAATGTTTTTTTAAAAAAAAAAGGAAAAAAATTTTCAACTATTTGATCCGATTTTGAAATAATAAGCCAAGCATTTTTTTTACTTATTTAAATTCTTTATTTAATCTCTTTAATAAAATCTGATTATAAATCTATTTTATATTGATTCATTTATAATACCGATTTGGTATTTAACTTAAAATTTTCTTAAATCTTTTCTGGATCCAGTACAAAAGCATTTAATTATTAAGCTCATTTAATATTGTTTTATTATATTAATTAATTATGGTAATTGTAATTAACATTTTGGATAACTATGTAACTTTCTTATTAACCTAATTTAAAAATTTATTGTCTTCTCCTATGATTAAGTTTACCTAGTCATTTGCTTACTTTTATTAAATCTTTTTACTAATTTAAATCTATTTGTTAAATTTTTTTTTATACCACATCACCGTAGTCTCTTTTTGGGGTGTTTTTTTGTTCTTTTCTCTTTCTTGTTCCCTATGCCAATTTTGCTTTGGTAGCGATTCATATGTCGTTTCGCGTGAGCAAAAGGGGGTTACAAACAAAGATAACTCAACAACGTAACGTGATAAGGAATTCTGAATTACATTTTCTGTTTCAGCGTAAAAAGTACTTTATAACACACTAATTTACATAACTGTTCCGAAAATGTTGTAGACCCGTGTTCTTATATTCACGGAATTGTTTATCAATTTTTTTACGTTTTTTGTAATTGTTCGAAAGTAAAGAATAGTTATTCTCCGCTTTATCCGTCAGGGGTTAAAAAATAGAGACTGTTTGGTATATGTTCACAGGTGTCATAATAATTCAGAGATTCTCGGAATACGAAACACGACCCATTATTTATATTTCATCTGGTTTCAAATCAGTGACTTTTTCAAAATCGGTTATTATTTCTGTTGCCGTCCAACAACATATGACTTGTCAAACATCAAATTACAGCTGAAATTCTATATTTTGTACCAAAATAATTAAACCTATATGTCAGCGTGGAAAGAAATAAGTTATTTGATGTGAAAGGGAAAAACTGTGACGAGATTTAAACTTTCAACTTTGTTCGTGCGTATCTTATCTAAATATCAGAGTACTTTAACAATAACATTTATAGTGTAATAGAATACAATTTATTTGAAAGCGAAAGCAATTCTTTCAGATTTTTTTATTTGATTAAAATTGAGCTTGTAAGAGCGTGGTAAGTGAAACTCTGAATATTTTTTCCCGGGACCTTTCGGATGTTGCCGGTGGTGGAGGGTTATTGTATTGCCTCTGCCTGATGTTTTACGTACGCCTGATAACACAACGGGTTCTCATAAGAGCTGTACTCCATTCTGAACGTGAAATAGAGTATAGATGGACCCACTCATTCCTAATCCCGCCAAGTATGAAGTGAGAGGCCTCATTCACTATATCTTTATTGTAAATAACAGAAACCTGCGGATATTCATCGTGAAGTTGTTGCTGCTTACGGTAAAGTCATGTCACGTGAAAAAGTGGCAAAAAATAGACAGAAGACCGAACGAACGTTCACATCAAGAAAAGAAGCAGGAGACCTTCGATAGTGACGGAAGAGTTTGGTACCGTTGTTTTGGGACCGCAAAGGAATATTGCTTATCGAATTTTTGCCAAGAAGAGAATCAATTAATGCCGATTGATATTGAGACACTTTGGAGACTTTGTCGACCCTTTTAAAATGAAAAGAGGGGGCGGCTAACAATAGGTGTTTGTCTTCTGCAAGACAATGCTCGACCTCACACAGCGATTAAAGCAGTCGACCTTTTGACTTCTTTTGATTGGGATGTTTTAAACCATCCACCCCATAGTCCGGCGCTTGAACCTTTTGATTTTTTCCTTTTCACTCATCTAAACGACCATCTTGGTGGAAAACGATTTTTGTCCGATGCAGAGACAAAACACGCGTTCACGAATGGTCGAGGGAGTTGGTGGGAGATAAGTTCAACAAGCGCATAGGAAAATTGATTCTACGGCTCACTAAATGTGAGAAACTGAATGGTGACTACGTAAAATAGGAATATACAGTCAAACTTCTACTAACGGACACTTCTGAATGGCGGACCTTTCCTAATAGCGGACAATTTTAAAAGTCCTGGCATTTTCCTGTAAGACACAATACTAAAATATTTCCTAATAACGGACCCTCCACATCTCAAATTTTTAAAATTTTGAAAAATGGACTGGGTAATGCGGGTTGGAGCGCTACTACTATCCATTTTGCCAGGTTGTGTACGTGACATCCTGTCGGACTGTCTATCTGAATTGACAGACTGCATTGTCAATTCAGGTTGACAGTCGAATTCAGGCAAAATGGTTAGTAGCGCCCAACCCCGCATCACCAAGTCTATTTTTCAAAATTTTAAAAATTCTACCACAACATTGGCCAATCAATATTTCATGTAATTAATATTTTTGTACCAAGTTTTTTACTCTGGATAAAACGATAGTTTTCCCGTGCCGAACGATCGAGCGGTTACCGAGATAGCAAAGGTTCAGAATATTGTTAGTAAATTAAAATTTAAGTGAAGTACAAATTTGAAATTTCGTACACGCTGTAATAATATATTTTTTTGTTTATGTTGTGTCAAAATTTCAAACTTTTGATCAAATAATTATCGAGTTACACGCCTCTATAAGTATGATTTTTTTTGCGGTAGCAAAAAAACTTCGTTTTTTTATATTCCAACTTAGTATGACAATTTTCAAACAACATTAAAAATAAAGATTTAAATTGGGTCAACGCAAAATAAAGTGAGCTAAATTTAGATGCAACGTATGTTAAAATCTTTCTCATAATTTTGGAGGTGCATGGGTTTAGACTCTGGTGTCTATGATTATGAAACCGATAGTAGTGTCTTTTACACCTCTACCTAATCTGTTTTTAAAGGCTTCAGTCATAGCTGACCATGTCATAAGAAACAGAACTACTTTTTGTAGCCCTGAAACTAGTAGATCGAGTACAAATAATTTAACACTCCATCTGCCTTTCATAGAAAGATAGGTGGTAATACTGGTTATAATTTCATTGTTACTCACTTATATTCCCAGTTTTTGAGTGACTAATTTTGGCGATTTAACATAGGAAATTAGGGATATTCAAATCCTTTTACTGATAATGATGTCAATCAGTGATAATGATAATTTTAATAATAATAATTATAATATTAGTAATAATGATAATAATATAATATAATAATGACAATGATAATTGATAGAGTTGTTCAACAAAATAATTAAAAGAGGAATTAGCAAATAATACATTTTCTATTCCAAAAGTTAAAAGTACCATAATATAATTTGATGTACAACTTACATTAACTGAATAAAAATTACAAGCAGCGCTTTTTCAACTTCAAGCTGTAGAATCATTTTTTGTAACTTCCTTTCTTACTAATTCTTTAAATTCATGAACAAAAATACTTAACAAATGTAACAAAAATTCAAAGAGGTTGAACGTTTTTGAACTTTACTGATAGTAATGAAATTACCGAGTACTGTTCAATAAAATCCTTCGCAAAATATATTACTACAGAGTTTAACATTAAAATTTTGACCTGCGTCATCGGAACGATTAGTGTCGTAACGTTTCCATGAATTAATTTTTTAATTACTACTTTATTAAATTTTGATTGGCTTACATTTATGTAAATTTTATCGAATAAAATTATTCATAGCAAATAAGTTATAATTATTTAATAGATATATTCATTAACCATTAACTGTAAGTTACGCTATGCGTTGGATTATTGAGTACTACAGTCAGCCCTTTTTATAACGAACGTTTTATTAAGAAAACCTCTCTTTAACGAACAAGTTGGTTCTCTCACAATTCCTATATCAATTTATACTGTGCTTCCTAATAAATTTAACGTATAGGGAATTAACATTGGCAATGTACTATCAACTTTATTATTATGACAAGGGTGTTATCTTTATTTTATTGCTCCAGTAGTTAGGAAACAGAATAAAAAATAGTATACAAAAGAATTTTATAGCTGATAATTTAATTACAAACAAATAAAGGTAAAAAATGTTAGTCAATTTCGATATGGAGCGGTATATGCAAAAGAAAATTTTCGCGTAAGTTGGCATGTGTTCAGTAGCTGTGTGCGTTTAGACGTGACTTACAATTTCACTTTTGGTATTATCTTAGGGGAGTCGTGTTTTCAAATCTGAGGCTAATTTTAGCTTTAACTTTCTCTTGCCTATGTGAATATAGTCAATTTTTTGTTAGTTGAGTCCTGCTGTAAACATACTGTGTATGTGTTAGTCCCTGTCAATACACAACACACAAACATGCGTGGCCTTGGGTGAACTCTCTGCAAGCAAACCGGTGATCTAACAAAAATACCCACTTATTACATTTTGTCAATTCAATCGTCAGTGGTATAATGTAATAGGTCTAATAATAAAATTATAATGGTTTTGTCATTTTTATATACAAATTATTTTCATTTCACATGACTTTATCAGGTATTTATAGATTGGTGCAATCAAAACAAAATAAATCTTGTAGTATTTAATCAGTCACATTTAAGAATACGTGGTGTGTGACGTCTTCATGATTTATTGCAATTTGATGTAAAATTTTAATTACTCGCATCAATTTTCATATTTTTTCTTAGTTCTTGGGTGTTAGTGTGTGGTTGTCCCCGTGATTGTATGACAACAGATGTATTGACGATGGCGGACGAACCTTCTTCTTCCGGAAGTAATATTAAACATAAAAATGGGAAACTTTTACGAATCGGAGGAAAGACAATTGCAATTGATATTTTCAATAAATTTACTAATAAATATCCTAACCTATAAATTAATGAGATAGAATCACTTACTCCTGAATTTTCCGGTGTATCTTCTTTAAGTGTTCCCAGAGTACGAAGAGAATTTAAACAGAGTGATGTTTTTAAAACCTCAGTTAAAAAAAGAAAACGTAAAACACCTTCTTTAACATATTTGATGATATCAATAAAACTTATTTACGACTTATTATTTTCAATTTTCCTTTAGAAGTAAGTTACCTACTTTAAATAAGATTTCGTCGGTTGTCACTAATGGTCCTGATTTACCCAACATTAGTCGGTTCACTCTTCATTAACTAATTCTAGGAATGGGGTTTAAATTCAATGGTTTTTCGTGTAAAAGTATGCAACAGCATGAAAGGTACGAGCGGGCGTAGTGTAAGCAGAATTTTTTAAACACTCTGTTCTGTTCGTTCCACTCGCCCGGTGGCTTGTTTACGCTAGGACTCAACTAAGAAAAAACGTACTATAGGAAGGGACGTATTGTTTTCATGTCGATTTTTCGAAATCGAGTTTTACCGGATCTACACGTTTTCAGTGCCAATATGTCTGATACGCTGGTACCGTCCATTCAGTATACTTGCGTATCGGTGGGACATGTCATAAAGATGGACTCCCGGTCTCCAAGATTACTCCCGGTGGTTGAATTAATCTTAATACATATACAGGTCTACAAAAAATGTTTTGATACATGTTTCTACTATCAGTTTGATAATCATAGACACCCGAGTTTGAACCCTTGCGTCTCCAGAACTATTAATCGGATTTCAACATACATTACATAAAAATTAAGCTAATTTTATTCTGCGTTAATCCATATTAAACCTACATTTTTAAGGTTGTTTAAAAATTGCCATATCGCGGTTGGAAGACAAAAAGACCCGGTTTTTTGCTACCGCAACAAATTTCATGCGTTTAAAGGCAACGACTAATTGAACCAAAAAGTTTGAAATTTAAACACAACATAGGAAATTATATTCTTACAGCGGGTACGAAATTTCAAGTTTCTATTTCACTAAAATTATGATTTATTAACAAAATTCTGAACCCTTGGAATCACGGTAACCGCTCAATCGTTCCGCAAACTATCGTTTTATTCAGCGTAAAGACCTAGTAAAAATATGTTAATAACATGAAATATTGACTGGCCAATGTTGTGGTAGTCTTTTAAAATTTTGAAAAATAGACTGGGTAATGCGGGGGTTGGGGACTAATATCTGTTTTGCCAGTTTGTGTATTGGTGGGACATAACAACCAGATGGACTCCCAGTCTTCAAGAAAACTCCCAGTGGTTGTTTTAATCTTAAAAATATACAGGTCTACAAAAAGTGTGTTGATACATGTTTCTAGGTGATAGATTTTTAAAATATCGTATTTAGGAATAGTCAGTAAGTAAAAAATGTATCTGGTACGCAATACCGCCTATTCGTTGTACTTGTGTATCGGTGGAGAATGACAACAAGGTGGACGCCCGGTCACCAAGATAAATCCTTGTGGTTGTTTTAATCTTAAAAATGTACAGGTGCACAAAAAGTGTTTTGATACATGTTTCTAGGTGATACATTTTCAAAATTTCGTATTTGGGAATAGTTATTAAGTGAAAAATATGTCTGGTACGCAATACCGCCTATTTGGTGTACTCGCGTATCGGTGGGGCATGAAAACAAGATGGAGTCCTGGTCGCCAAAATAACTCCCTGTGGTTGTTATAATTTAAAAAAATATACAAGTCTATAAAAAGTTTTGATATATGTTTCTAGGTGATACATTGTTAAAATTTCGTATTGGAAATAGTTTTTTTTTCTTGTCATCAGTCTCTCGACTGGTTTGATGCAGTTCTCCAACCTGTTCTATCTTGCGCAAGTCGTTTCATATCTACATACATGTAACACCCTACATCTTTTGTAATTTGCTTTATATATTCTAATCTTTGCCTCCCTCTACAAATTTACTCCCTCAATATTACCCTCCATTATTGATAGCCCAATACCTGGATGTCTTAGGATATGCCCCACTAGCCTATTTATTCTTTTGGTAAGATGCTTCCATATACTTCTTTTTTCATCCACTCGCCTAAGAACCTCTAAATTACATATTTTGTCCACCCACCAAATCTTTAACATTTTCCTATAGCACCACATTTTAAAAGCTTCTATCCTCTTCCTTTCTACAGCCCCTATCACCCACGTTTCACTCCCGTATAATGCTACACTCCAAACATAATGTTTTAAGAAATTTTTCCTAACTGTAAATCAATGTTTGTAGTCAGTAAGCTGTTTTTCATTTCAAAGGCTTTTCTAGCTTGAGCAATTCTACTCTTGATATCACTTGTCCTTCTACCATCCTTTGTTATTTTACTCCCTAGATAGCAGAATTCCCTAACTTCCTGTATGTTTTCGTTGCCTACTTTTAAATTTCCCATCTCTTCGAAACCACTCTTGCTGCTGCACAACACTTTCGTTTTGTTCTTATTAATTTTCAAAATTTAAGTAAAAATATGTCTGTTGCGTTAGTACCGCCTTTTGGTGTATTCGCTTATCAGTGGAACATGACAAAATGAACTCCGGTGTTCAAAACAACTTGCGGTAGTAGTTTTAATCTTAAAAAATATACAGGCGTACAAAAAGTGTTTTGATACATGTTTCTAGGTGATAAATTTTTAAAAATTCGTATTTGGGAATAGTTAGTAAGTAAACATATGTCTGGTACGCAATACCGCCCATTCTGTGAACTCGCGCGTATTGGTGGGACATGACAACATGGACGCCCGGTCGCCAATATAACTCCCGGTAGTTGTTATAATTTAAAAAATCTGGTGTGAAACACTCACACAACTTTCTCTTGCCAATGCAAATAATTTACAATATAATTTAACATTAGTAATAAAATATTAGAAATAAACAGAAAACTAACCTCAATAAACATAACCTTATTTTAATCACGAGTGAAACACTCAAAATGAAAATCAACCTCAGTCTGGCTTAAAAATACGGAAAATCACTATTTCACGCTAAACTAGGCTCTGTAGAGAAAAATAAGTTAAATAAAAGTTGTAGATCTTTAAATTTCCTATAAATTTGGTTATATACACTTTTGTCGTAAAATGCATACTAAGGCCAAAATCTTAAAAAAATCGATTTTTCACACGTTTTCGTTAGAAAAAATCAGAAAATCGCTAATTACTGCTTAAATAAGCGTCATACAAAAAAATGTTTGAAACAGAAGTTGTAGGTTTTTAAATTCTCTACAACTTTTATTATATAAGTTTTTGCGCTAAAATTTATATTAAAGCCGTAATCTTAAAAAAACAACGTTTTTACGTGAAAACAGCCTCACCGAGAATTTCAGCAAACATGGCGCCTACCCTATCTTGTAGAGAATAAAAAATTGAGTAAAATAGGCGATTTTTAAAAAAATCGTAGGACCTGTTTTTGAGAAAATCGCAAAAAACTGAAAAATTATACGAATAAACTACTACTTCCGGTTGACCGATTTTGATGAAAATGTTCGTGTCGCGTCCGGTAGTGGTATGTAACTTAAGTTTCAAGTTTCAAGTTCGTATGTTGTTCTGTTCTTGAGATATTCTGTTCACACACACACACACACACACACACACACACACACATACACACACACACACATGCACACACACACACACGCACACACACACGCACACACACACACACACATACACACACACACACACACACAGACCAATCGCTAAAAACATGTTTTTTGGGTTCAGGGGGTCTGAAAACGTATAGATCCGGTGAAAACTTGATTTCGAAAAATCGACATGAAAACAATACTTTCCTTCCTATATATTCATATAGGCAAGAGAAAGTAAAAATATAGAGGTTGATAAAAAGTTTTTTGATATATGTTTCTAGGTAATAAATTTTCAAAATTTCGTATTTGAGAAAAGTTATAAGCACCAATATGTCTGGTACGCTACTACCGCTCCTTCGGGTTACTCCCGTATCGGTTGAGCACGACAACAAAATGGACTCTGGTCGCCAAGATAACTCCCGGTGTTTGTTTAAATCTTTAAAAATATACAGGTCTATAAAATGTGATTTCATATATGTTTCTAAGTGATAAAATTTCTTTCTTGGGAATAGTTAAAAAAATATGTCTAGTGCGTTGGTACCATCCAATGGGTTTTCTCGCGTATCGGTGGGGCATGACAACAATATGGACTTCCGGTCGCCAAGATAACTCCTTGAGGTTGTTTTAATCTTGAAAAACATACACGACTACAATATATGTGTTTATTATAATTTTTCTAGGTGAAATATCTCTATTCAAATTTTTTAAGAAGCACGGTATATACTGCGACCTTATCTTTAAGGTCCGTTTCGGGATCTGGGTAAATTAAATAATTAACGCCCTAAAGTTTAAAATTATAAGTATGTTGTACAACTAAAAATTACAATTAAATAAGTGACTAAAATCTACACGTATATTACAATTTAATTACTTAATAAATAACAAACTGATTTTAATTAGCATATACGATAAAATAACATAAACAATTTACGAACTACTACTTACATAAATGATACAGAGTAAATAAACGTTAAACATTAGAGAGTAAAATAGATAATAACATTAACCTTTTCTAATGCATTGTTACACACACTACGCAGTTGGCTACCTGAATGACAGACAATTTGAAACTAAACTTGCAAAATATATCACATCATTTTTCGTGTATTTTAATTTAATAAAAGTCAGATTTTATAAAGTTTGTTTATATTTTACGAACTATTTTACATCATTCTCTTCAGATTTAAATTCTGTATGAATTTAGTTTTAAATGTTTACTTGTTTGTTACCAATTTAACAAAGTTAATCTACTTCAAACCTAAGAAAGACATGGTTTTCGAGATCTAATTTTGCGTATTTTGTCAAATACCTCAGAAATGACTGTACTTACAGACGTGAGACAGGTTTTATTCGATTTTTCAGCTCATTTTTCATAAAACCTGTTCAAATAACAACCTTAATCAAATCCTTAATCAAATACCTTATTCAAATAATGCCCTAAAAATTTAGGTATGAATTCATTTCTCAGGTAGAACTGAATTCTAGGCGAAATCTTTCGTTAGCTGTAACTCGCTAAAGAATTGTTTTCGTACCTATGTTTATTAAAAACGTTTTTCGTATTTTTAGCTGCGTAATTCGTTCCTGAATTATGAACTGTTTCTCATGAAACACCCAGTATAGGTGGTTCTAAGGAGAATTCTAGAAAATTCAGAGATTTCGATATAACAATAAAAGTACAAAATCCTTCTGACGGTTTCTGGATAAATATTAACAAACTGTAAACAAATTAGAATTGAATTAAAGGTGTTAAAAAAGGCCAATTATCTAAATAGGTTCCAACTCTTTCACAACAACCATACAACAATGGGCAAGTTTACTTAACTATACAAGACCCGTAATATAACTATTTCTTAGAAACTCTATACATTATGCTACTCTTAATTTTTACGTTAGGAATTTTTGAAATATCGGTCCTCCTAGGAAATTCTCGAGCACTCTTTCCTTTACGATATTGTCAAAGTATATAAATTTTTCTAATATGAAAAACATTCCGGCGGACCTTCTATGTAACAAACTAGCAATCACCCACTCGTTTCACTTCGCAGCATCTAATGTAGGCCTAATTAATTCTTTTAAAACCAATGTGTAAACAATATTTGTGATTTTGTTTCCCTGTGAGAACAAAATAAATTAGTTCTCTACATTTCCAGTTCTAGACAGTCTGACATAAAGTTATCCGTGTGAGACATTTTTTCTGTATCTTCAGGTGTGTTGGTATTAAACACACCATTCTCGGGTTTGTTATCAACATTTTTAAGTTGGTAACCAAACTGTTATAATTATTTCAAAAACCAACCTTGAGGACTGTAACCGTCAAAGTATAAAGTTTCGGTTTTTTGTATAAATAACTATTGTTTTCGAATAGTGT
Organism: Catonia carolina; assembly: GCA_035578175.1. Lineage (NCBI taxonomy): Eukaryota > Metazoa > Arthropoda > Insecta > Hemiptera > Achilidae > Catonia > Catonia carolina. Next base: position 24,510,573 of record JAQMRL010000009.1, read on the forward strand.
TGACGTGCTTATATTGATGGCAATTTTTAAAAAATGTTCGTCCATCATTTACCTTTGTCCGTCCGTCCGTCACACTCAGATGTCAGAAACTATGACAGATAACAAGAAATTTTCGGATTCGTAATCACAACAAAACTTAGTGGTCCTAAATTCGATTTAAAGTTCCGGTTTTGACAGGAAGTGGCCCAAAAGCTGAAGTCAATAAATCAAAGTCAGAAGCTACTACAGACAGCAACAAACGGTTTTCAGATTCCTAATCTACACAAACAAAGAGGTAGTGGGCCTGAATTGGGTTTAAAGTTCCTGATTTGTCCGGAAGTAGCCCAAAAACGGACGTCAAGAAATCTGAAATTGAATTTGGGAACAAAAATAGTGTCAATCGATACTGCGTAGAGTAAATGCGGAAATCCTAATGATTTTTGCTAAAAGTCAAAGTTAAGACTTTTTAAAAAATTGCCATCATCTATGAGACGCTTCGTCTCATAAAAGGGATTTTTATTTTATCTTTTCTTCTCATTTATAACTTTTAAATTGTTTAAAATTTAAATTTGTATATTTTGTGCAGTTGTTTAGGCATCAGCCGAAAGCGGATTTAAACCTTTAGAGGCTTTTACTAAGTAAAACAAAGAGTAAGTTGGTTTACCTAAGCCTTCCTCACTGAGTTGAAAAGTATGCTTATCTGCATACCAGGTCCTCTGAAAAACATCTACTTTCCATCATGACACCTTCACTTTATTCACCAAAAAAGCAGGCTGTATAATGAAATTCATTACTTTTAAAGGAGGTAACTGTGACTAGTGTCTTTTACTACTCTTTTTCTTCTTCTTAAATCTTCCATTCTTAAATGCTTCACACATGTAATTGGCAGACCATGTTATAAGAAACAGAACTATATTTTGTAGCACTGGGACTAGCAGATCCCAGATAAAAATTCAGCTGAACTTATTTTCGATGATTACTTGGTAGATTTGAGGTAGAAACAAAATTTGGGGCATTTTGAAAAATTGTACTGACAGAATCACAATTTTATTTATATGGTAAACTAATGTCGATTTATGAAATATTTTTTAACAAATGAATTGAATGTGTTTATTACAAAAACCTTGGAACCATGCTGTGTGGAATTTTGTTTCTGGTCATACTGAGCGTATTTTCAATTAATACGCATTCTCCTTTGTATTGCTGATTGCCTACTTTTGGAATACTCTTAGCATAGACAGACTTAAGGTACATAACCCAACTTTTTTTATCGGTCCCTAATTTTTTGTATTTAATGTTGGTACATTGCAGTCGGTTCAACAATAACCATTATCAATCTCGTGATCCAATGAGATGAGGATACAGTCGAACTTGGATATAACGAAACCTTGATTATACGAATTTTTTTACAGCACCGTGACATTATAATTAAACTATACGTAAATTTTACCTCGATTTAACGAATAAGTACCTTAATAAAACGAAATAGTGTTATGTAATAAGTACGAAGTGACACGCTGTACTATGATTTCTCTGTGAGTTTTAAGTTAGATTCTTTAGATTTTCGTCAACTGGAAATGTCAGTAACGAAGTTACTCTATAGAATTTCATCACGGTTGATGAGTAGATTACTGTCTGTGAGTGATTTTCTGAACGATGACGACATACTTCATGGTGTTAGTAAGTCCGCTAACCGGGATGATGAAAAAGAAGAAGAAAAAGAAGAAAGTGATAAAAACTGCGAAGACCAGCAGCAGGAGAAAAAACCTACTGAAAACGAGATTTTACAGTCATTTCAATTAATTAGGCTTGGGCAACAGCTCAAGGATGAAGTGCCTGACAGTATTTCTGAAAATTTAAATAAATGTGAAACTTTATTCAAACTCAAGAAACAACGGAAAATTACTCACTTTTTCAAGGCGTAAATTAACTTTTAAAATATTGTAATTAAATATTCTAACCAATACCTGTCAGTATAAAAAACTAAAGAATGCATTTAGGATTAGTGTTTTTATACACCATTTAGGTAAAGTTAGTGTATTTTTTATCTCTTATGTTAGTGTTTTGAAGAAATTTGCACTAAAAATAAAAATACAGTATTAAGCTACAAATGAGTTTCAGATCCTTTTAATTGTAGCCAAGATCTATGTACGAGGTAAGATCCTACTTAAAATCAATACGTACTTTTAGTAGTATTATTAACCGTGAACGTAAAACATGATCTATAAAAAGATTTATTTACTAGTTAAGACGTGTCTATTAACAAAATTAACTGTATCTAATTCATTATACAACGTGAAAAAAATTCGTTAATAAAAATTAGCTTGGAAATACTTGTTACTTCGATATAACGAATACCTCGATTTAAGGAATTTTCCCAGGATTCTCGATTTCGTTATGTGGAAGTTCGACTGTAATATGTATGACGTGCAAATGAGATGTAGTTTTGTACAGACCTAGGCCAAAAATTTGCCAGAGAATATGGTTAATTAAATCCCAACCATAAGAATACACCTGTAACCGTTCTTTAGTATTCAAAAACATATTAATTTTTATTTGCAAAATTTATTGTAAATGCAATTATATAATAGAAAAAATGGAAACGTATGTGTTTTGTTCAGTGAAATTTTCAGGTACATGACCGTTAAATATTTATTTCAAGTTGTTTCTGAAAATTCCATTTTGCTAAAATTTTTAATAATTTTTTTAAAACCGTCGTCATTTTTTTTACCTAACAAAATTCAAGGGAATTTTATAAGCGGGCCTTTTATAATATGTCAAGAAGGCTAAAGTAATGAGTAAAAATGAAATTTAATAATTATAAAATAACGTATTTAATTAATTTTATAAAATCGATCTCTGTTTACGCGTGTACGACAGAAACACGGAAACCAATTTTATGATTTCGATCAGTACGTTTGAACAATAAACTCACAATGAACAATATTTCCCACACGCCTCCATTTTTCCTATTGTATTTTCACCATCGTCCCCTTTGATTAAGTACTGCGCTGCCGGCTACAAAGCTTCCGATGGAGTGACAGAAGGAACCGCCAATAGTTCCGAAAGGGGCAGTAAGCCTGCGGCAGCGTACCGACAGAGGCCTTTGTCGTCAAGGTAAGATCAATACCAAAGCACTCTCGGCGACTATAAAAAGAGCGCTCCAATGAGCCAAGAGATTCAATTCCGATCCGGACTGCAGACAAGTCGTCCACCATGGGCACACGGCTTCCGTACTCAAACGAAGGCTCATCGACGACCCCGCAAGAGAGGAGATAATGCTTCCGCTCACCGATCCAACAGCGTAAGCCGTCGACCGGACCGTCATCGCCCGCTGCCACGAGCGATGCCCACAGCGGTCCCTCGACCGAGCCTTACGTCTTACCCATCGACGCACTACTGCGAGGGAATAAGATGACGTCTGCGCTGGACGAAGAAACGCCGTGTCGCCAAGCTCCTCGACCGAGTCTTACGCTCTACATTTCCGACGACGATCGACCAACTACATCCACGAGATAAAGACCAAAGAAGCTCTGGGACTTGCCGCAGCCAGCAACGCAGCAGCCGCAGCCATGCACTGCCTACAGTGGTATCCTTCGAGACCAACACAACGGTCCTTCTCAGGATCAATTTACTAAGGTTTAACCGGCCCTTTTCAGGACCATCAACGTGAACCACGGCTCTTGCCGCAGCCACGTGCTGCCTACACCGATCTCCTTCGAGACCGGCACAACGGTCCTACTCAGGATCAAGTCGTTAAGGTTTACACCGGCCCTTCTCAGGGCCATCAACCAGCTCTGTCCGCCTCGGTGGACATAAACGGCCACACACATAAACGGGCCTTTTCAGAGCCACCAAACAAATAAGGTTTCAACTTGCCTCTTAATGTCGCCATCCGGTGACAGTATAAAGTAAATTTACAATAAATTTTATGAATTAAAAAAAATATATTTTTGAAATGGTTGTATACACCCAGTATTGCGCATCTCCGCCAACCCTGTTCTTCCCACACGCAAATAATTAATGAAATGGAGGCTTGTACAGAATCTGGCCGATCATTACAGAGAAAGTATGGTTATCAAAGTAAAGTACCGGTAACTAATTTCGAGATCGCGCCGATAGACTTGGCTTTTTTATCCATCTTTTACATATAAAAATTGAAATGTTTATGAGACGTTAAGAAAACTTCGAGAAAGTTTTAAAAAAAACAAACTTGAAACTCGGTTCTTTTACGCCGGTTACAGCGAAGTTACAAAACATTTGTTGAAATTTATGCAAAGTCCCGCGTTTTTGTCAAAATTTGGCAAAAAATATATCTTCTTTTATTTATTTTTTAGTGTGGTATTATAGAAAAATTCCTTGCAAAAAATTTGATATATCAAACGCCCTCGTTTACTACACAATACGGCTAGTCAAGGGGTATGTAAGGGTCAAAAGAATATGAATTCTGTGGTAAAATGTAAGCCGCAACAATTCTCTCTTTGAGCTGATGTCATTTACCCACTCTTACAGCTGTTATTTATATGATATAAATTATATGAATGCACGGAATTTTGTGAACACCTAAATGTAGAAAAAAAATTGTAAAATATAATATTAGAAAATTTTAGTTTCATTGTGAAGAATGTCTGACAATAGGCTATTCTACCAAATTTGGAGCGTTTGTTTCTTTTTACAGGTCATATTCAGTTCAACTGGTTTTACTATAAAAGCAATAGTAAACAATATACCTACCTACCTTTATCACTCAAGCTTTCAAACGCGGTTATAACTCTACTTTTAAATGAGATACGGCGTTTACACAATTTTTTTCAAAAAAACCGGAATTGAGTGGTATTCCAACATTCACAAATCAATAAATATTTCCCACTAACCTGCTTGTGTTTCAAAATAGCTTACTTTCTTCCGCATACAATCTGCTACAATTTAACTATAATGTTTACTCGTATGCGCGACTGCCCTTAACAGACAGGTGGAGTACCAATTTATTTACACACTGTCCGTTGCAGGGCTAAAATAAATAGTACTGTTTCTTATCACATGGTCAGCCAATTAAATGACTGAATCATTTAAGAACAGAAGAGGTAGAGGTGCAAAAGACGCTAATCAGAGTTGTCTCCTCTGAAAGTAATGAATTTCATTATACAGCCAGACCCTGTGGTGAATGAAGTAAAGGTGTCATTTGCAGGGTGGAAAATCTGTGCTTTTCAGAGGGCCTAACATGCTGTTAAGCGTACTTTTTCACTCAGTGAGGAAGGCAATTGTAAACCACCTCACTCCTTGATTTACTTAGTAAAACCTCTAGAGGTTCAAACCAGCCTTTCGGCTGATGACCTAAACAACAGCAACGGTATGCGCGTACATTGACCTTCATTATCACACAAACTGTTGAGTACTTACACACTCGTCGTCTAACAAAAATATATGGGCTATCCGTCTGTTAAGGGTTAAAATTCATATAAAAGTAACTAACTACCTTTTACCAGGATTCGAATCAGGAACCTTTGCCTCCAAAAATCAGTTGTTAAACAGCTGGCTCGTGGTTATGACTTTACCACTAGACCAACACGGTCAGTTTGTAGAAGTTTAGTTAAAATATCAATAAAAACAATTAAAATAGGTATTTATGATTTATTTTACATCAGTTACAATTAATAAAACAATTAATTATACAATTACAATTAAACAATTAATTACAATTAATAAATTAATCAGTTACAATTAATAAACTTTTTCTTTGAATTGTACGTACTTTAACATAAATTTTCTAGGGTAATTTAAATTTCGTATAAAGTATTTTTCGAATTCAGTTTAATCAGTAGGTTTACCTTCTTGTATACGAAACTTCATCCTTTCTAGATCTGAAACACAATTCGTAAACACCTTAACAATAAATTATTAAGAATAAACTAAATCTTTATAAATTTAATAAATCTTACAACACTTACGAAACTTTTTGTAAGATCCGTACATCCGCATACATTTTAGAAAGATTTGCATTTTTCACAAGATATTGTTTTTCGTTTATTTGAATTTGGAACAGTAAATAAATTATCTAATAATTAAAACTGCCCATAACAGACAGGTGGAGTGTCAAATTATTTACACCCAATCTGTTAGTTGCAGGGCTAAAATAAATAGTTCTGTTTCTTATCGCATGGTCAGCCAATTAAATGACTGAATCATTTAAGAACAGAAGAGGTAGAGGTGTAAAAGACACTAATCAGAGATATCTCCTCTGAAAGTAATGAATTTCATTATACAGCCAGACCCTGTGATGAATGAAGTGAAGGTGTCATTTGCAGAGTGGAAAATTTGTGCTTTTCAGAGGGCCCGGCATGCTGATAAGCGTACTTTTCCACTCAGTGAGGAAGGCAATGGTAAACCACCTCACTCCTCGTTTTACTTAGTAAAGCCTCTAGAGGTTCAAACCAGCTTTTCGGCTGATGACCTAAACAACAATAATTAAAAAAAATAATTGATGTGTTGATATAATCAGAACAGAAATAACAAGCTGCTTGGAAAAGAGAGTTTCGTAAATAGAACCAAGTTTCTAATTTATATTTTGGATAACATTTGACTGAGTAACTGCAGTTTGAAATTAATTTGTAATAATTAAAAAAGAAAATCAAAAAATCTGAAAACTTGGTAAAGTGAAGGAATTAGTTAGGTTGGGATTCCTCCACCCCCGTATTGCTTCTTTTTTGAATAAGGCATCACCTTGCTTCAGGAAATAATTTACTATTCAAGTACACCAGTAACAGGATGTAGTGTGGAAAGGAGGGGAGAAAAGCATGTCACAGCAAAGACAGAAAAATTTACAATCTCATAGACATCTGTATATCTCTTTTCTGCATAAACGTTCTATCTTTCTTCGGTCAATAAAACACATCACTACAATAGGCCCACAGAAGTACCAACCCTAAAGATTCCCGAAGTTACACTATCTGAAAGATTAATAGAGCAAAAACTTATATTCGGAACTTCACCCCCTCATAGCAAGCACTATCAATGGTAAATACATGATGTTGTAAATTAAATTTTACTACGTTTTAGCACGCATATTTTGAGATATCATACACCTTGATAATTTTATAAATACGACCGCTACGACTGCTACGAAGCATGCAATTACACGGAACTCGAATATGCGGTCCCCGGCGCAGAAATTTTAACGTAATAAAAACTGCAATTTCGTTGCTTTGCTGTAAGTAATTGAAATTCTACAATTATATTGTATACACAGAGATTCTCTGAAAATCAGTTGCTAAACAGCTAACTCCTGGCGACCAGTAAGTAGTCAACGTGACTAACTTAGGTAGTCTTTACCTATCAGTTCATGCAAGGTCAATTAGTGCAACAATGACGCATAATACTCTCGATTTGTCTAAGTCGTTGATGTAGATGATGCTGTGTGCATTTCAAAACTGTGGCCACCAGTTTATTGGCCGAATTCACCTTTTTCGGAGCAGTAAAAACCTTCTGTTTCTACTGTTACTTTATCTGTGGAATATAAACAGCGTATGTTTAGTCAAAATTAATACATCGACGCGGAAACTCATCTTGCACTAAAATTTAGCCTACACTGAGAGCAAACATGGTACCCATCGTGGAAAAAATGTTTTTTCATGTTAATGACCTTTGATCATTTACAGATATTCCTGGTAAAAAAGATAGAAAATAATAAAATATTTTATATACTTATGGAATTTAAGATAGAGCAAACCTTGTTCTGCAATTGAGATACGTCCCTCTCTGCTATATGTCTGATAGTCCGTATCATATGCTACAAATCTATCTTTACAATCTAGTACTACTGCTTCATAAATCCCTAGAAAAAACGTAGTCATTCCCTGTAAAACAAACATACATGAAAGTTAATTTTTATAGACAAATTTTGACAGTTTATTTTAAATTCATGGTAAATTCACAGGTTAAAAGGCCTGCCACACAGAATGCAATCAGCTTCCTCCGTTCAAAAGAAATTCAAGGTATTTGTCAGCATCTTAGAAAATTGGTATTTACGTTTAAGCAACTTAGAGGAGTACTGTATCAGGATACATTAAAACCTTTCTACGACGGCGTGGGTTTCGTCTTCAAGTAAGTGTTTAAATCTCAAAACACGCTCCCAAATAAATTCATTTAATTAAGGCCGTTACAGATGGAAAATTATGAACACAATACAGACATTTTATACAACACGCTAGATTATTTTTATTTTAAAACATAAAAATCTGTTGTGTCTTTCGCTAGCTACAGCGGGCAAAACACTTTCGCGCGTAAAAACTTGTAGGTTATTTTATATTTTTGACTGTAACGTGCTAAAATTTACGTTAATCATGAAATTGTACAGAACATAATTTTTAGAAGACATTTTTGTAAGTAAAACCATGTTTTACAATATAATTTAGCGTAACATTAGCCGTAATAATTGCAGTTTCAAATTTGCAACGCGCAAAGTGGGAACAGAATCTGTGATATTTGAACAGTGTTGCATTATCAAATTTCTCCCATTCCCCACCCTCTTGCTCACAATACGTATGTGAATAGTATTGACATTGAACACATACTATACAGTTACAAATACACAAACAAAATTATGTAGCAGTGGTAAAAGGATAGGGTGTATAGTAGGCCATGAAACAGGTCGAGGGAGCTTTGACGAAAAAAGACAATGTTTACTCTAAGAATTTCCGCATACCACGCCAACAGTTGCACGTAGGACAAAAAGGTTTAATTTTATAGCTTCTACGCTTATTCTGATTTATTAGGTAGTTCTACGAACCTTATAGATGAAATATTCCATAAGTTACATTTTCTTGAAGACAGGACAACTTTAAAAGTAACTTGGCAACTTACAACCATCGTTTCAAGCTTGCTGTCAAGCTTGCTATCAATACATTTTCATTTGTTTTTTTTTATAAAATTAAAGAGCCATTGAAGACGAGTAATTTGATTTACAGATCCAACAAATCGCTTCATAACTACGTTTGCTATAGGCTTTTAAAGCTGTTAACTATCAAGGCAACTGAGATTGCCTTCCATCGCAGAAGGGTTAAAAATTGTTAACTTCTATTGTGCAGTCAGTATTAACGTACGGTATAATAGAGTGAGGTGGTACCAATTTGTCTTCTTTGGACTTTTATACGGAAGGTGCAGAAGCCAATTTTACGAGTAATTAATGAAATACATCCAAGTGATCCATTGGAGCAGCTTTTTCAAGAATTCAACGTAGGGCTATTTGATATCCGCCAAATATTGCAAGAGAAGCTCTTGTCTTCACTTATAAAAATATAAACTACTTTACTACAATTACCATTATAAGTCAAGGATCAAGGATCTCTTACTTTTACTTTAGTAAAAGCAAAAGTAAAAATCTGGGGTGAAACACTCACACAACTTCTCTTGCCAATGAAAATAATTAACAATATAACCTAACAATAGTAATAAAACATTAAAAATAAACGAAAAAACGAATCTCAAAAAACATAACTTTATTTTAATCATGAGCAAATGATGCAAAATTAAAATCAACCTTAGTTTAACTTAAAAATACGGAAAATCACTCTTTCACGCTAATCTCTGTAGAGGAAAATGCACTAAATAAAAGTTGTACATCTTTACTTTTCTTTAAATTTAATTATAAACACTTTTGTCGTAAAATACTAAGGCTGAAATCTTTAAAAAAAAAATCGATTATTAAACACATTTTCGTGAAAAAATCCAGAAAATCGCTGATTTCCACTAACTAAGCGTTATACAAAAACATGTTTGAAATAAAACTTGAATAAAATTTGTATTAAAGTAACTAACATGTAGTTGTAATTTTACTACCACACTAATAGGTTATCAAAGTAGTAGTATTTATAGTAGTATTTATGATGAACAAGTATTTATAAGTATTTATAAGTAGTATTTATAGTAGTATTTATAATGAACAAAACTCTGCCATTGCCGGTCACAAGCCCGGGGCCTCATCTGGCAAGTGATGAGGAAAGAGGAGTGGGAGGAGTAACAACCTCGTTAAAAAACCAGGGTCCATCTGGCTCCGGATGGTAGCACCCTGTAAGGGCCCCTGCCGAGGGTTACTAGGTGAAAACCGGTCAACGGCCTCGAAGGCGGATGAGGAGTAATCCCAACGGCGGAGAGGGCGGATGAGCCTAGGGAGAAAACCCAAATTAAATCCAGGATAGACTTGACTCGCAGCTGTGGTGGAAGCAACAAGTCTAAGGGAGTAAACCTGATAAAAATCCTGCAAGTTTGGAGGCAGTAAGGTGGCGGCCCCACCATCAAACTTAACTTGCGCAGCGCTCGTACCGCGGCCAAGGGATTCTTCAATTACTACTGATAAATTGCAAACAGCCTCGGATAGGACCGGAAAAAAAGGAAAAACAAAAAGGAATGCCAACAAAAAACGATTTGGAATAATGAATACGATGATTTTTGCAACTTGGAATGTGAGAGGTGTGAAGGGGAAGGAGGAGGAACTGATGCAGGAGCTAAAACAGAATAAGGAGACCTAGCAGTAATCACAGAGACAAAGAAAAAATTGAAGGGCACCAAGGATTGGGGAGATTATGTGGAATTATGGAGTGGTGTAGAACAGAGCAGAAGAGCATGTGCTGGAGTGATGGTTTTGGTCAATCGGGTATGGAAAAATAAAATAGAAAGCTATACATGGGTTATGAAAGAATTTTGACAGTTCGGATTAAATTAGATAGAGGTTTTCTGACACTGATAGGTGTATATGCTCCAGAAGAAGGGAGAAAAGAAGAGACTATTGAATTTTACGAGATATTGCAGAAGCAACTGACATCATGTAAGAAATCAGATTATGTCATTGTCTCTGGAGATTTAAATGCACGTGTTGGTAATCAACCGATCCCACAAGTGGTTGGAGCATATGGAGAATGTCACTTGAACGAGAATGGTAGACAGTTACGTGATTTTTGTATATTCAATGATCTGAGAATCACAAATACCTTTTTCAGAAAAAAGACATCCACAAATACACTTGGGCAGCAAGAGGATACAAGTCATTAATTGACTATGTTATTGTGAATAAGAAAACTGCAAGCCAAGTTCGAGATACCAGAGTATATAGAGGAAGCGATATTTCAAGTGATCACTACCTAGTTGTTTCAAAAATACAGTTATGGACCAAGTGGAGGAAAAATAAAAAAGTCACAAGAAATGAAGGAAATGAAGTTTATAAAGTCTACCTCCTGCAGACTGAGAGTGTCAGGACCCTATATAAGACAAGATTAACACAGAAACTTTCTATGAGGCCCACAGCACCGACAGTGGAGGAAGAGTGGATCAACTTAAAAGATACTTTAAGAGAAGTAGCCTATGAAACGCTGGGGACGAAAACACTTGTAACAAAACATAAAGGTTTGAAAATTTGGAACGAAGAGATTGTTGGAGCTATTAAGGATAAGAAGATTGCCTACAAACAATTATTGAAATCACCTACAGACCAGGCAAAGGAAAATTACAGAAGAAAACGTAATGTAGCTAGAGCCATTGTTAGGAAAGCTCATGAGGATGCATGGGATAGGTTCATTGCAGGAATTGAAGATGATCTACATGGAAGGCAAGAGGTTGCCTATAAGTTGATGAAACACCTCAATAATGATAAGAAGGAGATGGCTAAAATAGACAATATAGAAAAACAAGAATGGATTGAGCACTATAAAAGATTGTGGTACAAAAGCGATTTACCATTCATGGAAGAAGCTCATCATCCAGAAGCAAAACATGGTATTGATCAAATAGCTATTGAGGAATTGGAAGAGGCATTTAAACAAACAAAAAATAGGAAGGCAACAGGATTAGATCATATAAATTCAGAACTATTGAAATATGGTGGTACACTACTCAAATTTCGCCTGCTTCACTTGATGAACATGTGTTGGACTTCGCGATACATTCCTAAAGATTGGAAAAAAGCCATAGTAATCTCGCTGTTTAAGAAGGGTAACAGAAAAGATACAAATAATTACAGAGGAATTAGTTTGTTGAGTAATGTGTATAAATTATACAGTAAAATCCTGAACAATAGACTCAGAAAAATCTTGGATGTGTTATTATTAGAAGAACAAGCCGGCTTTAGAAAGGGCAGGTCTTGCATTGACGATGTTTTTTCTTTAAAGCAGATAATTTCAAAACGAGTTGAATTCAATTTGGAGACACACCTTGCATTTGTAGACTACGAAAAAGCGTTTGATAAAGTTCATAGACATATCCTGTTTGATGGATTGGTCAAAAGAGGCTTTTCAATACACTTGGTGGAAGTTATAGAGAGTTTGTATCATGGAACAGCTGTCATCTTGAACTGTTCAGGCTCTCTCACAGAGGAGGTTCGTACAAATGTTGGTTTGAGGCAGGGCTGCCCGCTCTCACCAACTTTATTTAACATTTATGCTGATGATCTCTGTAGAAGATGGAAGCAACAAGTCCATCCAGGCATTTGGATAGCCCCGGAAGTCTCCATCACCTCGTTGTGGTTTGCTGACGAACAGGTGATACTGCAGGAAACAGAAGATAATCTCCAGAAAGCATTACACCAATTGAATCTTCTCAGTGCTGAATATAACATGAAGATCTCATTCAGTAAAACGAAGGTGATGGCTTTTGTGGGAAAAGATCCAATTCGGTCTAAGATAGTTCTTGATAACAAAGTCCTGGAACAAGTATCACATTTCAAGTATTTGGGGTGTGATATCACATATGAAATGGATCAGGACTTGACCATGAAAATAAATAGATTCCAAGCTATCTGTGGAACAATCAACAGGGCCTTGAGGAACAAAGCCAGAAGGGAAACGAAAATGAAATTCTATAAAGTTATGGCTATCCCCACTCTTTTATATGGTTCTGAAACCTGGGTACATAAAAAGAAGGAATGGAACAGGTTACAGGCTGCTGAAATGCGATTCCTAAGAGCAGTGAAGGGTTGTACTAGGGAAGACAGAATCCATAATACTGAGATCAGAAAAGAGCTCAACATACCCTCCATATGGCAGAAAATCGAGGAAACCAAACAAAACTGGAAGGATCATGTGGAGCGCATGGAGGATGGAAGAATTCCCAGGGCAGTCATCTCCTATCAGCCAGTAGGACAGAGAAGTGTGGGCAGGCCTCGTAAGAGATGGAATTGATTAATAAAGGAGTTTGCAGTCGGAACAGGCAATGCGCCTAATCCTTGAAGGAAGACGACGACGACGATAATGAACAAAGGAGCACTGAATCGATCTACCCTTGGACATGGGAACCCCTAGTTGGGTGGAATAAATTTCCCACCACAAACTTATATAATTAGTTTTACATTTTCAGCGTACAATTAAGGAAATTAAAATTTATATAGTAATGATATGTTTTGTAAGTAAAGGGGAAATAAATAAAGTAAAAAAAATTAAAAAAAATGAACGCACTCCGATCTAAAGTGCGTTCTGTCCTGTCACACAGAACGCGTTCAGTTCATGTGGACAGTCGCGATCTTTATAAAATTCATGTCCATGTATGTAATTAAAATTGTGATTTTGTTTGTACAATTTTTCAAAATGCACCATATTTTTTTCCTGCGCCAGATGTACCACAAAAACACTGAAAATAAGTTCAGCTGATTTTTTGTCTGTTTGTATGTTACGGCATCACACAAGAACCGCTGTACCAAATTCAATGAATTTCGGTATTTAGGTTCTGAACATAATCGAAATGAAAATAGGCCATACATTTTTTAATATCACAAAGGGATGGGGGTGTTCAGAGGGAGGGAGGGATTTAACAAAAAACTACGAATATTTCCGTTAAAAGTCAATGTATCAAAAAATGTTTTATAATAGAAAATATGAAACGTTTAAAGACGAATAAGTTTTATTATGTAAAGTTTTTCATTTTCATGCATAATAACGGAAATATTAGCAAATTTAAAAAAATACACCAATATTTTTAGAATATTAACTTAAAAAATAAGTAGAACGATAAACACAGGCCTACGCGTCGGTAAAGCCCGTATTCGTAAGTCAGTTACCTACATACCCTACCCATTCCACCAATGCCCTGTACACCTTTTCTGAGTCACATTGTCAAAAATGAATCAGTCGTCTTAACAGTGGTCTCGCCATCGTGAAGTGTTCCTATTGTGATTTACCTTTCATTTAACGGTATTATAACAGTAATTTTTCTTGCTCTGTAGCGAATAATTAAATTTACTACAGTTACATTATACATACAGATTTGTGATTTACCTTTCATTTATTATGAAAATAATAAAGCGCTGCGTATTCAAATTTAAAAACACCAAGAACTCGTTTTTATTTTACGTTTAACTAATTTTTTTTCATGAATAATAATGCGGATGTTGACACTGACGTTTCGATAGATAGCAATAAATAGTTAAAGAATATCAGACCTGACAGGGATCAAACTCGGTACCCCAATCGACCGTCCATGACACCAAGGAAACCGTTCGAAGAACGGTTACTTTAGCTAGTGTCATATAAATAACGACTACAATGAACTGTCTCAATGAACGTTTCCGTTTCGAGTGACATATCACAACGTTGTGACATAGTACTAATAATAAAACGAACATTGTAGATCGCATAGCGTTCAGTTTTAATTTGTCCTGGAGATACGTCTGTTTCTGCCCGCAGGGTTCTTCTCTCGCCTGCACGATCAGAACGCACTATTAGTGCCACGCTTGATTATTAACTACAGCATACAAAAAATATTGTGGACACTACAATCACTCTCCCGGAATGCAGGACGTAGATCGCATTCAGTATGGCAGGCTCTAAAAATGTATTTTTATCAGATCCTCCGTTTAATTGAGTTTAAACTGAATAGAGTGAATATAACTTCACTCATTTTTTTACTGGCAAGAAATTTAAAATATCCTGATCAAAAATACTTCTTATAACTAGATAAATTTCATTGCCATAGAAAACCAGAAATCGTTCCCTATAAATCCTACTATACCAGAAGGTAATTATCATACAATTTATTTATAATAAAAAATTCATAAATACAGTAATTAATGGTGGCAATTTTCAATTTCTCTTGCCTATGTGAAAATACAGAAAGAAAAGTATTGTTTTCATGTCGATTTTTCGAATTCGAGTTTTCACTGGATATCCACGTTTTCAGACCCCCTGAAAACAATAAACATTTTTTTGCGATTGGTGTGAGTGTGTGTGTGTGTGAGAGAGAGAGAACAGCATATATCTCAAGAACGGAACAACGTACAAAGTTGAAACTTGAAACTTAAATTAGATATTACTACCAAACCCAACGGGAACATTTTCATTAAAATCGGTCGACCAAAAGTAGTAGTTTATTCGTGTCATTTTTCACTTTTTTGCAATTTTTTCAAAAACAGCTCCTTCGATTTTTAAAAAATCGCCTCATTTACTAAATTTTTATGCTCTACAAGACAGGATAGGTGCCATGTCTGATAAAATTCTTGGGAAGGCTGTGCCCTCGTAGAAAATAATGTATTTTTGAAGATTGCGGCATTAATATGCATTTTAGCTTATAAATGTATAAAATAAATGATGTAGAAAATATAAAAATCTACAATCTGTAGTCAAACAATCAAATCAAAATCTGTAGAACGGTTAACTTAGCGGTAATTAGTGATTTTTTGTTTTTTCGTGACAATCTGCAAAAACTGGATTTTTTAAAATTTCGGCCCTAAAATGCATTTTACAACATAAGTGTACATATTCAAATCTATAGAAAATTAAAAGATCTACAACTTTCTTTGCAAAAATTTTTCTTTACAGTGCCTAGTTTAGCGTGAAAGTGTGATTATCCGTTGTGTTAAGCCAAACTAAGGTTGGTTTTCATTTTGCAATATTCACTCATGATAAAGTTATGTTTTTTGTTTGTTTCTAATGTTTTATTACTAATTATATTTTATTAGGCTATATTGTTCAATATTTAAATTGGCAAGGAAAAGTCGTGTAAGTGTTCACACCAGGTTTTTTTATTTTCTTGAAAGAGAAATCATTATCATCTAGACATGAGTGTGGAAAGTGTAAAGTATTGAGTTCATGTCAGACTCTTTCGGCTTCGTCACTAGGACGGATGTTTTATTGTTGAGAAGCTTAAAAAGCGCAGCTTGTTTATAAAAGATGAAGTAAATTCACCCATACCTACCGATGCTGTACATTTAAAAAATCCATACCCCGTGAAAACCGCTGACTTTGGAACTAGTATTGTGTCATAGTTATCACGAAAAATTTCTAAATCCGAGAGTGTGTTCCGTAAATCTTCGGCAAGCAGAAACTTCTTAGGACGATATTTTGTGTATAAGCATCTGAAAAAGCGCATTATTATTCATCGTAAACTACAAAAGTAATCGTAATACTGCAAAAGAATTGCACTTAGTTGAAAGCGGTCTTCATCGTAAACAATATGGCTCATATGAGTTAACCTCCTGACTTTTACCAAATTCAAAATTAATGTAATATGTCATTTCATTAAGAAGTTTGGATACCCTTGCTGGGCTGAATTATGTCACCGTCAGTTAGTCGTATTTATTTATTTCAACTCTATACTTAAATGGGTTTTATAGTAATTGAATCACGAGTTTTACAAGGGAAAAAGTGAAAAGCAACAGTGCGCATGCGTGACTGCTTTTGTTTCAGTTCGCCAACACAGCAACGTAAACAATACCCGGAGGACATACAGTATATCTCGGAACCTTTTATAATGTAACCGTACGAATATAAAAAACAGTAAACGGAAATGTCCGTTTCTCGAAATACACTCGAGTGGTCGAACTGTTCACAGTGCTGAACGAAATCTAATATGTAATGTAATAAAATGTTGTGAAGTTGAAGCTAAACAAAAATGCCTTTCCGTGCTTCTTAACAAAAGCCATGAGCGAGCGGCTAACTACTGTGATGTTTCTCTCTCAACCATTCGAGCTGTAAAAATGGAAGTTAAAGACAGTGAAGAAGATAAATCTTCAACAGTGTTTTTTTGATAACCGGTAAAAAAAAGGGCGGGTAAAATATAGAAATACCTCATTGGACGGCTTTGATAGACTATTTTGATTGTCAAAATTATGAAGGATTTTTATATCAAAGAAAGTGTTACGGACATGTGTAACGTTATAACCAGTTTTGAAAGAAAGGCTAAATTTTAGTTAGAAACTTCATCCGTTAAGAAAAATTTTAAGGAATTGTGGTTTAAGTAGAAAAAGTCAGTCACAACGAAGTATTTTAAATGAAAGGCAACATGTGGTTAACACACAGTGCAATTGCACGGTATTAAAATACAGTGTCTCATTGTTAAGGTTGGCAGCACTGTAAGATTTCTCTTCTCTTCCTTACAGCTCATTCATATGCAAAAGATAATCTTGTGATTCACTAAAAGAAGTTATTTCTTGTATTTTCTGTTTGTGTTCTATGGTGTGAAGTCACTAAGCAAGCTATATAGGGCATATTAAATATTTAATTAATTGTTTTACTTTCTAATTAAGAAATTAAGACCGTAATTGGGAAAAATCAATTTTTTCAAGTTTGTTTTTATTTTATGAAAGTGCATACTATTCTTAGTGTTTTGATATCTTATTTATTGTGGTAGAACAATTTTTACGAATAAAGGCCTAAACATTACATCACTGTACTAAGATGTGGGGCTGAAACCTGCAAAGAACATGCTTCGTGCAATGAAACAACTGGATTCAGGACGAATAGAAGACTCTAAAAGAAAAATGTCTGAGTTTGTAAAACAAATTCGGGAGAAAAGGAGTTTAAAAAAAAAACTTGAAGATATATATCTTCAAGAAGAGGATCCAAACCAACCATCATACAGCGTTGGACGTTATTAAAAAAGTATAAGTTACAAAATTTACAGTCAGTTTGCGGAAAACCATGATTTTTGAAAGTTTATGCTAGTTTTCTCAGGAACGGTTAAAGATATCAGTATAAAAATTTCAGGACACATTATACTCGTTGTGGGCTAGTTCCGCACGCAAGAATATTTAAGAATTGTCTATAGAAAATATTTTACGATTGTTTTCATTATTTTTTTCTAGGAATTTATTTGTACTTTTTACAAAAATTAATAAACAGTTTTTAATATTATATTCAAAAATAAGCTTCCGTGCTGAACTAAATCAAAATCTGAAGTTTAGTAAAAAAAACAATTAAGATTCTAATTTTTATAGGTTTTATGAAAAGTTGCAAAACTTAACATATAGTTACATAGGCAATGACGGTCCCGTTAATTCGAGTTTGAGTCCTGAAAGTTGTGAGCTTGCGCTCGGGATCGTAGCTAGGCTACCTTGTCGTTCGGAGAATTGGATAGAAGGAACCACGGTAAATAGAAGAGACGGTAGGGGCATGGCGTTCTTTAATTACTAGTAATTCTTTAGTATGGCGTTCTTTAGTAATTAGAGAACGCCATGGTAGGGGTCACGCGCATGACCGGCCGTTATGAGTACATACCGTCACTAGCAGATAACGTCACCGGTGCTTAAAGCACCAGTTTTTTAACTTCGTTCTTCTACATTAAAGACTAATATTGGGATATAATGATGATATTTTGTCTACTATGATAATAACAGCGAGAATAATAATTACAATAAAGAATTGTAATGATATGTAAGTAAAGTAAACAGTTGGTATCTTATGATGTGGAACTGCAGACAATTTTTATCTTCTTGTAGCTTTAAAGTTACAAAGTTCAGATTTTAAATCGCGTTCGACGTCACAGTCGTCGTCAACATGAGCACCACAAACACGAGCAGAATTAACCGAAAAATAGCCTTCACGTCGACAAGCATGCAATCATGCTTTCCTTAAGGTTTTATCTTTCGGAAAACAGTGAAATTATAATCTTTTATCTTTTCTTTTCATTGTTAGCCCAACCTACAACAATTTTCAATGTAATTGTATTAGAACTCACTAGATATAAACACGTACTAAATATAAGAAATAACAAAAAATAAATTTAATACATAATAACTACTAGAACGCCTAAATATTTATTGGTTTTTGTTATGTTCAATAATATATTAGATTAAACTAACTGCACAAAGAATTCACAATAATAACTTTAGTTGCTAATTAGACGGACTGACAGCATTCACAAATACCGAAATAATACAAACAGCTGGTCGAGTTATTAAACATCGGTGACGTCATCGGCTACTGCGCATCCTAAAGTGACCCCTACCGTCTCTTCTAATTACCGTGGAAGGAATTTTTTGGGATTTTTCTTTATTTGGAATTACAGATGAATAATATTGGGGAAAAGGTGGGCTCGGAATCGGGATAACAGGGAGAATATTGTGTTAGGAAGGGACGCTTTTTCTAGCCGGTAGCGGTTTTATTGTTGTTATTTTTGTTGGGGGAAATTAGTAAATATTTGAGATTTGATATTGATGAGAAGGAAGAGTTAATTTACAGGTGATGGGGCATAGTTTTGAGGGTTTTACGTAGTCAAATGGTTTTTCCGGTGTTTGCAGAGTGTGAAATAAGTGCTTATGTATATAATAAGGAATGATAAAATGTGGAAAGCAACGAAGATAAATATTTGTCAGCATAGGTACAACAGTACCTATGCTGCGGAAGTGTGGGTGTTGACAAAGAGACAGAAGGATCGCCAAAAATGCGGTGGAGATGGATTTCTAGAGGTGGAGCTTTGGTGCCAAAAAAGCGGTGGAGATGGAGATGGATTTCTGGAGGTGGAGCATTGGTGTTAAAAAAGCGGTGGAAATGGAGATGGATTTCTGAAGGTGGAGATTTGGTGTGTCGCGGATCGATCGAATTCTGAATTCCAAAGTGAGGAGAAGAATCTGTATTGAAGAAAATATCATGAATATCATATACCGGAAACAGTTAAAATGGTTTGGCCATTTGCGGAGGATAGAGGATGGTAGGTGGCCAAAGAGGGTATGGGATTGGACACCAGCCGGTAGAAGAAGGGGTAGGCCGAAAGTGACATGGTTGGATAGGGTGCAGGAGGCAATGTCTTTGCGGTGGTTCTCCGATGGAAACTGGCGAGACAGAGAGAAGTGGTACTTAGAAAGCGAGATAAGGCTGGGGCTGTAAATCCTCCCATGAATATATAGGTCTATCATAATTATCTGCATTGTAGTCTATTTTCCTTTCCAAATGAAGTTTTGTTTGTAAAATACAATATTAGTAACGTATCACTATACACTATCCCATGGAACCGTGCAGCACGTGAAAACATAAATGTATTAAAATTATCACTGAACTTAGCACGGTCCATTTAACTTTCAAAAAAGTTATTTGCTTGTCAAATGAAATTTGCTGTACGCTAAATGAAACTTATACTAAAAATACTAAATATGACAGTACCAGTAGAAAGAATTCGTAGAGTAGGCCTGTTACAAAACATCCGGTCTGTCGCTGGTTGTTTTGACTGAAGGCGTTAGAAGAGTGAAACATGATTACGCATCCTTTTTACTGAATTTCAACCCGTAGTCTGTTTATATCTGCTAAACGGTTCTGCGGGATATTCTATAGGATTCATTCAAAAGTAATTGAATTTGTACTTAAATATACTTACACTACATCGACCGGTTTTTTATTTTTTCTGTATACGCCTACAAAGTGAACTTCTCTGAAAACAGACACCTTTGGAGTGTATTTTCCATTAATCCATTTCGTACTGTAAAATATTCAAAATTTTAATTTTTTGTCATAAAATTTACAAAGAGCACTATGGATTAAATATGTCATTAAATCAAATTCACAACTTATAACTAAACACCTCTTGGCTTATTAAAAAAAATGCATATCGTAAATTATGTTAAAAGGCGATATCAATGAATAATAAGCTGTCGCCGATTACCCTACCAACATTAGCTCCTGCAGACGCTCCCACTACTCGCCGCCACGCGTCACGCAGGGCTAACCGTGTCTTCCCTGCACTATGAAGTGGACTCACCTGAGAGGGGGCACATTTTCTTCACTCATTCTTCATTCAACTCCCAAACGGAGAAGAATCCGAAGAAGAGCTCCAGACTGAAGAAGAAGAGCCCAGCCGAGACCAGACGCACCATCCCTGGTCTACACCACCGGTGGTGGACGCTACATTCCCGCACCGGTCAGCCTTCGCCGGCCCGGAGAGAGCCGCTCTATTAGCAGACGGCCTACGCCGACCCGACACAGCGGGGCTCTGGGGGCCACCATTGTCACGCTGCAGTGGGGGACCCAACTGCCGCTGAAAGAAAGCTAGGCCTGAACCCGGTAGCCCAGCCGTCTCTCTTTAAGGTCCGCTTCCATCACGCCGGCTCGCCGCTTCCGACCACCAACAACGGCCCTTTTCAGGGACACCAACAGAATTAAACGGTCCTATTCAGGGCCACCAATTTTTCAAACAAGGTTTTGCCACGTATCGTCGGCCCCGGTCGGCGACAAAGCATAAAAAAGTAAGAATAACTCAAAATATTCTAAAATCTAAGAATCAGGAAGAGACAATTACAATAGACACCGTTCAAAAAATAGATAAAACAGGTGATAAACTCAACATGACCACCATTTGGATCGCGGAAACTATCAGTTTGTCGAAGAAACTCCCGTGGATTTATACGTACATTAAAACTGCGGTGTATTTTTAATCTTCGCAATTGTTTTCAATATGGTTGCCATCTTTGATACTTTAATTACTTATTTACTTTACTGTCTGCACTGCGAATAGTTCGACCACGTTTTCGAGAAACCGGCATTTGTGTTTACGGTAACAAACAGTTATATTCGTACAGTTAACCTACAAAAGGTTCCGCGATTTACTGTATATGCTTGGGTATAGTATACGAGTTATGTTTGTCATACTGAAATTAAAGCACTCGCGCATGCGCACTGATGCTTTTCCCCCTTTACCTCTCGTTGCAAACAAGGGCAAACTCGTGACTCAAGTGACTATATTTTGTAAAAGTATGCAACGGGATGAAAGGTACGAGCGGGCCTACTGTAAGCAAATTTTTTGAACACCCTGTTCTGTTCGTTCCACTCGCCCGGTGGCTTGTTTACACTAGGACTCAACTAAGAAAAAAATGATCTATTATTAATTGTAAAATTATTGTTCTTAATTAAGTTAGTTAAACACTTAAGTTCTGTAATTAATTTAAGCGAAGTTAATTAATGGTATTATTTGTAAGTAGGCTGAAATTGATAATTAATTATGTCAGTAAATAATTAATTGTTATAAGTTTACATGAAGTCTGTTTGGTATTTACTACACCCAGATCTCGAACGAACCTAAGCTTAGAAGTATTACAGTATTACAGAGTATTGACAATATTCATGCGTGTAGCTGGTAGAAACTTTGTTCGGAAATTTTATTCGAATAATTATGCGAATAAAAAATTTCAAACAATGAATTATTCGATTTTATGAGAGCTATTCATTTTTCTGATGACTAATCCATTGCAGTAGAGGAGATGATAAAATCACTTAAAATAATGACATACATAACGAATTCTATTTAGATTTTTAAAGAAGATCGGAAATTTCAACAACTCGAACTAAACATTTTTGAACCCACTTTTTATTAAACTTGTTTTATGTCTTCAATCGGAGAATTCCAACTACATACGAGTTGGATATGGCTCGTATATGGCTCAAATTTAATAATCATTCCTATTTATAAATTATTCAGAAACACAATTACAAGCTATAGTTTGTTATTCATTATTTATTTTATATTTATTGTATCATCTTGTTTCATAACATTTTTTTTCAATAGCCTTAGTGTTGATTAGTTTTTATTCTGTTTAACAGGTATGTAGCAGTTCTATCTGGCAGATAGATTTTCTGAGTTTTATAAAACCGCCTTGCATAATGCAACAACACAGTTCAAATAAGATTCTCAGGTAAGTAATACATGTACTGCAACAAATAGTAACTTTTTTATAGCTTTATCTGGGAGGCTTAAAAAATAATATATCAAGAAAAAATGATAGGCCTTAAATAATAACAATATGTTAAATTAATAACTACGTCAAATTCATTAGGTAAATTTTTACATCTAATTATTTACCTGTTTCAATAGCGTCATCTTTATTTCTTTATTAAATACTACGCAATTACTTAGAATATTTATTATTGAAACAAAAAAGAAACTATTTTTAGGAACGACTTCTTTCCACTGTAAAATGTTTCGACAATCAAGATTTCTTATTTGATTTTTTAACAAAAATACAAGTTATCGAAAAATTTTAATTCTTATAGTTTGGTATATTTCAGAGATATTCCTCCTGCATGAATAGGTGTTCGTTCAAACAATTTAGTGTTTTGATTAGCAACGTAATATTCGATTGTGATTCTTCTGTTATAATTGTGAACTTTAAAATTCAGTAAAAATGAATTTTGTTTAACGTACATTATCTCTTTAAATATTATAACTTAAAATATTTACAACGAATGAAATCGTAAGTAACTGAATTTCCATAATAGTCTAAATCAAATAGTAATCTTATATCTAATGGGAAAGTCCAATTTCCCTTACGGGAAATTGCTTTACTGACTGATCCACTTATCCAATTCTGATTCTCCTACTTGCACAATAACTAGAAAACTGAAATTTGGAGGGAATATTCCTTTTAGCGGAAATATAAAAGTTAAACATATATAATTTCGACATACCACCGTTAAGGGGTTGGTAGCGGGTTGTTTGTCCCCGAGTGAAGACAAAAATGAATTGAGGAAAGATCCCGCCGGAACCTCCTACTGAGCAGTGGACTGTATACGTGGGTCCTTGTGCTAATCTAACATCTGGTGGAATTTTTATTTAGTTGGCTTACCCGAAAATTCGATGTGGAGAAATGAGAAATGATGCTGCTACTCCCTTTTACAGCATGATTACTCGTGATGATTGAGAGGTAAAAGGGGGAAGACAGAGGGAAGGATATAGGGGTAGGAATACCCACTGAACTGAATGCTGTCTTTTATAGTGACTTGAATCACGAGTTTGCCTTTGTTTGCAACGAGGGGTCAAGGGATAAAAGTATCAGTGCGCATGCGCTACTGCTTTAATTACAGTACAGCAAACACAACTTATACTGTACCCAGAGCATATACAGTATATAGCGGAATCTTTTGTAGGTTAACTGTACGAATATACCTGTTTGTTACCGTAAACAGAAATGTTAGCTTCTCGTAAACGTGGGCAGACTATTCACAGTGCTGAACGTAATCTAATATGCAATTTAATAAAATGCTGTGAAGTTGAAGCTAAACAAAAATGCCTTTACCTGCTTCTTAACAAAAGCCTTGAGCGAGTGGCTAATTACTGGGAAGTTTCTCTTTCCACAATTCAAAAAATAAAGAAGGAAATTAAAGACGTGAAGAAGCTATTCTTCAACTTTTTGTTGACACCTAGTAAAAAAGCAAAATGGTTAAGTAGATACTAGTGAGCCTGATAGTGATGACGTCGCTGATAGCGATAGTAAAAAGGGCGATTCGTTCGTAGAAAAGTTTGTTTCAATAGAATAAGTTAATTACAGTAAATCAAATATTTCTAGTCCTGTAATTAAGCTATTGGCAATATTATAAGTTACATTTATTTCTTATAAGGTTTATGCAGAAAACATTTTCTCGGAATAAACTACAGCTTACAAATGTATGTAAAAACTGCACGGTAGTGAAATATATGAGTAGTGTCACAGTTTTGAGGTTGGCAGCACTGTCAAATTTTCACTTCCCTTTCTCACAGTCCCATCCATACACAAAAGGCAATCTGGTGACTTCAGTATCTATATCAAGGAATGATTACTTCTGTTGTTCCTTCTCTGCATGCAATTTCCGGGTGCGCGTATAAAGCAATATGATTTCAAATAATAAGCGAACGGACCAACTGTACACGGCGCGTACTGGCGAGCGAGTACGGTTAGCGAACAAAATAAAAACGGCAATGGCGCCCTCAAACCTTTAACTGTAAATTCAAATTGTGGCACCACAAGGGGTCGAAAAAGGTGTTCAACCCTTAAACCAATATTTCCATTCATTTAGTTACGGGCAGGGTAGAGAAAGCTCTAATGAAATCTACAAGCGTTAGGTGGGTGCTCCCAACAAACAACTAATTTTTTTTGTTTTCTGAATTTAAAAAAACTCCTATTACCTTGTAAGAAATTACCATACCCTAATATAGCACCGGATGTGAAAATGTAACTATGATGAACTGCTGTGAGTATTTCTTTACTTTCTCTTGCCTATATGAATAGGCCTATATAGGAAGGAAAGTATTGTTTCCATGTAGATTTTTCGAAATTTTGTTTTCACTGGATATACACGTTTTCAGACCCCCTGAACCCAAAAAACATGTATTAGCGATTGGTGTGCGTGTTGTGTGTGTCAATAAAATATCTCAAGAATGAAACATGAAACAAAAAGCTTTAAAGCTTTAAAGTTAAGTGCTACTAGAGGACCAGACACAAACATTTTCATCAAAGTTGATCAACTGGAAGTAGTAGTTTATCCGTGTCATTTTTCACTTTTTTGAGATTTTCTCAAAAACGGCTCCTACGATTTTTTTAAATATCGCCACATTTACTACAATTTTTTTGCTCTACAAGATAGGGTAGGCGCCATGTCAGCTGAAATTCTTTGGGAGGCTGTTCTCTCGTAAAAAAAATGTTTGTTTTTTAAATATTACGACCTTAATATTGGTTTTATGGCTAAAGTATACGTAAAAAAGTTATAAAAAATATGAAAATCTACAAATTTTATTTTTAACATTGTTTTGTATAACGCTTAATTTAGCGGTAATTAGTTATTTTCTATTTTATTTTCATAAAAATCTGTAAAAAATTAATTTTTTAAGATTTCAGCATTAGTAGGCTATGTATTTTATAATAAAGGTGTATTTTAAAATTTATAGGTAATTTAAAGATTACAACTTTTATTATAATATTTTTCTCTTCAGAGCCTAGTTTAGCGTCAGAGAGTGATTTTCCGTAATATTAAGCCAAACTGAGATTGATTTTCATTTTGCGTCTTTCACTTATGATTAAAATAAGGTTGTTTTTTGAGGTTAGTTTTTTGTTCATATTAAATATTTTATTACTGAAATTAGGTTATATTGTTCATCGTTTGAATTGGCTAGAAAAAGTCTGTGAAAGTTTCACACCAGATTTTTCATTTAAATTTGTTCATTAATAATAAAACATAGGTTATTTTTGTTTAAAGTTTACATTGGCCAGAGAAAGTCTGTTAAAGTTTCACACCAGGTTTTTCATTTTTAAATTTGTTCACTAATGATACAACATAGATTATTTTTGTTTAAAGTTTACATTGGCCAGAGAAAGTCTGTGATTGTTTAACACCAGTTTTAAAGTTTAAGTATTGCTGTATTACTTACTCTTTCTTATCTTGGTCTACCAACTGCTTTCCTAATTCAGGACGCAGCACTCTAAAAAATTAAAATAATTAGTTTGAGGTACACTGACTGTAGAAAAAATTTTTAGAATAATAATAATAAATTATAATAAGTAGTTTTTAGGTACCAAGTATGTTATCCCCTTACCATTACCTTACTTACTAGGCTTACATGAAATTTTAAAATTGGAAATAAAACAGGTTGGTGTACAAAAAATAAGTAAGTAGAATAAGTAACATTAAGCAATGCTGTATTTTTATTACAATTTAAAAATACTGCAAGTAACACTATATAAAATTGCATATAATATACTTATAACTGCAACGAAAATTCTCTCTGAAAATATGTAGTGCTTTTAGAACTGTATCTATGGAGGCAGCCCTGATAATTTCGGGGATGCCTCCATGGGATCTAGTGGCGTGCGGAAGGGAAGAGTAGCGAGCTGGTACTGATAAAGAGGAATATTGGAGTCAATCGCTCAGCAGGTGGCAGAGGAGGTGGAGCGAAGCTAGGGTCGGAGAGTGGACAAGGAGGTTTATTCCAAATGTCGAGGTGTGGATAAGGAGAATATTTTGGTGATACCACCCACGAGCTGACGCAGTTGCTAACAGGGCATGGTTGCTTTGGGGCATATTTGACTAGGTTCAAACTTCATGTAGTACCGAAATGTCGACTGTGCGATAGTGAAGAGGAGGAGTCCATTTCGCATATTTTTAAAAGATGTCCCTATTTTGGTCTCGACAGAATGGAAACATCTGAGAAGATAGGCGTTGCACAGTGGATCCCAGAAAGAGTAGGGGCAGCGATGCTGCAGGATGAGGAGAGCTGGAAGTTGGTCGCTAAATTTGCGGAGATGGTGGTCGGGTGACTGCGGAGGGAGAAAACATATGGAGATCAGCGGGTTCGCCCTCTCCCACAGTGAATCAATTCTGTCCCGATCTCAGTAGGTAACGTAGGAACACTAATTTCCACTAATTTCTTGGTTGGTAAGGCGGTTGCGGCCTCCTTCAGGCTGGACTAGGACGCCTCAATTCAGTCCAACATTTCTTCTTCTATTCTGAGTGAGTGAACATGAGTTTTTCTCGCCGCCTCGGATAAAAAAATTAATACTACTACAATATTTAGAAATTCATTACAAAGATAACTACAGAATTAAAAAATAATGAACTTTAAAGTTCTCACAAGGAATTCACAATAATTCCGTTCGGTTTTCAACAATTTACCTTCTAAAATAAAACTACTTAATTTAATTAACTTCGATCTGGAAATAAAAGGCTTATTTTAATAGAATATACATTCCTTGCTGAACAGACGTTATTAAATTATCTTCTCTTGAAATTGTGTAAATTGATAGAAACTTTGAAAAATACCATCGTATATTAGTGGATATAAACTAAATTTGTTCAAGGCCATTTTTTAATTTTCATGAGAGTACCAAAGTCCGTCCAAATTTTCATTTAGGCCTACTTTTCCGACTGTAAAATTTTTAAGTAACAATCATTTTAAATCGTAATACTTTGTTGATTTGGATAAGGTTTGAGCAATAAAATTTAACAGTTTCAATCTACTGTAGGCCTATGTACAAAAAATGTATTTTTTGTATTTTGTAGCGCGCTGGTATCACGAGTTCCTTTCAGTCTGATTGCGGCCGCAAACTCGTCCAGAGAGCATCAGTTCTCTTCCGAGTAACTTAAATATACTCGTATGTCTTGTAGACATCGTACAAAGAAAACTGTTGTAAGCCAAAATTTTAGGAGAGCAAAACGAAAATTTTTGTAAAAACTGTTTTTTTTTTTAGATTTCAGCCTTAGTATGCATTTAACGACAAAAGTGTATACAACCAAATTTATAAGACAAATTAAAAGATGAAATTGAAAGACAAAAAAAAAAGAAATTATAGGACCAAATTAAAAGACAAACTAAGATTGATTTTCATTTTGCTTCTTTCACTCATGATTAAAATTAGGTTACGTTTTTGAAGTTAGTTTTTTGTTTAATTCTAATGTGTTATTACTAATGTTAGGTATATTATTCATTATTTGCATTGGCAAGAGAAAGTCTTGTGAGTGTTTCACCCCAGATTTTTTTGGTTTTTTAATATCTCGGTGTATGAGACAGCTGCGAAGCAAATTTTAGTAATTGTTTTGCAAATTATAAATTATTTCTTACAGAATAGAAAATAGTAACTAATGTACGAGAGATTATTTTTACTGGTTTTACTTACACTGTTGTAATTTTTTTCACAATTTTTGGACTTGCTGGCAATTCTCTGAAAATAATTTAATTTACATTAGAAGATTATTTAATTGGTGTTGTTTAGTTTCTCAGCCGAAAGGGTGTTTTGAACCTCTAGAGGTTTTACTAAATAAAACGAGAAGTGAGGGGGTTTACCAATGCTTTCTTCACTAAGTTGAAAAGTGTGATTTTCAGCATGCCCACGCCCTGTGAAATCATTTACTTTCCCACCCTACAAATGACGCCTTCACTTCATTCACCACAAGGCCTGGCTGTATAATGAAATTCATTACTCTCAGAAGAGATGACTCCAACTATTGTTATAGAGTCTTTTACACCTATACCTCTTGTGTTCTTAAATGCTTCAGTCACATAATTGGTTGACCTTGTGATAAGAAACAGAACTATTTTTTGTAGCTCTGGAACTAGCATATCGAGTGTAACTAATCTAACACTCCACCTACTTGTTATGGATAATTTCGTCTAAGAAGGGTTAAGACTTTTAAGAGAATTGATTGATTTCATCTGCAATAACAGAAATGAAGTTACTAGAGATCCACACCAAAATCGGTGTTTCCTTAAATCCTAACCTGATAGGTGACCTCGAAAGTAAAGGGTATCCAAACTTGTTTATGAAATAACATATTAACTTGATTGTAACCAGAATTAAGTTCTCCAGCTGGGTATTATCCCATACGTTCTGAAGTGGCTTCCGTTGCCTTCGGTAATTTATCAACAATGTAACTGAACTAAAAATATTTTCGTTTAGATTTATCTCTTAAATTATTTAATTTTCTTAATAGTTTAATAAAATGCTAGTTCGTTCAATGAATTTCACTATTTTTTCGTTTATACCAGGTGTCCCAAAAGTTCAATTTTAACAAATCAGTGCAAATATTTATTAACCCTTTCTTTTTAATGCTTGTACAATGCAAAATTCAAATAATGTAAAAACTCAACATGCCATTATTGTTGAGTTTTTTACCTTATTTAAATTTTGCATTGTACAAGCATTAAGAAGAAAGGGTTAATAAAGGTTTGCACTGATTTGTTAAAATTAAACTCAAATTAAGTCAAATTGATCAGTGAATTAACTCTTAGTGACGGTTAAAGAAGATAATACTAACATCCAAGACAGGTCATTTTCACTGTGTTCCCGAGTTTGACCGGTTGTAACTTCAAAACGGTAAGAGATATTATTTGAAAATGGGTTTCACCAGTGGTTTTTTCGCGGAATTCTACATAGAAATGATATGTCCCATAACCACTTCGTTTTTAAAAAAAAGTTGCATTCAAGATGGCGGATCCAAAATGGCGGAAAAAATGTACGAACATGATTTTCAGTAGTCTTTTTCGCATTCATAAGATAATATTGTGTTTTGATGAATAACATCACTAGTTTGCGAAATATTTTGCCGTGTTTGGACTTTTGGGGCACCTGGCATATAAAAGATGTGAGGAATTACTTACGGTTGAGGTTTGGGTGTAGGCACATTAGACCGTGATGGCTGTGGGACGTTTCCAAATTTTGGAACTTCTGCTGGCTCTATTTTCGCAGGAGCTGAAGTATCTGCCGGTGCCATCGATTGTTTATCAACACTATCAACGCTGGAAATTATCAAAAAATATCGCGATTTAAATTTCACAAGCAATATTTTAAGATTGGAATAAAACTATAAAGTTCCGATTCTCGTATTGAACAAGTTATTATTGTCTTAAAAGAATTAGTAGAGTTTTATGCAGCAGGAATCGCTCATGCTTCACTGCTGAATGTCAAGGCTGGAACTGCCACCGTCTTATAAACCTTTAAACTTGTTTCGGGTCGTGTTTTTAGCCTCAGTGTCCTATGAATCGTCCTAGACTTCTTCTTCTCTTCACTTTTAGGCATTTTTACTTGTTCCGGCACCCATGGTTTCTTCGGCCTATCAATATCTTTGCTTTCCCTGGTTTCAATCTCCTTGCCAAACCAAGTAAGCGGCATCTGCCATTCTATTTAAATGTTTGATCCAATTGGTATAGTACAATTTTATTTATTTTTTGAGTGGTAGAATTCTGAATTCTTGTCTTATATCTTCATTTCTGATTTCGTCTATTCTTGTACCAACCTTGACTGATCTTAAAAATTTAATTTCTGCAGTTAGCATGTTTCTTTCCTCCCCTCTCTTCGTCGCTCATGCTTCATTGCTGTATTTCAAGGCTGGAAGTGCCACCGTCTTATAAATCTAAAAACCTTGTTCTTGGGTCGTGTTTTTAGTCTCAGTGTTCTTTGAATTGTCCCACATATCTGATTAAATTTACTCGAGATTTTTGAGATGTAATGCGCTTAGGATTTCCTACGGACATCTCGGTAAAGAGCTCTAATGTCTTGGTTAAGTTCAATAAGGCAACTAAAACTGCAGAAAATCAGAATGCTACAGATTACCACGAGAGAAAAAGGATGACTGTGGTCCACACCGTTACGGTATCTTCGTTGAAAAACATTTAAGACCTATATCGTTCGCATTCAGTTATACTTTTTCCAAAGGTAGTCGACAAATTGTAAGTGACCTTAATGGTGGCCAGTGATCAGAAAGAACGGGAAACTTGAACGAAGAATAGATATTGAATTTCTCTAAATCTTTGACGTTATGAAACATCAGCATGCTCGCTGCCAGTTGGACCACGGACATTCCAGAACATTATCAACATATCCGTAAAGTTCATCAAGTAGTATTGCCATTTGGAAATGTTCAGTTCATCCAAAATATTTTTATGAATTTGCTGCACTCTGTAGTTAAAATATACTTTAAAATTTTGGTTCCCAACCGGTGGTACGCGAGAGAATTTCAGGGGGTACGCGAAACCATTTCTGGTTGTATGCGGATTTCTTTAAAATACAAAAATAAAAAATTCATCTTTCCATTTTTATTCAGATTCGTGTATAGTGGAGAAATCTATGTCAAAGTGGGGAATATTTTTGTTCTGCGCTGTGAAGAAATTTAACTTCTGTAACTGGCAACACTACTCCTGAACCGTCAGTCAAAGATAAAACTACTCATTTAGCAAGAAACTAGAATTCTTCATCACACAAGCA
Source organism: Catonia carolina (assembly GCA_035578175.1). Lineage (NCBI taxonomy): Eukaryota > Metazoa > Arthropoda > Insecta > Hemiptera > Achilidae > Catonia > Catonia carolina. The sequence goes on from JAQMRL010000009.1 coordinate 24,542,230, forward strand.
GAACAAAAAGACATCTCTTGTTTTAAGGGGGTAGTCAACTCAAGATGATTTTTTTTAAATTTTGATTGTTTTTTGCATTTATTTGAAATATAAAATTTTCTGAATCACAATATTTGATCATGTTTCTTGGTTCCTGAGATATTTAATTTCCCGTAAAAGCCCGCTTTTCTAACCTCACCCTTATATTAGGGGCGTTAATTATTATTTTGGCTTGGTTCAAATGTTAGATCATTACTAGTAAATTACTCTTTCATTTAAAATAAATAATGATAAATTATAGCCAGAAGTTTTAATTTTCATTTTCTGGGTTGACTATCCCCTTAAGACTATGTCATAATGGTTACAAGACAATGACTTGACTCCTATTGATGCTCTCCTCTTAGACTTTGTGGAACATTTGAAGACTCGTAAGAAGAGTTTTGAAAATTCTTTCCCAGAAACCCGCTCTGCAAATGATTACTGAATTAGAAATTCTTTTTCATATAAAGACGTGCCATCCAGTGTGGAAGCTAAAGAAAGTTTCATAGAACTTACCAGTGACAATGAAATGTGTGACAGTGAAACTTTTCTCATATCTGGATTTTTACACGTTATTAAAATTCAGAGTTTTCTCCATCCAATGATGTATAATTTGTTGGGGTTTTTGCAGTTTTTATCAAAAAAAAAGTTAGAAATATGTTGAACCCTTGCGTTGTTTATAACCGTTACAAGTTAGCTTACACGTATCTATTTTTTGAATGACAAACGATAAATTCATAATTTTGTTTTTGTTTTAAAACTTTAAGTTCACATTAGAACAGCTGTGAATGTAACAGTTAAGGAATTTTCAGATTATGATCCGGGAATGCATTAGAGATAACTATTTTGCAGTATTTATAATGTGTTTTCATTTAGTTTTTTCTTGTTTCGATAAGTAGCAATTTTTGACTCATAAGAAACATTTTCTCAGCCTACTGTAAACAGATTTTAATTAAATTATTGCACAGCCTTTTACACCAAAATTTCAATGTACTAAGTTTACATTACAGTAAAATAATGTGTTTAAATATTTATTTTTTACTTAAATAGGCGTTATATTAATAGGCAATGAACATTATGATTCTCAAAAGTGGTAATTCCAAAAATATTTTCTTGTCTTCCTAACAAAATACAAAGATGCTACTAATTCTGTGGGAGTTGAATAACCTGAAAAGTAACCACAAAAAATTAGACACGACAATTGTAATAGTTTTTAAAAAAAATTTCCAGACATTAACATTACGGAGATAGGCATTCCAGGTACTCTTAAGCTCATCGAAACATGTTTTATTACCATGATTTATTGTACAATCTATGCAGGAACTGTACATTTAATCAATATATAAAGCAAATGTTCGGCGTAATCTATTTATAGTTATGTTCTTGCTATCACTGTTAAAAATTATTATCTATGTGAACATAAAATAAAAAAGTCTACAAATCTGATCCTGTTTATCGGTAGATTCGGAGCAACGAGATTTTACTGTACTGCTAACTTAAATATCATGCTAAAAACCTGGTATAAACACTCACACGATTTTTCTCTTGTTAATGCAAAAAATTAATAATGTCA